>VXBQ01012571.1:199-208967 GCA_013400175.1 Phainopepla nitens
ATTTTTGTGATTTAAAATATAATTTTTGATTTAGATTACGAAGGAGTAGAGAATCTTATCATGTCCAGTATTTTTTTTCCCTCTAATTCCTTGTTGAGCAGGAAAGAATTCATCTGTATGAGGCCAGTCAAATTGCCTGTGAATAATTTTCTGTTAAATAGCATTCTGGCAAAGAGTTCTTCATTTCCCAGAGTATTTTAACTGGTGCTTACTGGAGCTGATTGAATAGTGTCCATTTACTATACTGACACATTTTGACGCTGTGACTGAATACATTATTCAATTAATCATCTCTGTAATATTAGACCAGGCATAGTTTTTGCTCAGAGTAATAGACCTGATGTGAATTCACTTATGTAGGAGCTGTGTGTGGTTTGATAAACACCTTTCTTTGACTTCTTTTGTTCAGATTAATAAACTATAGGTTGTTGTTCAAAACAGATTGATTTGTGATTTTAGTCCCCTTATGGCATGTGTATAAGAAAAAGATGCTCTTTTGTTATGGGTCTCTAAACACTTGTTCAGGGTAAATACTGGTATTTCTTCTTTGAAATCAAGGGCATAGAAAGCAGTGCCCGACTCAACTTTTCCTCTTCATTGGAAATATTCCCTGCTAGAAGCAGATAAATTAGGCCAATAACCAGAGGACCATCAAGATCTCAGACACAGCTTATCACGGTGGCAATTAAGAGTGATGCAACCGAAGTCACTTGAGAAGGCAAAGACCAGACTTGAGGCAGAAGGCTGGGAGGCTGTGATGGGGTCCTCACTTTACATGGGTGTAATAAGCATGTGTGGTCCAAGTGCTATGTCACCCAAGTCTGTTTGGGGGCTGGGATATTTTTCACCAGCTGCACCAGAAGTGGCATTAGTACAAAAATAAGAACAAAAAAACCAAAAACAACCAAGCAACCAAACAAACAAACAAAAAAACCCAACAAAACAAAACACACAAAAAACCCCAACCAACCAACCAACCCCCCAAAAAAAACAACCAAACAAAAAAACCAACTAAGAGTAAAGGGGAATTTGAAGAGTATGGGAAATTATTTTATAATATTTTATATGGTGGATTCTGCTCTCATTCTTTAACATGAAATTAAGGAATTTGCTAAAGAACATGCTAAAATTAGATGCCACATAGGCAAGTACTGGATTTGAATGAGGCTCTTCATCTCTTCAAGGCAGTTCACAGGTGCCACCTTCTCACTGGTTCAGTGATAACCATTGCCTTCAAGATCTCTTTAGGCCATGGAGCTGTGGTGTCTCCTACCTTCAGCAGATGGTTGATTTTATCCAAGATGTTATTTCCTCAGCTCTAGGCATTTAAAATGCCCCTAAATTTTCAAGTGTTGTCGTTTTAACAGTACACTTTTTATAGCCATAAGTGTTTTTTATTTAGTACCTGTTTATTTTCCCTCACAGATGCTGACCCATCTGAGCTATCATCAAAGCCTCATCCAGCTTTCACAGAGCTTATACAAAAAAACCTTGTTTAAAATTAACTCAAATTTCAGTTGCAAACCCTACAGTATATTTATATATTCATATATTTTCCAGGAGGTAGAGAGGATGTACCAGGTACAGGCATGCAATTTACAAGCCTTAGTTTTGAGGTTAATTGTTTTTGTGTTCATGTTATAATCAATACTGAGTGGGAAAGGCTCCTTAAAGACAGTTTTATTCTCTCAGGTTAAGTTTCTACTCTGAAGTACTATTCAGAGAAGACTGTTTCTCTGCAGTGGTTATCTACAGAGGCTAGCCAATTAACACTGGCATGAAGGTAGATTCTTGAATTTAGGAGAAACTGTCCTCCTTCTGTGAGGGCTGTAAGAATCCATCATTGTGCAAAGGCAAGGGCCCAGCACAGAACAGTGGGTACCAGTCTTAGAGCAAACTAAGTTGAAATTTCTTAAATATGAAAGCCATGGTTCAAAGAGAGCGACTATTCAAATATTACAAGAATTTTTAATGGAAAGACAAGGAAAAGTTCATACCCTTTCTTTTTCTTTATAACAAAATTGTTCTAGAGAATTCACCTTGAAATTTATGCTATGAGTGCTGTTAGCTTTCAATACGTACTTCAAAAAACAAGTACTATGGAGAAGTGAAGATACATGCAAACGAGTTATTAAAGAGCAGGGAAAAATTGTTTCAGAATTACATGATGAAAACAGTGTGATGGAACAAAGGTCAGCTTAAGTTACATCAGACCTTCAGGTTTTTTTTCAGCTCAGAATCATTTTCAAACAAAACCAAATGAAATCATGCTGAGAGAAAGGCCATAGTAATATTTCAACACTCTGCTGTACTGAAATACCATTAAGTATTATCTGATCTTCCATATCACAGAAAATATTCATTTAGTCTATTTGAGTATTTTAGTACTATTCAATATTTAAAATTGGTGGACTATAATAAGGAAAGTCAGCCTGTTTTAATTCAAAATAGTTCATGCTAAATCAACGCTTCATATTTTCAAGGCAATTCTTTACAAAAATAATTAAAATCTCCAGGTGTCTTTTAGTGTGCTGTGGATTTAAGTGTTTTCTTTTTCATTCAACTTTCTCCCTTCTTAAAAAGTGAAAGAATTGTCTTGGTTTGTTTTTTTTTTCCCTTTTTCTGTAACAGATCCATTTTTGGCTCTTTGTTTGGATGCCATGCAAAGACCTCTCAATGTAGACCTAAAAGGTAAGGAAATGCAATGGCTTTTTCAGTAACAAACTTCTAAAAGGGTATTGGGGGAGTTCAAGGTGAAACGAAATACTACAGAAAAAATCCACTTCAAAGCTGCCATTGAATTCCTCTAAGGCCAAGATTTCGTACTTATTCCAGGTTATGTCCTTGGCCTGATCAATGTTGAAATGAAGCTTAGTTTGCAAAGCTCTTTTACTGTTCAAACGTCCTCTGGAACTTCTGATATATTTAATAAGAAATGCAAGAATGAATGAAATAAAGTTCAGAAAAAAACCCACCAAACTATGGAATTCTCTCCAGCAGCCAAAACAGCATTGTGTGTGGGCTTTTAAAAAATTATTATACACACACAGGCAAACTGGCCCAGGGAACATATGCCAAACCTGTTAATGATTAATATCTTAGCCCAGGCTCAAATCCTGCTATAGGTTAACAATTAGTGTACCCAATGACTGGAATGATGATTCTTCGGTGCAGAAGGCAGCAGTTTTTGGCCAAGTATTATTAGGTAATGTCAAAGCAAAGGGAAAACAGTGTGGTTGCAGTAGCCCACCTAGGCCACCTGGTCCTCATGGTTTTATTGGAATAGTCTCACACACACTTTCCTTGGAAAGAGAAGGTCAGTGTGGGTCAGAAAAGCATTTTCTCTTCCTTCCAGCATCTTAATTAAGGAGTCAGTCACTTCCACAGTTTATTCTCACATAAATAGGCTGTCTTCAGTAATTCATAATACAATGTTTCTGGGAGAAACAGAAACTCTATTTTAGAGACAGTAATAGATCTTTCCATATTGTGTGCAGCTACCAGTTATTCTGGGAAAGCACTGTGGGGGTTCTATGGATACAGTAATACAGGGGACTCAGTATCCACATGATTATAAGTGTGGTAGGAGAAACTGTCTAAGGACAATCATTTAGATCAAGAAAAATTGAGGAAATAAATTTTTTTATGTAGTAAAACCTGGAAATATTTGAGTTAGTCTTTCGCTTTCCTGCTTCTCCCTTGTTCTTAATAAACTAACATCTCAGAAGAGAGAGTTTAGGCTTTTCTACTACAAGAACTTTGTTTCTGAGCAGTCCAGGACACTTGTTTATGATCTTAAAAACAGCTTTGGGAGATGAATCACCAGCTAGTCAGTTTATGTACACAGTTACAGTTCCAGAAAGCTGAGGAGCAGTAATGCTGGTTGAGAACCTGGACCACTGACTTATGAAGGATTTTATATGGAAAAAGTAGGTAATCAATGAATGAAAGAATAGTAATATAGAATAAATGTTTAAAAAATGGGAAAAAAGCTGGAATAGATATAGCAAACAGAAGTAATTTTGTGCTGTTATAATGAGATTCTCTACCATTGCCTTTTTTCCTCATGAATTTTTCCAGACAGGCTTGTTACATTTGTATGTCTAATTTGGCTCACAGACATCTGAACATAGGCCTTCCCTTGCTGTACTGACACTGACTGTGAAACTGTGGAACAATTAACACACAAGCCTGGCAGAAAATGTTTTGGTGTGTGGAATTTTTTACGCGACTCTGGGAGTACCAGGTGAGGAAAGTTCAACTCTTCCCATCTGAGTCAAATTAAGAGGGTAAGGCAGCATATGAAAGCAATGAAGGAAGAGGAAGCTGGAGAGCCTGTTGGGAGGGCTGGAGGAGGTCCAGTGGAAGGGCTGAGGGAATGACAGAGGTGTTTTCCTCCTGGCTGAGGCTGGGGAATGGAGCTGAGGGATTCACCAGCTGACTTTTCTGAACAGGGATGAGAACTTGTGTAAAGCACCAGAAGCTGAAGCCAGAGAGATAAAAGACTGTCTTAACTCCTCAGCTCTCTAATGAGATCTAGTGAGCAAAGAGAGAAGTAGAAATGCAGGCAAGCTGATATTTAGGTTGGGGTGGTGGACTATGCTGAGAGAAGATGGAGCTGTTGGTGGAAAGTGCTTTTGCTTAGTGGTCTGTATGACTGTGAGGCCACAGTGCCCTGGGAAGGTGACAGAGGTGCTGGAGTTCTTGAACTAGGCCCATCTTGCTTTATATGAGGGCTTGTATGAAGTGTGTGTTTTGTGGGTTTTCCTGAGAAAAGTGTTTATTATGTAGTTGCAAGGTAGTGAGTGTTGTGACTGGGTGGTTCTTTTCAGCTCACTTATCCATTTGGGATTCTGAAGGGTTATATATGTGTTTTATATGTATTTATATATATATATAACATATACACACACAAATATATATATATTTTGTGATACTGAGGAAAGAAAAAAAATTCTCAGTGAGATGTTAATACATATGAGACATCTCAGAGAGGATAGGTAGATCTGCAAATGACACTTACCCAGCTCATGGGGAAGCTAACAGTTTTAGGGGAAACCTTAGCAAACTAAGAATGGGCAGTTTCAGGAACTTACCAACTTGATGAGGTTGTTCTTGTGGTTTCATCAGTCAATGAAGCATATTCTCTCAGGAGATATCCAGGTTTACTATTTTCTCAATTACCTCATTTTTTGTGCTTATCTGATTCCAAAATCCACCCTCTGTGTTCCCCATAGTACTCTTCTGCTTGGTTATGGACCAGCCCAGAGCAAAATGGAGTCCCTGCCCCAAAAAAATTACTGACTAATTATAAACAACAATAAATATGTTTACTTTTGCATGCTACTCTGTTAAATGTGAATAGATGTGTGCATTCAGCACCTTAGGCAGCTGCTGCAGAACAGCAAAAGCCTTTTTGTAGATTTTACAGTGAAGTAGGAATCTGCATAGGTCCTGAAAGCATAACCATCAGCTGTTCTCCCACTCTCAACTATTGAAAAATGTTTAAAACAATGTTCTAACACAAGAACTGTAGGAAACAAGCATAGGTAAAAAAACTACTAGCATGTCCTAGTTATCTTAAAGAAGAGATATTTTTCAGTAGACACTTTATCCTGCTAGTGTTATCCCAATGGCATCTGCCTATTGTTGTTTGTATTTATTCTAGTGCGTGCCTCTAGGTAAAGCCAGTAATGCCAGCAGCACTCTGCATGTGCAGAATATATGTTTGGAGAATCAGAGCCTGACGTTAGCAGGAGAAGGACTCCTTTGCAGGGAAATGAGGCAGGTGAAAGAACAGATTTTACATCAAATTTTGTAATGTATTTTAAAACCTTGCCTAAGGAAATGAGGAAATAATGTTGAATTCTATGATGACTTTACTTTTGCAGTGGAGGTGAGACTGATTGAAGGAGACACCCCCTCCTGCACTTTGCAGAAATTTCCAAAGGGTACTTGAGACTCTCCTCTGTCATAAGGGAAGATCCATGAACAGCTGATTTGATAGTCACCTGACAAAAGCTACAGGAACTAGAAGGGAGGTAGGTCTGGTCCAGCATGTGAGCACAGATTTTGGCCCTTGCCCCTGCTGTGAGTGTAAGGCATGAAGAAGAGTCAGTTCATCAGCTGACTGAGGGCAGTCAGAGAATGTTAGCAAGGTGCTCTTCACTCAGTAGCTGATTACATGGGATTGCAACCCCCATGGCATAACAGAGTGTTGCAAAGAGTCTCTGGATCTCTCCTGTCGTTGTTCTGCTTTGTTGCATGTACTGCATCAGTGCTTGGGTTTTAGTGGGTAGCATTGCTGAGAGCTGTAGTAGTGTTTGAGCAAACAGCTTGAAAGGTGACAGTCTGGAGGTTTTCTTGCTTGTTTTTCTACAGTCTAACATCTCCTTGGGCTGACATCTCCCAACACTGCAAGCCTGAATCACCTCATAGTTCTGAAGCATTTTTGCTCGCCTTCCTTGAAGCACCTTTTTGCTGTGGTTTTGTTCACGCTGAGTGATTTGGAAATGCTTGATTTAATAGAAGTCATACAGCACAAATAAGTGACACATATGAACGTGTGTGCAAGTAACTGTGCATCAAACTGTTTAATATTCTTCAGCCTGCTGCTGAGGCAAGCCAGTCAGAATATATCAAAACCAAACACAGCACTGGCAAGATTAAACAGCAGTGGATTTGCACATGTAATAAACCTGCTACATTGAGTTTAATGCATGTGTAATTGGGAACAGATAAGGTTGGAACTGAATGACTGCACAGGATCTGCCTCAGATGGAGGAGGGGAGAGGGGGAGTGGCCCAGAGCAGGGGGCAAGAAGGCACTGCAGCCTCTGCCAGATGCCAGAAGAAGGGGTGTGTTTATGCTGTTTAACTGTGAAGGACATTTGAAAGGTGGTATGATGTTGATGAGCTACAAGTACAGTAAAGGGCTTGGCTATTGGAGAACTTCAAGTATAAACAGGTTGTTTTTCTCCCTGGGCTACGGGAGGAACAGTTCTAACTGGGCTTAGTATCAAGAAATATTGCCAATTGCTTTCAGATGGACTTTATTTGCCCAGTCTGACTTTAATACAGTAAAATCAAACAGTGAGAATAAAATAGCTGCTACTCTATTGTTCTACCATTTCCCCATCATCTCTGTTTTTCAATTTAGAAAGCAAAAACTCATGAATAGTCCAAACTCCTCCCTTCCCACTTCAAAAATCACAGTGGCCAGTTTGTGTCTGTGTTGGCTTTTGCTCTGTTCTCTGATAACTGTTTGCAAATGAATGTAATGTTTGCCTCCCCTTAGCTTCCTCCACAAAACTGTTGGTATTTGTATAATTTTTCATGTATTTTGAAATACATGAGATACATATACAACATTAACAATTTTTTTTTTTCATTCTGTGGGTTCATTTTTTATGTAGTTTCTCCCTCCTTGTTCCCCCATAGCCCTTCTGGTGTCTGATATCTTTTCTGTCTTCCTGCTTTCTCTTCTGTGATTTCCTGCACAGTTACCACCAGCCCACAGCAGTTCAAGAGAGGTATTAAATGTATGTACAGCCAATCTTTTCCACTTATACTTGATAGACCCTGTAGGCTTGTGAGGATATTCTTAGGCAGTAATGGAAAGATTTAACAGATCCTTTAATATGTTTAGCTGAAATCCAGCTAAACAGCCCACCCTAATTTTCATCTATTACAGAACCTAGAGGATCAAAGGCCCAACACTTATCACAGAGGACTTTGTTTTCCTCAGTTGTTGTTTCTTTTAATTCAATTAGTTTAGCCCACTTTTTGTGAGAATCAAATTTTGCTGTGATTTTACATGGCTCCAGAGCATGTGACTGTGGAGTTGGGACATTGTTCCAACAGTGTTAGCAGACACCAAAGGAAAAAGGCAAAAGTGCAGTAATTCATTAATTAGTAAAGCTGGAGTCAGGCTTGCTTTCTATCTCCTGGACATGTCTGGTATGCCTGGACTACCACAGGGAAATCTGCTGTTGCCTTGACCAAATGCAGAAGTAGAGGATCTTAGTAGTTTGATTATACATGTGCTTTTCTATGTGATTTTTTTTCCTCTGGAGAAGCATTTCTAGCCTGAGCTGTCTGAATCTCCAAACAGTGTTTCTGACAGCCCCTACCCAGCTACTGCTGTCTTGTGTAGGTACTGTTGACTTATTTTGTTTTGATTAACAGAGGCACGCCTGAAGCATGGAGCTGTGCCTCTCTGAATGCAGTGAATTATCTCAGTCCAGACCAGGACTAAGCAGTTCAGTGTCCTCACAGTGAGCCTCATTAAGGGTGAGAAGGCAAAGTGATTTCTCTGCCTGTGTCTTCTTGGATGTGTTTGTCAATCAAGTAGGTCTTCCCCAAGGTTGCCTAACATGAAGTGAGAGAACCGAGTGGCTTGGAAATGTACTTGGGACCACTACTTGCTTCCAAACTGTAGTTTTTAGGAGTGCAGCTTTAGGCTGCTTGTTTGCTTCTGTAATGGCAAAGCTGGTGGGAAAGTTTCAGGATGGTGAATGTGGATGGATGCTCTCTTGACTGACCCTCGATTTGGACAGCTGGGTTGCAAGGACCATACATAACATTTGAAGTTCTGTTGCAAAAATTTTTGCCTGAAAGTATAGTGTAAAGTTTTTAAAAGCTATTCCCTCCTCTTATGGTCTATGTGCTTGCTAAAGGTTTGAGTACGAGACTTGTTCGATCATTTTGCAAATGGGTCCTGCTTAGTAACAATTACTATAAAATGTGTTTGAAAGCCCCTAGATATGGCAGTTTATGCCTGTTGCTTTATTATTTTTATTATTTCAGTCATATAATTTGTGCATTTTAATTTGAGTGATGATGGCTGTATGCTTTTGCCACAGGACTCAAATGAAAAGCTTAATAAATGAATATGGGATTTACATGACTAAATTTGTTTCTTACCTCAGAGCTACTAGCTTCTCCCTTCCCCCTCTTCCCTCTACCCATTTAGTCTGAATTTCTTCCTCATTTATGTGTCAGTATTATATGCCACTCTTATTGAATGTCCATGTTACAGCATGATGATTTGGCTGCTGGTAAATATGTGGGTATTTTGAGTGAACAGGCTGGCAGGGTAACTAAAAATGAAAAGGATGGTTTTGAGCGAAGAATAGTTTAGAAGAAAATGATTGTAAATGCACCATCCCTGGGGCTTGGGGGGAACAAAACAAAGTCAGCTTTTCCTCCAAGTCTATGTCTCTCTAATGTGCTGGGAAGTACATAGTGTAGTCTAAGAATTTCTTGTCTCTGTATCTGCCTGGATTGGTGAAGGTAAATGGAAGTGGGGTCCCAAGGCTTCTGCTTTGCTGCTATGACCATGACATCTACTTAGGCAGCATGGTCCATTACTCAGTATTAAATTCTGTGTTCATATTTCTGCTCTAGAAACTACTACTCAAACAACAGTGTTTGTTGAATGGTGAATAGGGCAACGGTGCAATAGTCTAATTCTTTCCATTTTATAAGACCACATAACACTAGTCCCGAAGCAGCTATTTTGTATTTGGCTATCTATCAAATATCACTTCTTTAACCCTGTAAACATCTGATATTTTCTGACAGAACACTCTTCTTGATCAATATAACCTTATTGATATAAAGAGGGTTTGCCAAATAAGATAAACTGATGGACTGATATGACTCAACAGCATCTATTTAATTACTTGGGTTTGTTCTCCTGGGTTTGTGTTTTTTTTTTTTTCCTCCCTTGCTTCAATTACTGTAAACGGCATTTAGGTGTTCCTGATTGTAGTGGTTTGGCCCAGCCTGGTTTTTGGTAGTGGGGGGGACCCACAAAGGTGGCTCTTGTGAGAAGCTGCTGGAAGCTTCCACCATGTCCAGCAGAGCAAATCCCCTATGGCTCTGAAGATGAACATGCTGCCGGCCAGAAGTGGGCCAATGAGAGAGGTTGGTAATGCCTCTGTGATAACATATTTTAGAAGAAAATAAAAACAAAGTCATGGGTTTTGCTTCTGGTCAGAGAAGAGGAGGAGGTGACAACATGTGAGGGAAACAACATGGAGACACCAAAGTCAGTGGAGAAGCAGGGGCAGGAGGTGGTCCAGGTGGCAGAGGTGAGATTCCTCTGCAGGCCATGATGATTGATGACCATGGTGAAGCAGCTGTGCCCCTGCAGCCCGTGGGGATCCATGGGGGATGCAGAGATCCTCCCACAGCCTGTGGAGGAGCTGCCCAGGCCAGAGAAGATGGATGCCTAGAGGAGGCTGTGATCCAGTGGAAGACCTGATGGAGAGAGGGGCCCTGCTTCCAGGCTGGAGCTTGTCCTTGGAGGACTGCACCCCGTGGAAAGAGAGAGACCAACAGCAATTTTGGAAGGATGTCTGCTCATGGGAGGGACTCACGTTGAAGCAAGTGCTGCTCGGCTGCTGCTTGTGAGAGTGGGCCCTCATCAGGGAAGTTCACAGAGAATTGTCTCCAGTGGGAGGGACCCTACAGTCTCACAGGGGAAGGACTCCTCTTCTGGAGCAGCAGAAGAAAACCTTGGGTGACAAGTTGACAAAAATCCCCATGCCCTATCTCCATGTGCTGTTGGTGGGAAGAAGGGAGGGGCTGGGGGGGAAAAGGTGTTTTAAGGACTTATTTTACTTCTCATTATCTTTCTCTGATTCTGTTAGTAATAAATTCACTTTGCATCTAAAGTTGAGCCTGTTTTTCCTTTGAAATATTTCTCCTAGTCCTTATCTCAGTCATGAAGCCTTCGTTAAATTTGTTTTTCCTTCTCCCTCCTTTGCCCAGCTGTGGCAAGGGAGGGAGAGTAAACGACTCTTGTGGGCGCCTGGCATTGGGCCAGTGCCAAACCACAATACTGATCAAGCTTTCCTCACCTTCCAGTGTAACTTGGTAATTCTAAGAAGCAAATTTTCTGTGTTATTCTAAAGATTTCCCTGTTTCTTGAGTAAGAGTCCCTGTGTTTCCATTCAGCAGGGAAGGAGTCTGACAAATTCTAGGTCTAAATCTTGAGTTCCTCACCAGCTCCTTTGTGGAACTGTCTTAGAAATTGCATTAGTGGGGGAAAATGGGGTGGTGTGGCTAAAGGAAATTACATATAGTGATCATTTATTTTCACTTTTTTTTTAATATGTTTCATTGTTCTTCAGTATCTTTTGCCAGAAGGAATGAACGCATTGACAGAGATGTGCAGAGCTAAGCTGAGGACTTAGAAATGGCTGAGACTTTATTGCCAAAGGAAGGCTAGGAACAGTACAAAGGTGTTTAAGCTGTGGTCTGTATAACTCATGTTTGCCGGGATAAGCTGTTTGGGTATTTTTTTGACCAAAAAAAAAGTATATATTAGCACCTAAAGAGCATTAGAAAACCTGAAACTATTTCAAGAGCACAAAGACCACTGTTCTTCACCTTCATCTTTAAATCCTTCAGTGAGGTGCATCAATTCCTTCCTTCCTCAGAGCAGTTTCAGAAAATAAGCCATAGTTCTCTACACTGAATGAAGGATATAAAGCTTGTCTCTGTGTATGATGTGTATGCATATGTATTTATATGTCTGTTGTCCCCTCAACCCTGCCATTTTCAGGGAAAAAAGCTATTGCTATTTTCATGTTGTTTCTTAGTCTGAAATAGAAAATATAACAGCTTTATTATCAACACTTGCAATATAAGACACTGAAGCTAGTAAAATATTGTAGTAAAAAGACACTGCAAATTTTCAACTCCCTGCTGTTGGGTGTATAATTTTCACTGGTTTCGTCAGCAAAAAATTCTGCCAACTGAATTGTGGGTGGAAGGTACAAAATTCCTGTTGGCAAAAGAGGATATTTATTTACTGCTCATATGGATATGGTTTAGGAGTTGCTTCTGCAAGCAAGTGCATAATACACTTTTTATTTTTCTGTGAGATGCTTTGCATTCATTATAAGCGAAGGGTTTTTTAAACGTTTGTCACTATGATTTGGAATTACCATGTATCCGTAGTTACTATGGATGATTAAAATTGTTGAGGAAAAACCTCCTTAGCATATTTCAGCCTTCATGTAAGCATCGATCTCTAAGACAGTGAGATGTGTAGTGCATTTTAATCATATTGCAGTGCCTTTGCATCATGCAAAACTATTTTCATTGAAGTCTGAAATGAGTTTGGCATGACCCAGAGTCACTATGATAATATATTCTTGATATCTTTTACATGCTGATAACAGTTCAGCTGCACCAAAGCATTTTGTCTAGTTGTTTTCATTTTCTATAGGTGTTAATATATTTGGCAATGAGAGCTCAAATTTTTACTCTTAAATTAGTGTTGAATTTGGGTCGTCAACTCTAAATTGAGCAATTTCACCAACTGTTTCAGGATGCTGTAGCAAACCTTTGAGTTAAACTGCACTCCTGTGTGTTGAGTGTTGTAATTTAATAAGAGGCATGCCGTAGCTACTTGTCTTCATCCTGGGAAAAGATGGGAATATGTTAAGTTGATATTGCTATAACTTTAAAAGTTGAAATAGAGACAGGGAAGCCTGAAAGGACTGGTTTGTCTCCCGCTTTCTTCCCCTTGTCTCTTGAGTCAAATACTTACCAAGATTTTTCTAGGCGTGTTTTAACATAATTTAACACAAATTCAATTTTCCTCCTACCTTCATAATTTAAAGACAAGTGCAAACTAATAATTCTCTGTCGGGGATGCATGTTCTTCTGGTTCCAGATTAAAGAAATGCCAGTGGTCTCACTAGATGCTCTCACATTAAAGCAGGTTATTTTAGTCTGGGTTGATGCTTTAAAAGGGAGTCATGTTTGGTTAAAGAGCTGATTGCTGAATAAGCTATTGCAGAAGCACTTATTTGGTTTTGACTTGTCAGTCCTAGATCTCTAAGATGATTAATTTGAGCTCCAAAGTCTGTTTTTGATAGTCAAAAGATGAGATTGCCTCAAAAGAGGAGGGTGAGAGGTTCAATTTTCTTCTGTTTCTTCTTCACGTGGACAAAACGTGGGTTTTTTTCATTTGCACAGCCTTACAGTTCCAATTGCAGGGTAGCCATGATGCACACTTGTTTAGTACAGCAGTCTTGGTTTGAACTTCTGTTTCATTAAGTCTTGTTTGTAAACGACTACTCATACCTATACGTTTCATAATTAGTATGAAACATACAGGAATGACATATACAGCATCCTTTGGCAATCTTTGGACAGGGTTATGCTGGATACTGGCCAGTCCTGTTGCTTTATTGAAACTCTTTGCTACAGCAGCTCTTTTCATTCGGGTCAGATGATGGGTGCATACCTTTCTAGTTTCACGATCAGCAGGCCAAGAGAAAGACAGTACTTGAAGACCTGACTGTGTGTAACACAGGAATGGCCTAGTAAGGCTGCAGGATTTTTCTTGAGTCCCTGAATACACATCAAATGTGTAAATGAACAATTTCTTTATCTCTGTGTATGTAGGAGGAGAGTAGAGTAGCAGAAACGTGCATGTGTGTTGGAGTCCCTGCAGATCTCCAAGATTTGCATGGCACTAAATTGCATGGCAGCAGTTGATCAGTTCTGATCTTTGAAAATAGTAATTCCTGCAGGCAGGTGGAAATATAAGTAAGAGTCTGCTGAATGCTGCTTCTGCTCAGTACCCTTGCTAATTCCAGCACTTTCTGTTTCCCACCCCAGATTGCAATGTAGGCATACTCAAAATAGCAGAGAGAAAATGCAGCAAGGAAACCAAGCCCAGGAGTAAAACATTCTTGCAATTTTTAAGAAAAGCCTTCAGCAAGATTCTGAGTAGGACAGTATTTGAAAGGATGCTTGGAAGTGGAAGGAAAGGGACTATTTCCTGCTGTCTGCCTTCCTGCTGTGCATGTATTCAGGGCTTTATGTCAATAGATGAGTTTGGGGGAACTGGTTGCACCTTGATTTTTTCCTTCTAGTAGGAGCAGCCCCCAGAATCCTGAAACATGCTGAGGGCAGGAGAGCAAGGGCAATCTGCTTCATTCCCCAAATGTGTTTTGGCACAGACATTTTGGTCAATGTTGTTAACTTTGTGATACCCATGGTATAGGAGTTCCCATAACAAACACACTCGTATCTAACCCTGAACAGCAGGGTTAATCCCAACCCTTCAGGGTTAATTAAGAGGTAATTGCATGGGCCTCAATTAATCCCTGTTTAACTCAGTTGCATGTGATGGAAGCACACTAGAGATTAATTTGGCACACTGCCTCATCAAATTCATTAATTTCATTAAATGTGAAAAAAATATTTTGAGTGTGAGGTGACAGCTGTGACTCTTCTGCCCTATGACGGGATCTAGCAGCACTGGGCAGGACCTTAAATACTTGTCATAAGGCTATAGATATGTTTGGCTGAGTTAGGGAACTGCTGTCTCTTCCTCTCAGTGGCTACAGAAAATCTTTAAGATACTGAATCACACAGTAGTAAGGAACTGGTTCAATGGAGAAATACTAACTTCATGAATCTGTGATTTTGGTGGGAAGGACAAATGCTTGCTCCCTCTCTGAATCAGGCCTGTGATGGCTTACATGTGAGTGTGAGTTCACAGGGCGATATGTTACACAACATACCCTGCTTAGTCTTAATTAAGGTTTTAACTGAGAGGATGCAGAAATGTTTTGTCATTACTCTGCAGATTACTGAGATCTTAGCTAATGAGATTTGACTCTAACATCTGCTGTATTAGTAAACTTAGAGCTAGATGAAAAATTAATATGCATTCAATGGTACTGGAAGTATGGCTAAAACAGCCCAATGTCAGTCTAAACATGTTACTTCTGAGTGTTGAGTAAATACCTTGCTGAGTGGGACAGAAGGGCTCAGATGGGAGGTAGGTTACTAGATTTTCACTACTTGCTTTAGTTGGTTGTGCCCCTACAACCCCTGATCTTGCCTGATGCCTGCACATGCCACAAAATTCTCTGGGTTTTTTGACTTTCTCAGTTCAGTTTCCTACAAACCACAAAACCTGGATGAACTGTAGCTACACTGTATACTCAGTATGAAAGCTGACTTAGCTTCTGCTGCAGTGCACTGTACCAGGCAGCTCTCAAGTGATGCTGCTGCAATTTATCACCATAAACTGTTTCATATTGGAACAAACAATACTCATGAGGCAATCTGGATTCAAATTAATTCAAAAGCGCCATAACTGAAAAGTGAGCAGTCTCTTTGTGTTGTTTCTTTTAACAAGATTTTATGATATGACTAGACTACAAATAGCTCTATTCATGATAAACTGGCAACTTAGCAAATTGTATATGCTAAAAGCTAGTTGTTGTACAAGCTGTTCTGGAAAAAAGTCTTAAATGAAATCTTCTCTGCCAGGGGCATGTGAGGCATCAATTGCATGGGTCCTGCCATGGGTGTCCCATTTCAGCTATCCTGTGGCTACGGGGGCAGGGCTGAGAAAAGACCATCTGATCCAAAAACCTTTAATTACTCAATGTTAATAACTCCAGGGTGTTAGAGAAAAGGAAAAGTCCAGTTGGAGACAGTTTTCCAGTCTGGTGAGGAAACATGTGAGGGCGAAGGAAAACATCAAGGTGGCAGAATTGCTTTTGGTCCTAAGCATTTGCATTTGACTCTCTGGAGCTCCTGTTGTATGCTTTCCCTTTAAAGGCACAGCAATATTATCTTCCTCCAAAATACCCCAGAAACATCTCCACTTTCATGTCCATTATGACTGCTGCTGTTATCCTCTAGAGATATGCTGTGTTTTCAGCATGATCCCAGGACATAGTTGTGCATGGACTTATTTTAAGGATAAATGCACAATTGAAAGAGACTTAATATGTTTTTGTACCTCAATCAATGTAATTTATGGTGTGGTATGGAACAAGCTATGGTGTGCATTGTCCCTGTAGACATTACTACAGCAAATTACACCTGTATTTGGAGACACATATTTCTTGAATATTTGTGTAGTTGACTCAAATAGCAAATGACACGTCCTACTATGCAAAGAAATGCTTTTGCCTCCAGAAAGAGAGCATAAATTATCCTTCAAGAGTAACTCCTATGAGATATATAAAGATGCTGACTGTGATCTGCCAATAAAGCTTTAGCAGTAGCTATGGGAGTGTCTCAGATCCAAAGAGAAGAATTATAGTTATGTTTTAATGCACTTAACAAATCATTCCAATTCCTACCTCCAAGTAAAATTATGTTTCTTGGAAAGTGAGCACTATTTACTCTGGGCCTTTCTTTTCAAATTATTTTCACTTTCCTAATGATAATTATAAGTACATTGGAGGTTAATAGCTATCTGCAGTGCAATTAGAAACTCTTGAGGAGAATTTGGATCTGAACTTGAAGTCACTTATAGGTTCAAATTTCTATTGCATGTATGAGATACATCTAGAAAATAATAGTACATGTGAAGGTGCAGCATAAGATGTGAAGACAGCTGGAGTGAGGGAGAGGTTACACATCTGAAGTTGAAACCTCAAAATTTTCTCAGCTGCCGTTTAACTCTACAATGACCTAGATTAGGAGGAAGACTGCATCAACAGAGATTTGAGGTGTATTACATTCTGTTTCTGAGTAACCACAGAAGTTGCCTGCTTTTGGTAGGCATAAATACAATTCAGCATTAAGCACTGCAGGAATTCACAAAATGGGCTGTTTTGTGAGACCAGTTCAATATGATGAATGTTTTCTGGATGCCCACTGTAGTGAGCTCTCAGTCAGAGTCTTGGCATGTGTCTGTCTCATTTTCAAACCCTGATCTAGAGGAGCTGGTATTGCTGCCTTTTCTGCCTATCTGAGAAAATATTTAGAGTGCTTGTCCAGAACATGGAGATTAGGCACTTGTGCAGCAGGAGGTCAAATCTGTTTATCTTGTTATAAATGGCCTTATTATTTGGATAAAAAGTTCAGTGAAACAGAGAGACTCTCTATTCCTGCTGTTATGTGTTTCTAAGTGTGAAAGATTTGAGCAGCCTGAGGTCCTTGTCCTGAGGCTTAATTAGTTCTTTCACTCAAGGATTGATTCCTGTAAGGAAAACAGGCCCTGACAGAGGAATGGAAGGGCAGGCATGTGCCTCCTGGTAAAGTGGTTGTGCTGGCTTGGGGCTGTTTCTCACCTCACAAGCAAGCCTTGAGGAGCTCTGTGCAATGGAGTCACAGTCAGCAGCACAGAGGCAGCACACAGTTGAAGGCAGTGGGACACCTAATTACTTTCCCCCCAGGGAATGGATATGCAACCTGGGTTTGCTATCTTCCATGTCTGTGTTATCCAGCACTGGGCTGCTGGATAATATACTGGAAAACTGAAAGAGGAAAACAACCTTGTTCTAACTCAGTTTTCATTTAGGGTGCCCTGTGTCTAATAGAGTAGAGCTCAGGCTATGATACCGAAGTATTACTGCTTGAAGATTGTCTGTTCAGCTTCAAAGGCTGACTGCAGTCCCTGATTAAAAGTCTGGGGAAGGGTGAAGCCCTCTTCAAACACCAAGCAGGTGGTGGGAAGAGTTAGGTGTAGAGTAAATTTTATGCTGGGCTTTCACATATAATGTTATTTGGCAAAGGCAAAAGAGTGCTCACTTCTCTTTCCTCTTCTCTTCCAGCCTTTAAGTCAGAAGGGTCTCACAAATGGGGAGGTGCAGTGGAGTGCAGGGGTGTTTGGGGTGCACATGTCAGGATGAGGAAAGCCAAAATCATAGCCAAAGGTAGGATAACTTGTGTGGTTCATGGAAACTGAGGCAGGCCCTCAGTGTCCTGAGCAGTGCCTTTTGGTCTGTGGTGCAGGCAGGTCTGAGACTGTGGATGGGTGATAACAACATAGAAATGTCAGTGGAATAGAAGAATGCAGGTGCTACTCAGAAATTTTGTTTTTGCAGGTTGCAGCATGGTGACATGCACTTGGAAATCTCACTCTAAATTTGTGCTTACTGTATGGACTAAAGAACAACAAAAATGGTATTCATTAAAGACTAAAACTGGAACAACTTAGCTGGAATCTAATTCAGTCCCTCAACTTGATTTACCAATATATTCTGTGCACTTCATCTGTATGTAGTATGATTGTAATTATGATATCTTTGTTAGTCTAACTCCCCAGAACAAAAAAATGCTTAGACATTAGCTGGCTATCTTCCTGATTTTTAAAGCCAAATGTCTAATTAGAGCACTTCTGTTTCTTACATTTATTTTCAGTTCTAGAGAGTGAAAGATGAGAAATCTCAACACAGCTGTGGCTCTTTTATAAACTTCAGCTTATTAGAGCTTCTGGGTCAAATTCTCTGGTGGTGCAACTCCACAGACTTACTTTCTGCTGGTGTAACTTCAGATATAAATACAATTCTCTGTACATCTGTCCATATGTGTGTTCTTATGTATCTACCAAACCCATAGCTGATATAAATCACTGTAGCTCTTTTGGTTTCTGTGAAACTATAGTGATTTCTTACCAGCTGGGTATCCGGTCCACAGCATCTGGTTTTCCTTTTCCCTCCCTTAATAACACTGATGAATCAGAATTCCTAAAGGAGGATAATACTAAACATAATTAGACAGGATATGTTCAAGAAGAAAATTTAATTTGAAGAGGTTTGCACAGAATTTTTATTGGCCTCAGGTGGAATGCTGGGACTTTATCTTAATGAATACTTTCTACAGATCCATTTCAAAAACTGCATTATGCTATTATGTGATGGAGTGTACTTTAATGGTGCATTGCACATATGTTTATTCAGTTGGATTTAAAAGTTCTTCTGTAAATTAGTATAATTATTTTGGGCTATAAAAAAAACCATAATAATATAACCTGAAATTTTAAAATATTTACACTCAGAAAAGTTTATTTAAACTTTGGCACCTACACACATTTTAGAAAGTCCTGTTAGTAACCTGAATATGAGACTGTGGATTGACTTGATGGCTAAGAAATCAACCTTTTTGTTTTTAATATTATTGTATCTATCAATGGCTCACAATTCAAGTACTGATATTTTATTATTGTGTAATATTTTTTTATTTTTAAAACCATATCTAACTGCTGTCTTTTTATTGTGATTGTGTAAGTACAATATATTTTGAGATTATTTTGCTAAATCCTGTTAGATTTTGTAAATATGTTCAAGATACTGGGTGAAGTTTTTTCTTTTCCTTATTCCATATCCATTTGCCTTGTATCTTCAGAAGAGCTTTCTAATTTTTATTATTAATAATATCAGGCAGTATCTAGCTATCATTTACCATAACATGATTTTATTCTAATTCAGTTGCTATGTTTGGGGCACTTGTATCAGAAACAGTGTATCAATTAAAGGGAAAAAAAACCCAAAAAACAAACCACATTTTTGTTGTTATTGTTGTTGTTTTTTCCTGCCATGAGGGTTTGTGGGGTTATCTTTGAGGCCAACATTAAGGGGAGAAAGGCAAATAAAAGGCAAATTACTTCTGAGCTCAGAGAAGCGAGAGAAGAATTAGTGGAGCTGCTAGGTCTGTTTCTCTTCTTCTATAATTGTATTCAAAATAATGGAACCTTAACAAGGAAGTATTTGAGCTGTTGTACAAAAGCAAGCTACAAGCTCCCTCTGTCCTGACGCTGCAAAATGAGATTTACAAGGTGATAAAGTCAAATGGAAATGGAATGTCTTCCATGTCCCTGGTATTTTTTCACTGACTAATTACTGCTAGCTATGGGGTCACTATTTTTTTTTTTTTGTAGTTTCTGTTAACACTTCTTAAATGAAATTGCATATCTCATTGTCTTCTCTATGTAAGACATCCCTTCTAGCTGGTGATTGAGCTCTTGAAGAATCTAGTATTTCAGTGAAAAATTACTTTGTAGCCATTACTTATTCAGAACATGCGATCAGATAGTGAAATATTACTATTCAAAACATGTGATGAAACTTGCTGAGCCCTGCTGAACACTGCAGGCAAACAAAGCAATAACCCATCCTGCTGCATGTAGATTTATGTTTTTGGTTGGTTTTTTTTTGTTTGTTTGTTTTTGGTTTTTTTTTTTTTTTTGAAAAAAAGGAAATAATAATGAGGTATTCTTTATTTTATAAATTTTTAATAGACCTTCCAAGGAAGGCTCAGAACAGGGCTTGAAGTGTCAACAGATGATTGCTGCTGCCTCAGGATCAGGTGTTCAGAAAACATCTCCCAAGGTCCTGGCGTGGGAGTTAATCATAGTTTGCAACAAGTTTTATAACAGTTTGGAGTACCTTTGTCCAGAGTTTGCACGATGAATGAGTGCACCACATACTCTGACGCCATGTGTTCTCTTTAATTCAATTAACAATTGTTTTTCTAGCTTGGGTACAACCACAGTGTGATCTGATCACAGTGATGAGAGAGGTTCTGTGCTTGTACAGACAGATCTAATGTTGTTATACAGCAAAAATAAATAGTTCACCCAGCAGATGTTGCTTCATGTTGCAAGCCTGTTCCTTAATTTGCATACAGGTGTAAATCTAATCTTTATTTGCCTCCTTTTCCAAATATTTTGCACCTCTGTGGCCTTGGAAGGATTCACATTTTAAAAACAGAAATGGGCCTGAGCACCTGCTGTTTGGAAAGGAGTCTTAATTGGAGTGTGAAGAAGAGAAAGAACATCATGTCCAGAAGCTGTGATTAGGTCCTTCTCACATAGACTTTTCCCATCACTGTGAGCACTTCTTTAAGAGTATGTGTCTGGCTTCAGTGAGTAAGAGTCCCTGCTAGACTGAATATCCTACCTTTCTGCTGCTTTTAGTATCCTTCAGGATGAGAGTGGAGGGGATTTGCTTCCATAAAATTGAAACAAGAATGTGTGCTATGGCAATAAGCAAGTCCATGTTCTTGCAAATAGATATTATATTTGGTAAAGGCAATGAAGATACTGGCCTAAAACCAAGCTTCAGAGAACCCACAGTATTTCAGAAAAAATAATTTTTCTGTGTGTCTCTGTTACTTGAAAGCATCAAACCCGAAGCTGGAAAGTAAGTAAAATGTAGACAGAAAGCTGACTTCTTGCTAGAATGAGAAATTCCTACTTATTCTTATTTTCTTTTGTGCTGCTAGAATAGCAAATATCACAATGGTTATGGTGTTCAGTGCTTGGAAAAACAGGGCTGAAAATTCTGGGCTGAAACTCCAGTGCTGTGGATATTTGCAGCCTTGAGCTGCAGGCATACAACATGAGCTAAAGTGTTGGTACCTTGGATGATGCTGTGGATTCTGGAGCCACCAATTAAAGAATAGATCTATTCTGTGTGATTATAAGGGAGTTGGGGCCTTGTGAGTATCATTGGCCCTCAAACTGAGTTGTGTACATCTTCCTCTGACTTTGCTCTCTCCTGTTCTTCCTGTATGAAATTGAAATTTTTTTGTTAATAGCAGCTTCTTTTTTTTTTCTTTTCTACCACAACCAAAATAATCTGATATTTTTGTAGTGAAGGAGCTCTATCAGAAAGGGTGCATATCTCCAGCAGCAGAATTGCATGCTAAGCTGAGGAATCCTGTCAATCCTTATGGCTGATTGATCCATCATTAGAGAAGTTAAATAATTTTTAGGAAATTGATTTAAAACAAAAGTCATGGAGTAAAATAGACTCTGTTCTCGCTACAGATTCTGTCTAAAGAACTCAAGACTTTCTTGGTTTGAGGAATTCCTATGTGCAAGGACATTGTACCCAGAAATGTTAGAAATATAAAAAAGGCGGAATTTTATGGAAAGTAGAGGTGTTTGAAAAGTGTTCCTGAATGGGGCAGAATTCTTTCTCAAAAAAATGATCTCTTCTCCACATTCTAATTAGAGAGTTAAATTTGGTTAACAGCATTCCTGCCACCTGAGCAGCAGGACTTGCATTTAGGAAGTATGTACAAACCCTTCAGAGTCTATCTAGCAGCACTAATGTAGGACTAATTTAGATTTTATCCATGTGGCAGGACTAATGGGATTTTGGCTTACTGTAGTTGTCACGAGTGTTTGAGATGATGCTTTGTTTATACTTTCTTTTCTTTTGAATTCTTTTTTGTTGATAAAGCATAAAAACATTTCAATGTGTCTCCATTTAGTAGCTTAAACTACTCAAAACCTTGACTTTCATGCCTCTTAGGAGAGGCTGGTCTGGTTAGCTTATTAAAACAGAAATTGCTTAATAAATCATATAATAATGTTATTTGTTGTAATTGAGTCCTAAAATAGTATTCTAAATGATACAGAAGTCTATCTATTGGGACAGTTAGAGTGGAGTTTATTCGTGTTTTAGCAGAACAGGTCAGCTTCTAATGTTCTTATTTATTTATAGCCGTCAGTGTGACTACATTTGTGGAATGCACCCCCCCCACACACACACATTTTTGAGTATATACTGTAATTTCAGGGGTTTTTTTCTTACAGTTTGAGCTGTAAGAGCCATGAAACCTCAAACAAAGTGTTAAGGTGAAATTTTCCTTAGAAGACTACTGTTGAGGATTGAAAATGGCATCATAACCTCCTGGAGTTTATTATAATTTTTATCTGGAAAGCTCTGGATTTTTTCTGCTAGATAAGAGTCAGTTGCTCCATTAGAATCCTGTTTTTAGATTTGAATTTTTCACAGGGAAAAGCCTTATGTGCCAAGGTGTCTAGGTACATTTCACTAATGTATTTGATTTTAATTATAAATTGACACAGAAAATGCATACTTCTTTATGATCAAGCTGCAGGAGGGAGGTATTTTCTTCTACTCAGATTCACTCCCAAAAGACTGGCCAGTCGACGTAATGATGCAATCTATGCACACAAATATAGAGGAAAAGACAGACAACTTTCCTAAGAATAGTTATTCCAAAATGATCTACTGCAAAAGCAAGCCAGTGGAGTTGCAATGACTCTTTAGAAATGTTGTTTAGCTTAGAATCAAGCTCAGAACATGAAGGAAACACCCACACCAGGAAAATGATTCACTTAATTAGATCTTGAATTTGCATGCAGTTTAAGGATGGATTGGGCTAGTTGTTCTCCCTTTTGTGTGCCCTTTTGCAAAGGGTAATTGGCAGGGGGCAATTGAGTTATTTCATTTATCTTTCCAGAATCTGAGTCTGCTGCTACAGGCTGTCAGCTACCAGCAAACAAGCACTTCATTTAAAATACTGTTGAAAAGTTGGGTTGAGTCCTGTTGCATCTGGTATGCAGATGGGATGCTAGTTTTTTGTTCAAATAAACAGAAGAAGCAATTAAGCCCCTTTTGGAGTAAGATATCTGAAACAATAGGAGGCACCATCTGAAACACAAGCTCAATCAGATACTGAGCCATGTGGATAGCAGAGTTTTATAAAATGTTTAATACAAGCTTAAATTGGATAAGTGGGGTTTGGGGCTTTTTTTCTTTTCCCTTGTTTTTGGAGTTATCTGGGTATGAACAAAGATATGACCGAGATGAGGGATGGTAGCAAGAGAGGAGAGACAAAAATTGACGTTCCCAGTTCGTTATTTAGTTTCCTGTACTGCTCTGAAACACCAAAGGCATGACAGCAGGCTTTGCCTTCTTCCCTGGCAGTGCTGTGTAGGACCCCAAGGCCCCACAGACTGCCACTGCTGCAGAACAGTTGCAGATGATTCCCTCTGCCTATGAAAAACCAGCTGACATACAAAGATTTGTTTCCTGATTGCAAGCACCCCATCGACTTAGCCACACAGAAGAATGTTTGCATCTCTTAAGTATGATTATTCTTCTTTTTACACTTGCAATTATTTTCAAGGCAAAAGCAATCCCATACCGTTTTTTCTTTGTTTTTTTTTTTTTTCTTTTTTTATTTATGACTGTTTTTGGCAGTATGATTTTTTTTTTTTCCCAGCAGAAGAGACAGCTTATGCATAGGAATATATGTACAGCACAGAAATATATACAAAATACTCTTAGGGAAAAAAAAAAAGGGCTTTAAAAGATACATTCATTATCCTCAAGAACGCATGTGAAGTGGCAAACACATGTGCTCACAGTTTTGGAATTTGATGTTTCTTGATTTAAAATAACGTTTTGCCTGTGTCCCATTAAGTTACATCCCAGTAACACAGATAAATTGGTCTTCATCTTGCCTTCTCTTTTTTTAAGAGTATATACTACTTAACGTGACAGCATACCTTCTCATGTTTCCATGTGAAATGCGGAAGATTTTTTCCCCAACAGCTCCACGTGTCTATCTTGGAAGAGCTGGATATGAATAAAGATATGACCAGAAGGAGGGATGGCAGCAAGAGAGGATAGAGCAAAAAGCCCCCAGTCCCCACTTTATTATGCAGTGTCCTGTACTACTGCTCCATTTAATGGAAGACAAGAAGTTTTCCGGGCTGAGACATTAACACTCATCCTCCAAATTCTAAGCTCATGTCAATGGCAGTGCAAATGATTCACTGCTACTTCTAAGGTCATGCAGAGGCAAACAATTGACCTTGAAATAAAATTGTTTTACTGTTGTTAACATTATGACTTTCTTTTTATTCAATGAAAAAAACAAAACAAAAAATTATTTCTGAAGGGAAATAGAACAAAGTGTTATAATATTTTTTTGTTGTAAAATGTGTTAAAGTGTTTGACATCGGCGACTGCTATGTACAAAAGCAAAAGAAGTAAATATAGGGGGCAGCAGCTATTTACCTGCTTCAGCCTGCTAATAGTTTTTGTAGTCCTACAATTGTGCTATAAAAGCATAAAAATAAGAAAATATCTGAAACAAAGGGGTTCATTATGCAGTAAAATCCCTGTTACTGAATCAGATTACGTACGTGGTGGGAGAAAATAGGTGATCTTTCTGATCCAGCTGCTGCCTGAAACATGGTCTGAGAAAGATCCTGGGTGAATGTCAGCTTCTCCATCAGTCTAATAATAAGTAGTGTCTCTTCTTATAAATTTTGTTATTGCCCCATATAGTACACAGCTAAAATACGAAAATCAAAATCTTCACATATAAAACTTGGTGTATAATAAAGAAAGAAAAGTTCAAGAAAATATTTGCGATAAGGTCAGAAAAAACCAAGAAATTTTGGAGGGTTTTGAGTAAAATGAAAATAAGTTTCCATTATGTAAAATTCAACCTGAATTAAAACAAAATTGTTTTCTTTCAGATTTTAGTAACCTTTTTGTTTTATTTCTACAGGTCCTGGGAAAATGAATTACTCTTTTAAAGTTAAAAATCAAGGCTTTTGCAAACAAGTCATATTTCTGACATGAAACACTTTGTTTTAAATATCAAAGAGAAATGTTTCAGCTCCCTTTATGGATGTTACCATATTGGTAGGAAGCATACTCCAAACCTGGGGAATTTGCAAGTGAGATTTGCCTTCTCCATCAAGACTGTTTAGCAAAGTTGATGTTCGACTCCCCTGCCCTGAAAACCAGTTTTATTAGAGTTCAATCTGTGTAGGACTCCAGACTGTTAAATTATGCATAAAATTCAGTGTTTCTGACATGTCTTTGGATTTCTATCTGTGTATATGATGTCTTTGCACTATACTCGTCTATATGTTGGTGCATTTACTTCTGCTTTTGTTAATCTTACACTACACTGTTGAGATCTTCTGACTTTTGCGAGCTCCCATGAAAATCCCTGTAGGAACAATATTTATCCTTAAAAACATTAACGAAGCCTGTGTTTTATTCTCATCTTAAAATCTTGATGGTGCAGCTTTCAGGATGAAGAGAGCAAAAAGACAAATGGACTCAACTGGAGCAATATTTAGGCTGAAAACAGATGGTATGCAATCTTGTTCAGAATCAATTCCATTGATAAATATTCTACCGCAAAAATGAAGAGAGAGTTAAATAAAGGCAGAGGGACCCTTGAACTTCTTTAGTCCAACAAGCAGTTGTTTACTTGGTTGTTTTATTAAAACATTGTATGTTTTTAATGTAAATCACAGCAGGTTCCTATAGCAAGTACTCCTAAGCTTACCTCACCTCTTGTGGTAGGTTTCCTGGGGCCAGCCAAATGTAATATGCTTCCAGATGCCTTCTGCTCATCCAGCACAAAGTCTAAGCTTTCTTTTAAAAAAAGAGACTCAGAGCAGAGCAAACTGAAGCACAAGAGTCAAGTACGAACTTGGTATGCTGTACTTTTCATGAACTTGTACAGCAGCAACTGCTAAATTTCAAAATGAATACACATCAGCTAAGCCTAAGGCTATGAAGACTGACATCACCCCTCCACCCTGGTCCCAAGCCCTGACATGAGCCTCTTTCCAGGCTGTTTTGAGGTAAGCCATCTCTCAGGCAACCTGCTTCCACCTTCTCTACCTTGCTCTCCTCTTTTCCGTTTATATATAAGATTGCAGCTGAGCATTGCTGATATATTTAAGGGTGTCCAGTGGAATGCCTTTTGCAGGCAAGTGTCTAATATAATATGTCTAATTAAAAAAAAAAATTGAAGCTGATGACTTGGTTAACCCTTAACACTTATAATTACCCTAGCAAAGGTCTTGATCTAGGGGAGTGAAGGAATATGAAACAAATATTTCATATGAACATGAAGCATTGCATTCATATCAGTTGTTGATTTTTTAATTTTAACTTTCATTCCTTTTGCCAACACCAGCTACTCTTTTACATGTTATATTCAATTTATTTACATAACAGAGAACTCATTAAGTTGTTGTTGTATAATATTTTGCTGTTGGAAAAGAAATTAGTAAAAACCAGTTTGATCATAGCGTGCTACGACTGCCGTAGAACAAGTTACAGAAGACCAAAAATCAGAAAAGGATGGAAATGTCTGTAGGATGAGTAAGTGAATATCCTATGTAGAGTTGGATTCACTTTGCAAGCTTCTTTAAAGTAGCTATAGAATGCTAAACAAGCCCCTCTCCCTCCACAAAAAAAAAAAACCAACCTGAAAAATCAGTTTTGCAGTGTTTTGCTTTTATGGTGGGTTTTTTTGCCCTCCGTGAAAAAAAACCAACCAAACAAAAACCTGTTGTTTTTCTAGCAGGAATTTTTGACAAAACAAAAAGCTATGAAATTAGGTTTCAGAATGTTTGTAGGATGACAGCTACATGTCAAGAAACTTTAGCACTGACAGGGCAGTTACACAAATGACCTCCATAAGCAGTTCAAATCTTAGCAGCAGTTTACAGGAAAAGTGGGCCTGAATGACTTTGCATAAGCAACAAATTGTTCCCAAACATATAGCAAATAAATTTGTGTAGAGAGTGATCTATACCATATTTCTTTTCTCCTTTATTTTACAAGGTTGATTTTCTACCCCGTATTTTGCTTGCGGTTCTATAACTGGGACTCCTACACCTATAGGCTATCAAATAAATTGTGACAGAGACCTTCAGTAATTTTTTGTAGGAAACTTCAAAATAAAGAAGTGTAATAAAGGAGTGACTAAATAACCTGATCTAGTGGTAATATATGGCAAGATTTTAAAATTATATAGGGTAAAGTAAAAGAGATGATTAGGTTGCCTTGTCTGTTCATTGCACTTAAACCTTCTGTTGCAATTAGAAGCGAAGTGCACATTACTAGAAAACCAATTGAGTTAAGCAGAGAAAATCAGCTAGCTACAGAGAAGGAAGATTTCCCATTTCCCTGGGTTTTTTTGATGTGACAAACTAACTTGACTGCATCAATGGACTGACTCATTAAGGAAATGTCTTTTGTGTTCCTTACATAAATACTTTCCCTCTAGCAAATCTATTTTTTCCTCTCACAGAGTGCTGTGAATAGTTATCTGAAGAGAATGAATGAAAACCTCAAGCCTCAACGATCGTTGTGTACTTCTTAGCTGATGTCCATCTAAGATCCTCATTTATTGTTGCCAGGAAGAGGTTCAGTGAGCCAATGCCTCTCTTTCAAAGCGAGATCGACTTTGTACTCTTAAATGAGTACATGTAAATGAGGTGCACTTGCATTACCACAATGTTGCATGAGTGCTGGTTGGAGTTCTTGCTGGCTTAAGAGTGATTTGATTAATGATTCTAGATCACATGAGTTTGGTTTTCTTTATCGGATAAACAAGTCATGAAAAATCCCAGTGGACTCCTACATTATCTCACTAGGTGGTACATAAAAAGGATACCTTCAGGCTAAATAACTAAAAATGAAGAATATCTGTGAGGAAGAACAGCAGCAAACTTGAATGTAATGAAATCACTAAATTTGTTAGCTACTCTTTAAACTTTTCATATCAGAATTCTATGTCATTGCACGTCCAAGCTTTTCTAGCCTGTTGAGACATGATACTTCATCTTAAACCTCTTAATTTTCATCGCAGCACTGTTCACCTGCTAACTACTAAATGGAAACTGATTTTTTAACTTACATGTTATTGGAGAAAGAGGAGACATAATCTAGAGATATTTGGGTGGAGTGAGGAGGGCTAGTATGGCAAAGGAGAGGCAGTCACAAAATATATGCCTTGTCAAAATAGAGATAGAAATAGAAATAGCTGAGCTTTGGAGAGCACTTCTCCTTGACACCCATCCCCACACTCACATTTGCATTGCCAAATTAAATACTTGGAATTACTGGCCTTTCTAAAACAGAATAAGCAAGAGAGATAACAGTAAAAAAGTAAAACTTCAGTAAAACAATAAAAGGAATGGATGATTTTTTTTTCAGTGTAAGAGTACAATGAAGGCATTGTTGTTCCTCTGCAATGTCTTGAAAATAATTAGTGGATACTTTTCCATTTTTTAATGTAAAAGAAGTACTGTGAACTACTGTGTCAAGCAACCAACTTCTAGTCTAGTTTAGACGTCTTTTCAGTGTAGCATCTGGGTTCATGGATATGTACCAGCAGGTATAAAAACAAGTGGCTTTTTTACACTTACGGCAGATAACCATCTTTATTGAAAGACTAACAAATATGTATATTTGTCTTTAACTATTTGCTTCATTCCACTGATATGGTTAAATATAAAGGGATGAGTGGGTTAGGTGAGGTTGATGCAACTTAGCCGTGCTTCAGTGAGCAAGGTCAGGTTTTCAGAAATGAGATTATCATTGATTTCCTTCTAAATTGTCTACTCTCAACCACTGAGTTACTGAAGTAGTTCTGGTTGGCTGGTTTTATAAGGAACCTTACTGTGGCACAAGTCCATGAGACCTGACAAGATAAATCCAAGGGTCTGGAGGGAAGGGGCAGAGGAAGTTACTGAATCATGGATTGATATTTGAAAAGTTGTTGCAGACTAGTGAAGTTCTGTCATGGCTTACCCAGAGCTGGCAATTGAGCACCATGCAGCCAATTGCTTACTTTCCCCTGGTATGGTGGGGGAGAAGACTGGAAGGGTAAGAGTGAGAAAATTCATGGATTGAGATAAAGGCAGTTAGATCAGGAAAATGAATGCCACACACACAAGCAGAGCAAAACAAGGAATTGATTCTCCACTTCCCATGGGCAGAGAGTAGAGGTTCGTTTCTCTTTAGGAAAGCAGGATAACATAATGAATAATGGTTAGCAGGGAAGTCAGGATGTCATCACTCCAACTGTCCTCCCTTTCCTTCTTCTTCACCTTGTTTTTCATTTCTGAGCACTATGTCAAAGGAAATATCCCTTTGGTCAGTTGGGATCAGCTGTCCCAGTTGTGTCATCTCCCCACTTCTCATGCCCCCCAGCATACTTGCTGCTTAGGTGATGTGAGGGACAGAAAAGGCCTTGGCTTTGTGTAAGCACTGCTCAGCAATAACAAAAACATCTCTATATTATCAACAAAGATTTAAGCCCAAATTGAAAACACAGCCTCATACAAGCTACTGTGAAGAAAATTAACTCTATGCCAGCCAAAATCAAGAATAGAAGTTTCCCAGGAGTTGCAAAACGGGGAAACATAACCCCAGGTTTGAAAAGAGAAAAAGGTTTGTGGCGAGCAGTCAAGGGAGGTGATTATTCCCCTCTGCTTCACTCTTGTGAGACCATACCTGGAGGAGGTCTACAAAGATGACCAGGAGACTGGAGAACCTCCTCTATGAGGACAGGCTGAGAGAGTTGGGTTTGTTCAGCCTGGAGACAAGACAGTCCCAGGGACACTTCATAGCACCTTCCAGTGCCTGAGCCTATAAGACAGCTGGAGAGGGACTTTTTAGAAGGGCATGTAGTGATAGGACAAGAGGTAATGGTTTTAAACTGAAAGAGAGTAGATTTAGAGTAGGTGTTAGGAAGAAATTCTTTACTGCGAGGGTGGTGAAGCACTGGAACGTGCTTCCCTGATAAGTTGTGGAGGTTGCATCCCTGGAAGTGTTCAAGGCCAGGTTGGATGGCCTTTGAAAAGGTTTTTTTCCTTTAAATGTAAGAACTGAGGCCAACTTGAAATTATCTTGCAGTAAATCAGTGGACTTTCAGTAACTACTAATATCCATAATTGTCTATGTCATTAGCTTCTAAGCAATTTTGACATATTGCAGTCCCTCCATGAATATGCAGCTTAAATGGAAGAACTAAGAGCTGAACAATGAACAAGCTGTAATTTTGTCCTCCTAACTACAACAGCTGGATGAGGATACTTCAATTTTTAAAACTCATATAAACACAACAGTGGAAGTACCACTGGCTGCTGTCAAAATCTATTTAGCAGAAGCAGCCTTACATAAATTATATTTGCACCCAAAATTACTTTCAGTGTTTTTACAGAAATAATAGCTAACTTTTAAAATAAAGTTATTTCTATTCACATAAATTTTGTGTGTGTTTATATGTATTTAAACTGAATATTGTAAGTAAGAGCTACTGTCCGTCCCAAAATCTCAAGCCAATTAGGGAGCTCGAAGCGGCGCTGCTGTGCTGCCGTTTGGACATGCACGGTTCCTTTGTGCCGCTCCAAGTGGGCAGATGTGTTTGTACCTGGCTGCTTATTTTTGTCCTCATTCTGGACAAGCCTTGGAGTTTCAGGGTTTCTGTGGAGAAGCTTCTTTTCTGTGGAGAAGCTTTTTACACTCCAGACTTGATAAGATGTTGAATTAGGTCACAGCAAAGATAAGGTTTGAATGAAAAGATGGGACAAATAATTCCCAAATCCAAACCAGTTTATACTGGCTTGCTGGATTTTCTTCACATTCTGAAACAAAAAACCGTGATGAAACTATAGCCTGTAGAAACAAAAACAGACACAAGCATAATGATGATATCCTAATGAAACCAGCTCTAATAGTGACAGGGCAAACATTTTCCATGGTGCTCAGGACCCAGCCCCAAGGGTGGCTTCTGTGAGGCTGCCACTGTGAGACAACTCATTCATGGGTGGGCACAATCCTAGGGAATTACTCAAATGTTGGACCAGAACTACTGTGTTTCTAAAACACTGGTCAAGGTGCACAACTGAGACTGACACAGAACCACAGACATTTAATATCCTCTCCTAAGGTCATTCTTTTGTGGCACAGTCAAAGCTGAGTAGCTTTGTTTTTAAGGAATTTCACAGATTGTGTGCAGATGCATTCATGTGTGGTTATACACCCTTGTCCTCTCAATCATCATTGATTCCCCATGGGAGTGTTGGTCTTTGGCCACTTTACATGGCAAATTGGGGCCTGGCTTTGCCCTCTCCACTTCTCTGCCAGAAATGTTTACAGTTTCTTTGAGTGTGGGGTGAGGTAGACAAAATTTAGCAGGGTGGAAGATCACAGATTTTCTTCTAGACTGGTGCATCTGTGCACTTAATTCCACTTTACACAACTGTAAGGAAGGATGGAATGCAATTAGAATGATAATGAGTGCATATTTTGGAAGTTTGGTGCCCTGGTTCAAAAATGTCTACATTTTTTGTCTACATTTCTTTGAAACAGAGTAATCTGATAGTGGTCACCGATTGCTTTTTGTTGTTATAGAGGCCTCAGTCTTTTACAAAGGCCTAAACAACATCAGTGATTGAAAAAGGTTGTAGTCTAGAATTTTTTCTTTCTTAAAAAGCAACTCCAATTTCAAACCACTCTCAAGGTGCTGTCAAGCTAGAACACAACAGCTGAGAAAAGTCTTTCAGTAATTAGATCTCAAACACAAATAAAGAACGGTGTTTTTCTTCGTGGATACACAATTACTTTGACATTTTCTCTTAAGTTGGATAAAAGTTTACATTTCAGCTATCAAAGTAAAAAAATAAAAAACAATCCAAACCAAACTGTTAGGCTTAGACTGAAATTTAAAACTGCAGCTCTGCCGTCACTTTAGAAAGAACTCCTCAGAGGTTTTTGTGCCCGAGTCAGGCAGCCAACCAGAAAGTTGACAGGGGCTAGAACTGCCATGTCTGCAAACATAGTACAGACACAGGTAGACAACAGAGAAACCTTTTGTAAACCACCCTTGTGAAAAAGCACTCTCCGCAAGGCATGCTCTAGTTTCAAGAAAATTATGAGATTCAACCTGTACAAGTAGGTCAGCTAGATTCCTTCATATGATGGTAGGACCAGGATGCCCTGATTGCTCAGGTTATAAGCAGGGGATGTTTAGTTAAGCAAAGAAGTTAATTCTGCCTTCTTGGGTGAGAAAATTGAGGTGAGCATAAGGGAACACTCTGTTCGTTAAACAAAACTTCTAAAACTTTTGAACCTTTTAGCTTTTAAAAGGAAGAGAAGCCCCAGAGCAGATAACATCACAGGGAAAATTTTATTCCACCTGGGGAAGATTTTATACTATTTGTTAGTTGCTAGGTAACAGGGTTTTGTAATAGGAGATGCTGCCCATTTATGACTGGAGAACCCAGTTTGTTGTGTAGTGATGAATTGGTGCCTGCTTTCAGATAGTCTCATTCCAAATGTAGTATGAAGTCTTCTTTTCATTTTCTGCATTTTTTTTTTTTTTTTTACATTTCTGTTGGTTGGTTGATTGGTTGGGGTTTTTTGTTGCCAGACAGCTTGCTAAGAATTTCAGTTAATTCCTCCTCCAGCTCTCAGTCCAGAAGAATCAGTGTGCACCAGTTATTCTCAAACGGTAGCCTTAGGGCAACACACAGCTGGCAAAGGATAGGTGGACAGTAAGGTCCTTTTCTGAAAATATACCCAGACTACTACAGTGAGAAAAGAAGAATTTTCTTCTTCACCAAAATACCTCAGAGTGCTTTCTGTGCACACATTTATTTACAAGCTGTATCCAAATGGCCTTGCAACTGTTTTGTCTAGACCTGAGCAGGGTGATGATTGTAGGCCGTCCTCCCAGTCTATGAAAAGAGAAGGAAGAAGATTAAAACAAGATGGGATCAACAAGTCTTTGAAGGAGGTAGGTATGTGTGGAAGCAGGAGATCTCACAGAGTTTTCTTTCTTTCTTGAAAGAAAAAAAAGTTAATAACTGTAAAACATCAGTAGTTTGAAGGAAAAATGCTGGATTTCCTAGGGAGGTAGACTTCTACAATTTCTCACCCATAAAATAGGATGCTGGGGAGATAAAATATTGCATTTATTTTAATTTTGAAGTATTGCAAAGATGTCAGCTAAGGTATATGTACTTTCAGGATTTTTCTCATTTGCTGCTTTTGTGTGTGTGTTTTATTTCTTTACAAATAGACACTATACATATGAGGAAAATCTACTTCAATCTACATAGAAAAGAGACTTTTGTAAGTAGCTATTCTAGTTATTAGAGATATAAATTAATGTTACTTGTTTGTTTGCTTGCTTATTTGTTTATTAAAGCTGGATTTTTTGTGTGTATATCAAATACATTTGGAAGGCAGAGAAATAAAATGTGATTATCAGGAAAGAAACAAACATAATTGTGGAAAGCAATGCTAAAATCCTTGAAGGAATAATTCTGATTTACTTTTTCTGTACATACTTTTAAAAAGGCTCTCTCCTCTTTCCCCCCACCCTAATTGTGACCTGGAGCCTGCACTATTCAAATAATGACCCAAAGACACAAAAAAAGAGTCAGTATTGATACCATGTCACGTCTGGCAAAAGCCAAAATTAAAGCAAGTCATTTACCCCGTGGTGGCATGAGGATATCAGGTTTAGATAGATTTAATTTATCAATAGGGTCAGGCTGCACTGAATATAAAATCAAATTACACAGAAGCAGATGCTGAAGTCCAAGAGGAGAAGGTGTAGATTGATTGGAGAAAGGCAGCCCATCAAAGGGGCCTTTGTCCGGGGCTGACTTGGTGAAGCAGCTGACAAGTGGCCATCAGATCCTGCAGCCAGGCAGCTGCATGATGGGAGTTTGACAGCTGACTTCATTAGAGCCCTTAGGACACGTGCGGGGATGAATTTGTCCTTTAATTGAGCTGGGCCAGGAAATAGCACTGAGAGGGCAAATGGCAGTGAAAAAAGCTGAAATGAACCCAGGGGCCAGATAGGTAAATTTAATGCTCTTGTGATATTTGACATGTACGTACATGTTTGTATGTATGACATTTGTGTATTTATCACCAGTCTTAAAAGCCTTCGGAAGTCAAAATATATACACAGCACAGAAGTCACCAGGAAAATTTCTGCCTGGCTGTGGTGGAGGGTGAAAACATTGCATCGATTGGGGACCCCCAGAGGCAATGACTCTGTATGAATAGACTTCCACAGCACACTGTCCTGGGAATAAATCTTGCCTTTCTGTTTGCATTAATACCATCATTTCCTGCTTACTTAACAGATAACAAAATCTGTAAAGCAAATCTTGTGACTTGTGTGCAGTTTTTCTGTTTACAACTCAGTGATGTTTTCTCTGGTATAGCATTTCAGGAACCATTGTAAAAATCTAGATGGATTCAAAAGATTAATAGAAATTCTGCAGTAATCTGCCTTGCCTAGCTTTTTGTCTCACCTTGCCAAGAGTCTGGGTTGATTTTTAAACACAAAGTGGAGGTGATGGAGGCTCTATGGGGGGTGGAGAGAGAAAGTCCTTCAGTTCATCCTCAGGCAAAATGTTCACAGAAGGCAGGGCTCCCATGGAAGGAGACAGGAATTTCGTTGTAATATAGACTGTACTTTTTAAGGATCCCTATCAAAATAGCCTCATACAGTGCTCAAGCTAATTAATATACAAAAAGGACTGTGGTGCAGAGTTGTAACTGGTAATCTGAGTCCTCTAGCATCAATGACACTCAGATATGTCTATCAAGCAGAGAATAGACTCCTTTATGTTCTCTCACAGCATAAATATGTGATCAAAGAAATAACATGCACCAGAGCTGCCCTTAAGCAATGACCCTAACCTTATGCCTCTCTTCCCATCGCCAGTATCCCCAAAGCACTCAACAGATGTCAGATATAGTTAAAGTGGAACATATCCATGCATCTAATTTGTAGGCAGAGTAATTGCTGGCAAAATTTGCCAAATTCTAATGTGCTTGTTCAAAAGCTACGTCAATTTACACACCTCTAGAGCAATACAGTTTGACAAATTATTAGTGTTTACTAATAATCAATAAAATTTGATCAGTGAGACATCAGTGATCAAATTAGGTACTAAAATGTGTAAAAGCTTCTCATCTCACCCAAAATGTGGGAGCTATCTCAGCCCAGGAAATCTGTTGATTTTGTATGCATACAGCTCTTAATTTGGTTGCCACGCCTATAACCTACTGTTGTTCATGCAGTGTATGGTAACAGGAAAATGTTCCAAAATGTGCCATAAAATGAGATGTGGTTGGAAAGTACATATCTGCCTTGTCTAGCATACTTACAGTGCATAACACAAACAGTGCAAAGCAAAACAAAATACCACCAAAAAAGAGCAAACAAACCAAAAACACCACAAAAAAAAGCCGAAGAAACCAAATCAAACCACAAACAAAAAATTAAAAAAACCCAAACCAAAAAATCCCATAAACAAAAAAAAAAACCCAAACAAGAAAACAAAACCCAAACAAAAACCAACCAACTAATCAAAAAGCACACTCAAACCTCAAGATCAATTTATGTATTAATACATTTGAGATTGCCCTAGTGACTTAATGGAACTTTCGGTCTTTCAGTCAAGCAGTTTGCTTCTGCTGCTTGGGACAAGTAAACAGGTTCTCAATTTGATTATGTTTCTGGTATGCTCCAGTAATCTTTTCTGTGAGGGCTGGACAGGGCCGCCATTCAAAGGAATGGACCCCCCCTTGAATTAGTCAAGGAGATACTTTTTCTCCCTTAAGACACAAAAAGATATTTAGGCAACCAGTGTCCATGGAAACTCTGCAGGAGCTGGAAACAACTCCAGAAATTTTCTCTTTGTTTTATAATCTGCTCAGAAAGAGAATGGGGAAGGGAGGAGGAAATAGGGAGAAGGTCATAACTTTCTGCTCATAGAGGTTGTTTTTCTTATCGTAGTGGGGTGGAGGTCTCAATTCCCAGAGGCTTAAGAGCCCATTTGTCAGAAAAAGCAGATATGATCCTATACTCTTTTTCTGGTATCATTTTCAGTTTATGCTGCAAGAACAGCAAAAACTGAAAAATCTCCTCCATGCTGAAACCTGTTGTTATCCAGGGAGTTCTCCCTGGCGCACTGGCTGTGCATTCAAGAAATTAATGAGTAACTTTTAGCCAGAGACCTAGAGTAACCTCCAAAAACTGTGGGCCAGGAAATTTTGTTCCAGTTCTGATCTCTGCGATGATTAAGTAAGGCTCCCTCCATGAGACTGTTCAGGTCCAAACTTTATATAAATTTTTTTGCGATCTGGTTAGGCCTGATGCCAACCAGGCTTCCCCATATGAAGCATGTTTACAGCAGGAGTAGGACCTGGAGAAGGGAAGGAGGATGATTTCCCTAAAATCTGGTTTGATGCCTGGAAAATAGACATATTATGCATACAGAAAATTACATTCAGTTAGATTGCTCTAAAGTGCTTTACTTTCTTATCCCCTTATCTAGAGAAACACTGAATCAGGATACAAAAACATCTGAGAAAGATTTGGGGAATATGCACTCTCTTTGGCTTCTTAGAACAGGAAGCCGTGCCCCATGTATAAAAGACTGAAGGATGAAACTGAAAGGCAAATCCACAGGACAGCTGAAACTGACAAATCTTAAATATGCCAAGGGCTTTTTGTACATGGGCTAGCATTTCTCTTTAACATACACATCAGCATTTCTTTAATCTATGCCACGAGGGGATTTCAACCAGCAAGTACAGTTGGGCCTTGCAGAGCTGATCTCAGCTTGAGCCTCTGTGATTGGTCCTATGCAGCCCTTCTCTTTGAGGAGTCCTGGTCCTTCTCTGGCTGGTGCAATTGGGGCATCACAGACCAGGATGGCCTCATGCATGGCTGCCCTCTTCTTCTGGGGAATTTGCTGCTGTAGATTTCATATTAGTAGCTTGGGTATAGTAAATGTGGTCTTTGATTCTCTGATAAGAGACTATAATCTGTTTCTGGTGTTTTCCCAGAAATGGGCAAATCTGGTGTGAGCTCTGTCTAATGGATTATTCTAACAATGAAATAATTGCTAATGTTTCATTTTTCATCTAATTTTTTCTTCTGTTCCACGTTGTCTTTTCCTATCTTTTCCTTCTGTGTGTCATATACTTTTTCTGTTATTTGCAATGTTTCTGCTTTGCATTGCTATACTTTTATGCATGACAGCCAGAAGCAAGGAGATATAGAACACCTTTATGAAGAAGAGCGGGCTTATTCTGTTTAATATTTTCCCTCCTGGCAAATAAATATGAATGCTGCCATGAAGTGGTGAGCAAAACCTCAGTTCGAGCTTCTCCTCCCATTAACAATGGTGTATTTTGTTGTGGTTCAGCATAGGCCCCATCTGAGCTGAAAGCACATTCAGACCTGTCAATTGTTGTAAGAGGTGGAAAATTCTTGCTTGCCCTAATGAGTCTCCTCAATAATTACTTTAAACACCCTTATCTCTTTTTTTTTTTTTTAGTATTTTGTAGGTCTCTTAATGAGACCTGTGCATTTTTTGTGTACAAGAAAATTCCAGAGTTTGATACAGATACTTTTAGAAAGCAAACTTTTTAAAAAGCTTATATTTAGCTAACCTGTGCCTGGATCTGGTGCAAGTGGTGAGACAGCTGGTGCGTTGATTAATAAAGTCACTGTTAAAATCTAATATAATAAACATTTGCTCAATATTGTCTGATTCAGTAATCCTTTGTAATGGCACAGCGCAAGTCAATATTTCCCAAGTAAAGGCATTACTATGCAACAGATTCATGGTGCACAGACACCCAGTAAACTCACAGCAAAATCAATCATTATGTATTTTGTCAGAATGAATGAACCAAAACCTGTGAAAAGAAAATTAAAGGAGTTAAACCAGGACTGTGTGTCTCCTGGGCTGGGTTTAAGTCAGCCTCTGAGACTGCTCTCCCTTGTGCTGGTACCAAGAACAATGATCAGGTAAGTGACCAGCAGATACTTTTTTTTGTTAGCCCAGTCTCTTTGTGGGGAAACTCCAGCTGCCTAGCTCCAAAATAAAAGACTGAGGAAATTGGATTCTAATTGCATTTTGGAAGTAGATATAGGATCCAGAAAATGATATCAGTGAGGCAAATTAATTCCTACTGTAATTACATTGACGTCAGTGCACTTAATCCAGGGATAAATTTGGCCCAATGACTTCAAGTATTGTTTGCACACAGGAGCCTAAACAACAACAAAGCCCTTGTGCTGAATCAGAAAGACACCATGTTTGTTGGAGCTCTTTCTGTTGAAATGGCCAAAAAAAAAAAAAAGAAAAAGAAAAAGAAAAGAAGATGGGCCAAAACCATCTAATATTTGTACTTGAGGTGAAAGTATAGTTACATGCTTTTATTTGCTGAACTATTAAATTCCACTGTGTTTATATTTTGTTTCCTTAATACAAAGTTCTTAAAATACTCTGTAAAAGGACACTTTTCTTCTCTTGAGGGAGATCTCTGAGTTTTGCCTAACAAAATCAGTGATGGAATTGGAAGCAGGAGACAAGTAGCCGTCTGTGAGAAAAGGCTTCCAGATTGCTGTCTGCATTAATCTCTTGCATAGCTGGGGAGTTGCAAACAGCTGATACAGGACGCAGCAGCTACACTTGCATCATGCGTCGTGATCCACAGGCTCACCAAACCAACACGGCCAACCCACCCAGACAATCTCTGCAGCAAGCCAGGGATGAAAAGCTGGCCCTACACTCCCCTTTAGAGCAGATCCAGTTTCATTGGTCTTCTTGTCCAGCTGCTTTCATGTTTCCCCACTCCCTTATCAATAATGCCCTGAGGCCTTTGTTGGGTGGACAAAGTGCCACAAAGTCTTTCCATGTTCCTACCTGCAAAGGTAGCAGGTATTTGCAAGGCAATGCAGATGCACAAAGCCAGCTCAGGGCTACATGCAAGACTTAAACTTTCCAACAACGCCAGTTAAAGTGCAATAGAGAATTTACATTTCCAGTTTTATCTTCGTCAAACCTGAGTGCTTTGGTGCAGTTTACAGAAGAGATCTGTGTAATTTATCAGGCTCTTGGTAAAACTATAAGAAGAAAAGACCTTGTTCCAACGGGGCAAATCTTTGGCTTCTTGATGCAGTTTAATTTATTACCCATATATGATTGCTATGATAATACAAGTCTGCTGTGTAAACAGTGTGTCATCTCTCCATGTAGACACTGATTTATATGTCTCATCACCCACTGAAGATAAAGCAGGGAACAGTCCAGCCAAAAAGGATAACCAGCTAACTTCTTAGCCAGTAAAGCAAATCTTTTGTTTGGGTTGATCCGCTGTTTGGCTCAAAAAAAAGAATAGATATGCTAATAAAAAGGATTATCACATAAATTTCTTCAAGTTGGTATAACTAAATGCAGTGCTGGAGCCAGCAGTTCCTAAATTAAATTCACCCTTCTGTGATGGAGTCAGTAGATTAGTGACTAGACCTTCAACTTTCCAAGATCTAAGTTAAATGATTGTATTCATACAAAAGAGGGTTTGGAAAGTCTTGCTTTTCACTTGCTAATTTATCCTTGTGAAGTAGAAGGAGTTTGGTTTGGTTTCTTTCCAGCAATATAAGTGTCCTAATGTGTTAAACATTTATTAGGGAGCAGAATTTTTATATAAAAGTTAGAAGGCAGATGGTTAAAGTAAAAACCCTGCAGGCTGTCCATTCTAATATATAAACAATGGGATCTTTATGTTTTGCCTGTTCAACATTTCTTGAAAATTGTTCTTTAGCAAACTGCAGCACCTGCAGTAACCAGAGGCAGCTCTCTTTCACTCACTTCTCTCCTCTATAGCCGAGGTTCATAAGGTGCTGAGTGCCCCGTTTCCATTACCCTTACTTGCTTTATATGCCTGCTGCTTTCAGAAAAATTAACACGTGTTGGACAGGCGCTCTGACATAACAAGGTCTATGTCCCATGTTGATAGCAAGACAATGAAAATAAGTGTGTGCTTCAGAATTACTGAAAAGTAAACATCACCTGAGTCTTGGAGAGCAAAGGGCTTTTAGGTGCTGAATTCTTTCTGAGATATAGCCCATCATCAGCTTGCAACTGGCTCATAATTTATAAGCCCATTTTATAATATATCGGAAGAAACTGTGTAATAAACTTGCAGGCACAGAACCAGGTAGAGGGGTAAAACATGCATAGATCACAGGCTGAGGATGTTAACACACAGTTAGCAGTCTTGTTTCTATTTAATTGGAATGGCAAAATGCTGCAAGGGAGGCAGTAAAACACAGAGCACCCATGTAAGTACCAAGCTCCAGAGGCCACCTTTGTTAGCTCTCTCCTGCTTGAGTAAACTGAAAGCAACTTGTTTGTTAAAACCCTGCTTCTACTGCTGCCATAGTGCACCCAAATCTTTTCCGTTCCTGTAAACTAACTAATCAGCTTTTTGCTGACTAGGGGAAAAAAGGAAAAATAAAGAAGAAGAAAAAAAAAAGAAAAAAAAAAGGAAAGAAAAAAAAAGAGGAATTCTGCCAGACAGTTCTATCTGAGCTTAACTCTCTGAGTGTCATATGTCTATCACATATACTGTGTCCCTTGGAATAATAATAATTGAGCCAGGCAGCTGAGTCTTGCTGTGGGTATATACAGGGAGGGGGAGGTGGAGGCCACAATAAAAGACTCATCAGTTTCAGCTTAGTTCAGTAGACATCTGTGCAGCAGAGGACCTCGTGATGATCCTGGCAGCAGCTCTTTTCATTTGGGTTTGGCTTTTTGTGCTGAATGCTTTTTGTACTGAGTCCCTGTACCAGCCTGTCTCAGCACTTTCAGAGCCAGAGCTTTTTCTCTTCATAAGCTCTAGGTTTTTTTACAGGCCACTGAGTCTGACTGGAGCTGTATCCAGAATTACAGAAAGCAGCAACCACCTGTCACCAGGACATTGTGCACAGTGGAAGGGGAGAGCGGTGGGCTGGGGGGTGGGGAGATGGAGAGAGCCAGCTGATTGCAGGGGATTTCTGAGAACCAGGACTCTGCTTACCCATTTGCAGTCATGGGAAAGGATGACAGTGGTTGGAAGCTTTGAAGAGACTGGGGGAAGGGGAAATAGAGAAGCCAGAAAGAAAAGGATTTGGGGCTAAAAGAGACCCTGTCCAGAAAATACTGATAAATTCATCTTTTCAGATTCCTTGATCACTGGTAAGATTTGTTCTACATGTGATCCCCTCTTAGCTTGACAGAATCTTTTTGCACTCCATGGGTTTTTTGCGTTATTTGGCAATAAATGGGCAATGTTTTCTTCTGACTCTTTGAAGACTGTATTGCCTACTCCAGTACTAGGGTGGGTATCCATAAGGAAAAAAAATATCCAATTGCATATTGAATGTGACTCCTAATCAGTCACATTAATTGCACTTCAGATTTTATGGTGATGGAGATTCAGTAGCCTTCTCACACAGAGGAATTAGCATTACTTTCTGACTTGTGGGGCCTCAGTTCTCACTTTTTCTCTTGAAAAGCATTTACAATGGCTGGTCAGTTTATCTGAAATACTACTTTGAATGGTGCAAGCTGTCTTATTAAACTGGAACATACTAAAAATATGCCATTTCTGTGGAGAAATTTTATTTTCTAGCAAACAAAAAAAGTGCACAGAAATTTACTTTGATAGCTTATTTTAAAGTAAAAACTTCATCCATGAAAATATCAAGTCCTTATTGGGCAGATTAACATTATACTCTATTAAATATGGAGAATATTATAGTCCCACAGCATTACAGAAGAGTGTAATAACAACAGTCAGATAAAATCCTAGTGTCTTTTGCCTGAAAGGAATTCCACTGGTAACTAAAGGAGGCTTTTATTGTACTGAAAGGCATCCATATGAACTACACCACCTATTTTCCCCCTTGTATCTAATACAGAAAGTGTCATTCCAGAGGTTAAACCTGAGATCAGGTATCTTAGAAAAGGATTAAATGCCCTCTGGAGAAGGTGGAGGCTCCTCTTGGGTATTCTGTGTGCTCTAAAACTGATGTCTATTTAGGCACTTGACTTTTAGATTATTGAAGTTAATTGAGGTGAATCCCAACCCAAAACATATGCTTCTAACCCAGGATTATTTTAAAAAATGCATGGCAGAACATTAGGCTGACATTTACTGTGTATGTCATAATTTTTTCGATCTTTACTTTATCCTGTGTGTTTTATACACCTTTCTGATGTATTTCTTTCAAGTGCTGGAACAATGAGGCTTGCCCTGAAGTTACTGATCAGGGAGCACTACTGTCACAGGGACCAAAGGAGAAGGCAGATTTCTCAGCCTGAGCAACTTTGTTACTTGTCAAAGGTATGTGTCCTTACAGTCCTGGACTTGCTCTCACTCCTGACATGTTCAGTGAGATGACTGGGACCTTTTTGACCTTAAAATGGAGGTATGAACAAGAATGTAAAACAGTGTGCTGAGATTAATTTATTCCTCTCTAACTCATTAATCTTGTGAGTGATACAAATGAAAGGACATTCTCTGCTTAGCAGAAGCTTCTCTTGCATTCTGATTGTCCTACTTTGATCTTTATTGTTTCATTACCCAACTCCATACAAGACTTTAAGATTGTGGCACAATACGATACAGAAATATACAGTCTTCAAAGTAGGAATGTAGTGAATGCTCCTAAATCAGGATAGCAGCACATCTCTTCGCTATTCATAGGCGTATAGATTCACAGCAATGAAGAGTTGATTCAGTCTAAATTTATTCCTTCTTGTGAAAATACAAAATAAGTTATATTAATTTATATAATTAATATAAAATATTCTATTGTTTTCATGAAGATACAGAAGGTATAATCTCTTTATAACACAGGGAGTTATTTGTGTCTTCTTTGGGACTTTACGATGCAAATGAGTAGTTCTTGCCTTCACTGATGTCAGGCAACTGATGTAGCTGTCATAAGGCTGGAATATAATTTTTGTTTTTCTTTGGTGTGGTACTTAAGTATTAATGGCAAAAAGTAAAAAAGGTAATGTAATATGTAGTGACTTGATTAATTTCCTCTTTTTCTTTTGAGTTTTTCAAAGACTCCAGAGGAATGGAGTTGCAGATATGTACTGAGAAAATTGGAAAGTAATAGCTGTGTCTCTAGTAATGTGAGGCTCTTGTTATGTCAATGACCTTTCACTGCATACATGCTATAGTTTTTAATTTACTACCAGTGTGACTGTGTCATACAACATAACGACATGCATGTGTTCCCTAGTTCAACTACAGTTTTTTGATGGTTTTGGTGACTAATAAGCCCAAGAAGCCAGGAAGGATCTGGAACTTAGTTTATTCCTTGTAGAAGTAAATAATTAATTTTGCAAAAGGTATCAGAAGGAGAACGGTATTATTAAGAAGATGGCGGGGACACAAGCACACTATTTATGACTTACTAATCCACTGAGAACAACTTTTATTTGAGAGGTGACTCATCTAAACCAACAATCTTCTTCCAAGAGTTGTTTAATATTGTGAAACATATCTCAATATAGCACCTTCACTGTCTGTTAATGCTGCACGTTTGGCAAGTTAGAGGGCACTGATGAACTCATTCCTTTCCTTCCCTGCTATTTTCTTTGTGAGCTGCACTAGGTCACAGTAAGTCAGAAGTTTGCCCTTGGCTTCCATCAAAATATATGGCAAGCATTACTCAAAATGTGTCAAAAGATTTTACTAAATTCACAAGGAAATTCCCAGTTTTTAGTTTATTTTAATCTTTGAAGAATCTCTCACTGTGCATTTGGTTGCTAAAAATACCAAAATCCTTCAAACTATCCCTAAAGCAAGAAAATGTTTCATTCCTCATGAATCTTTGTGGATTTAAACAAGAGGAAAAGGGAAATGTAAGTGCACCAGGGATAGCTGATATTAGAAATTCCTATTTGTTGCTGGCATTTGCCTATGCCCAACTTACAGAGACACTGGAGGAAAGAAGATTCCTCCTTCTTTCTTAAGAAAGTGTTAAGGTATTCCTTAAATTACTATTTAAGTTCTATTTAAAATGCAACTGGAATAATTTGAATTGCTAAAATTACCTAGACTATCCTGAGTTGGAAAGGACCCACAAGGATCATTGAAAAAAAAGCTCTCCTAATCCTGTACCAGACCACCCCTCAAATCACACCATGTGCCTGAGAGCATTATCCAAATGTTTCCTGAACTCTGGAAGGCTGATGCTGTGACCACTTCACCTTGACTCAAATTCACTGAATGACAATTCAGTTTGAATTATTTACTGGTATTTTTTCTCACTCTTCTCAGACATCATGGAAGAAAATTGACATGACAGTCATGTAAAACTTTATCTCTTGAATGAACCTGTTGGTGTGAAGTATTAAAACTGAATTTTGACATTCTACTCATTTCTCTGATAATTGTCTTTACGAACGTATCTTAGATCAGGATATTTTTCCAAAGATGGATGAAACTTTCAACTTCTCAATTGGAAAATACTTACCTTCAATATTAATACTTGGAATGCTTGTCCTTTTTCCATTACATCTGTCTACAATAGAATTTCGGAAGCTTTTTTAATGGGAAAAAAACCTTTATTGTTGCAGATATATTAACAAATAAATTCAGAGTTACAAAAATCCCTTTATTCATTTGACCGCAAAAATGGTACTCTTCAAAGATGGTGATTTGTATATCTCTAAGAGACATACCAACACTGTTGCAAAAATAAATTGAGCTATCCTTCTGCTACAAAGACAAACCTGTGGTTAAAAATGAGATTGCTGACTTGAGCATGCCACCACTCTCCTTCAGCACATACCCAGCAAAAGCTGAATGGCCTCAAAGGCTTATTGTCATCAGAAGATATGCCTGCTTTTGGCTCATCAGCCCCATGGCAATTTCAGTTTGCTGTGTTTGTCTAGATCATTTGTCTATGCTGGCCCCTACTAGAAGAACAGTACTCTCAGAAATTAACTTTTTTTAGTAGTCTGAAAAATGAATTGTCTAGCAGGAATGATAAGAAAACACAGGCCCGAACAGAAGATGGTAACTATGTTCAACAACTCTCATTCAGGCTACGCTCCCACCTGGAAGAGGGTACTTAAGAGATATTGGTTGTCCTACCTTCCTTTAATTGTAATTACAACACAGTGTTTATTTCAATATGCAGGGAAGTAGGCGAAATGAAGCTCAGTGAGAGCAACAGCAGCAGAAATAACAGAGGCAAGAGTAAAATAAATATGCACAATGTCTTTACTTGAGATGACATAGGGGTAGACTTCCTGCTCTCTAATATCAAACCCATGCAATCTTACCTCTTAAACAGCTTATGGATGCTGTACTTAAAACACAGTCTAAGATGTGATCTTGGGGGCAGAGATGAAAACAGTACTAAAACATTATTTTGACAGCTGATATAAGCATGGGTAACTTCCGAATGGTAAACACAAGGAAGAAAAGGCAAACATGTTCAGATCTCCTTAATGTTAAACTGAATTTATCTGTGTGGTGCTGAGCCTTTGCAGAAGACAGAATGTGACTGTGATGAGCTTGCTGAGTGGAAGTTCAGGAGAAGAAAGGAACTAACCTATCAAGCTGCTAATCATAAAATTCTGGGCAACGATAGAGTATGATGCTGAAGACATTATGGGAGAAACATAAAGAGGTAAAATTGACTTTAAAAAAGTCAATGTTCTTTTTAACTGTCTTAGATACTCCCTGTCATTCTTCAATACTTTGGTTGTTTCCTTGCAGTACACTATACCAAATTTTAATAGTGCACCATGCAGAGGTTTAGAGAATTCTTCAACATTGGCTGAAATGTTGGCAGGTGACAGCAAAGATCTGTCAGATGACCATACTGCACATGCAAATCACACCACAATAATTCCACTGCATTCTTGGTACAGGAAATAATTGGTGTGTGCATACTCTGGGTCAGGACAGTTTATGAATGAACAGTGCATTCTCTGCGTGTTCATCCATTTCTTTCTGCTGCTTCTCTGAATCATAAACCAGCAAAAATGTAGTGAGGAAAATTGTGTGCTTTATTTTTAATTGGGGAGGGATGTTGTTTGAAGGTTTTTGTTTTTTTTTTTTACTGAGTTGGTTGATTGGTTGGTTTTGAGTTTGGTTTGGTTTTTTCCTATTGATGTGTTACACATACAGATAGAAGATTGTTCTTTTGCAGAAAATTTGACTCTAACCAAGTCAAGATGGGTGTTGAAATAGCTTAGGTTATGGCCTGTAGAAGTCGAGGACTTGGCTGACATACTGAATTCTCAGCATCTCTCCGAAGTCATCCCATTTAAAAAACTAGACACTATGTATCCTAAGAGCTCTTGTAAAGTAACATTATTAATGTATAATTAAGTGTATAATCAAGGAGCACTTATGAAACCCAGGTAAGGGTAGTTTCAGCTATTTCTTTCTGTTTCCTTTTTGCATCAACTTAGAACCATCTCCCTTCTCCCCTTCCCTGGGAAAGCAAGTTGTTGGAAGGCGGCTGTACAGCTGCAGGATAGGCTCTGCACTTAGGCTCTGGAAACAGGGTTGTGCTGGATCCATGCTCAGGACACTGATCCACTTGTGGTCTCTCAGTAACTCCAGACTGGTCTCCGCAGCTAGATGGTCGCCTATCCTCTGTGTCATGCCACATTTGTCCTGCTCCTTAACTCTCCTGTTTCTTCTTTTGCCGTGGAGCATGAATCCTAACAGGGGAGAGAAATCCAAGAATTCATAACAAAACATGGGGTAAAAAGACCATCTTCATTGAAGTTAATAATCAGCAGGGTCCAAATTACCTCTTATTAGCATTTATTTTACAAAAGAGGCAGGGTATAATTTTGCGATAAATTCAGATTTGGAGAGGGGCTATAATCAGCCTCCTGAAGAGCTCTGCCTGAAGTACATGGCTGCTTATTTCTTTTCCAAATTGCACCGCTCTCTTTCCCCCTCTCCCGCTTACCCCTCCCGCCCCGTTCTCTTTCTTGATCTCTCTGAATAATGCAATCACTTTGAATAGCCCAGACAGGCCTGAAGATTAGGGAGCCTGTTTGTGGAGCGGGGGGCCAGCTGAATAGGCGCAGGAGGCTGGCTCCCCGGGAAAACAAGGCGCTGGGAACTAGGCCAACTGTGAAGAGCATGTGCTGGGAGGGACTGAATAGGCAAGCAGCCGGCCAGCCCATATGTCAGGCTGTGCCACAAAGACTTCTCTGCACATCTACCATGACAAACAGGATTACCGAAGACAATTAATCTGGCACGCTTTATCAAAATCAAGTGCTGACCCCCAACCTCTCCCCCCAGCATGCAGCAGATGCCACGCTCCAATTCAATGGAGCTCAAGTGTTCCCTTTTTCACTGCTGAAAGGCATCCAAAGCCTGAATAAGGTTGGCGTGGACTAATTGCAAACACTGTCTGATGGTGACAGTCCTAATCAAATGAGATGAGCTCACCTTTTCTGTAAACTTCTAATGGGAATGCTGGTGGCAACTCCCCATCAGCTGCTGGCAGAAAGAGAAACGCATGGAGATGGAGGGTTTTCCCCCTCCTTTCTCCCCCTTCCTTCTTACTGCCTGATGGAGGAAGAGGACAGCCACAAGCATCCTTTTCTCTTGAGCCTTTCAGGTGCTGCATCATGGGAGGGATGGAGAAGGGAAAGCATTGGAGCCACCTCTGTGCAGCAGCGTCTCTGCTCTGCAGATGCCAAAGAGCAGCCAAAAGGCAGCATGCCGACGCTTACTGCCATGCTAGAAACCAGGCTCAACCTCCAGGCTGAGCCCTCAGCTGATGTCTGTGGAGCTGTAAATATACCCTTCAGTATCTGACCCTGCCTGTGGGATGTTCCTGTCGGCTCTGTAATATGAAATATAAACTTGCACTCATTAGGACCAGTCATTTCTTTTCATGTCCCTCCTGCTTGTTTTATTTTATTTACATTTCAACATACAGGAGGTTAAGAAAAGCCTGCCCAGTTGACCTTAATGGAAAATGAAAAGTGAAGTTCAATAAGAGAGTGGGGGAAAGCAGTGAAAAACTAATAGTATTTTATCTTATTGCTTTTGTATTTACCTTACTGCTGTTCAAATAAGCAGCCCAGGTTCTTGCTGCTCACCCTAGTATGCATAGGCATCTGTGCTACAGAAATGTCTCATGGGCAGTCTTCTCCTCACAAAAACTGTTTGTCCTCTTAGTCTCACTCAGATTAGAGCCAAGTGCCTGTGTTTCTATATTGGCATCCTCTTGCTTGTTAGTGTGGATGGAGTGAAGCTTTTGCATAGGCATGGATGAATGGTTCTTTCAAGTATTTTTTCCCCAAGTTTTTAAATGAAAGTTCTATTTGTTCAGATTAAAATTTGGTAGAAATTCCTCAGTTTTAATAAGTTAAAACCCACTCATAAACAAATAAAAAAAAAGTAGTAGCAAGTTTTACAACACAGAACATATGTTTCAGGATAGTCTTCCATTTTGTAAAATTTGCACAAATGAAAGGGTTAAAATGCTTGATTTAGGAAAGCTGTAAAAGCTTCTTATAATATTTTAATGCAACATTTTTTTCAAGCTGAGAAAGAAAAATACATTTTTTCTTCCCATACACCCTTAAAACAAAAATTAAGTTTCAAATATTCTTTGTAACAATTTTTTTTTTCAGAGTTCTTTCCTGGCAATTTGGATAGCATTTTGACCTGAATGGTATTTGCAGTTCTAATCTGTTTTCTGTCAGAAAGCTGACATCTAGATGTTACTTCCCAACCTACTTTTGTGGCTATCCTCAGCAGGACACCTGATGCTTCAGTGATTTGAATGATTTTAACTTTTGTCTTAAAGTAAGGGTAGAAAGGAACTGACACATTCCATGTACTGAAAAGGCACTGAGGAGCAAGGGGCTATTGATTACCTTGATTTCTGAAAAGAGACTGTTAGGGTTGGGAACAGCTTGGTTCCCAGTTTGACTCTGCCCATGAGACCATGTCCCTCTGCACACGAAGCTGTCAGGGTAGCTCCAGGTTCACACGTGTCCAGCAATGGCAGAGGTCAATGCTGAGTGGTGGTCACTATATATCTAGTGTTTAGAAGCCACAGAAACTATGATTTATGTTTTCCCTAAGTATGAATTCTCAGCACAGTGTGTCCTAATTAAAAAAAAACAAAAAACAAATAAACAAAACCCCAAACACTAGAACTGAAATAACTATGTGGGCTGACACCCACAGAGGCCACGGCTGTGGGACGGGACCTCTCACTAGAGCAGTGCTTTCCCACCTCTAGCTGCAATATGCAAGGCCTTCTTATCAGCAGTTCATTGCTAATGATGCCCCTCAAATCTGCCAATGTTTCTTCTTCTTGCAGAGCGAGAATGGGATGTTTAAATGATAGTTACAGATGGAGCAGCAGCTGATTTTGGTATTACAATGTTTACACTCCAGCAACATGTTCCAGCATTTGAGAAATGCAGCACCCAAAGTGGGTCCAAATGGGAAATCAGAAAATAGAGCTAATATTTCTCAAGGCACTGAGCAAAGGCCAGCTGCAGATCACACAGCAGTTCATTACTGTGATACTCTGACATCCCATAGAACAACACTTTCCAGAAATCAAAGGCCAGGTTGTGTTTTTATTCAGAGTGCGAAAGTTGATTTCTAAGAAATCCCTGGTAATGAAGTGATATATGGAACTAGGAGAGAGCTAAACTGAAGCTAATGGCTGCTGTGCAAGAAAGGTGAAGGAATGAGCTAAAAATACTAATAAAATATTAAAATAATAATTAAAAAAAAAACCAGATGAAAAAGCACAACCACCCCCGAAAATTCACTACAGGCTAAAGCAACAAGAGAAGAACAAAGTGACAAGGTATTGATTTGAACTACCAGGGGAAGAGGAGAAGATATTTGTGTCTCCATGTTGTGAAGAAAGGAACTACCTTAAGGATGTGAACTTCTCTGTAGAGGCTTGCTGAGGGGTGATGGGCCAAAAAGCATCCCTGAGACAGTCAGAGGCTGGCATCCAAGCTCAAAATGGTCACAAAGCCTTGGTGATACCTCTCCTTCTGACTCACTCAGACGGATCACTGGTAAGGAAGAGAATAATTTATAACATGGCTAGATTAAGAAAGACGGTGATCCTTTTGACTGCACTTAATGAAAATGTTTCTCTGAAACCCAGGGGTATTTCTTGCACAATATTTACACTAGTTTTGGAGCAGCTCTGTAGGTCACAGCAGCACATATCACTGCCAGAAGTACCAAGATGGGCTAAGGGTCTGGAAGGTGGAGCTGATATGACAATACTAAGTGACATGGGTGGGAATTTCTCCCAGCCTTTAGCAGAAGTAGGAATTTGCTCTTAAAAGAAAGACTCATGTCAAATGACATTGAAATGAAATGTCACCTGGTTTGCAGTGGAATATCCACCATTTTTCTAAAATACACAGTTTGTGAAATTGAAGTGTAATTCAGAAATGACTTAGTATTGACACAGAAAGAGTCTTCACTTCTCCACTGACCCCAAGGAATTGCCACAGCCTGCAGAGAGCAGTAGAAATTTTGACCTACTTTGTCATACCTACTCGTTGCTGTCAAGATGTTTTTTATATCTGTGAAACAGTAATCACTGACTCTTATTTTGAAGACATAATTACGCAGTGATTTGGACCAGGATACAGAAGTTTCTACATTTTCCATACTCATACCATGATAAGATCAAATTTTTTAAAGTTCAAGTAAATATTCCTCACTTCTTTTCTTTCATCTTTTTCTCTTGGACTCAAACAGGTGCCTTCATTTCTGGTGACACAACGTCTTTTAGAATGCATCAGAGGATTTTGCTTCCTCTCTAGTTCTCTGTAGCTGCTATCAGGAGACCTCCTGCTCAGTTCTTGCTGAAAGCTTTCCTCCAGCCCAGAATATGGAGTCTAATCCAGATTATTCACATGCAGAAAAATCATTCTGTGTTGCGCTGCCATTAAGTGCAGAATTTTGATCACTGTGGTGTATTTTTAATGTGGCCATGGAAATATGACCAATATATGAAATTTTGTTTTGCTCATGATTCTGTTAATACCTCACTACTTAGGAAAATGAACCAAAAGTGGCTAGAGGAAAGGAACAATTTTATCCAGCAGAGTAGTGAAATGAATTATAACATCACTGAGTAATGTTTATGGTAGAGGAAAGAAAGTGTTCAATTGCTGAAGGAGCGAAATGTTCATGTGTGAATGCATAAAGACACTCTGGCAGAGTTTGGTGTAGTGAGCTTTGTTTAACTCACATGAAATGGTTTTTTTCTCCACCAGAAACACTTTCCAACATGAAATTAAGCTGAAATTTCTTGTCTTAAATATCAAAGTGATTGGCATCTATCATAATAGGTAGCTCAGGCTAGCAATCTGCCACTCCTTTTGATTTATGGGCCCCTAAATATAGAGGTGCAGATCCTGCCTAAGTAACTTAAGCCAAATGACATGGGACTTGCCCTCCTCTGTGGGTTTGACAAACCTCTTGGCAGCAGCTTAAGGAACACTACAAGTCCACAGACTAGTTTCTGATTTAGCCCCTTGCCCCCAGCACACAGCTTTCAGACACTATGCTGCTTGTGGCACCTCCTGACTTTATTCTCGGCCATGTCATACCAGCCAGAGAGGGCACACTGTGGTGTTGCCCCCATCATGTTACTTGCTTTGAAGTTTTCTGGGTTTGGGTGTGTTTTACCTTGAAGCCACTAATTGCTGATAGCTCCTGGCTAAGGTACTTTTGAGTGCTCAGTAGGAAGCGACACAGTTTTTTGGTTCAGCTGGAGTTTCAGAAAACAGAAGTAGGATGGGGATTTCAGCCTAACCGAAAAAAAAAAAATGAAAAAACCCCCAACTTTCTGAGGTTTTAAGAATCTTTGAAAATTAAGATTAGCAAGTTATTGTAGGTCAGCAAATCAAAGCCTTAGGTTTAGAAAATGCCCAAAATATTCTGATTATTTCAACAATTATTTTAATTATGAAGCCAGAATAATTTGCTGAAATTTACAAGAGTCTGCAAAATTTCTCAGTTGACTCAAATCCTTATGTCCTAAGTAATACATTCCAGCTAGAAAAGTTTACTTAGTTGCAAGTATTTGATCACATAAAAAAGCAGAAGGAGCTTTTTGTCAATTTTCAGATTTGGTAATGGTCTTAAGACAGTCTTAGTGTTGCAACCAGAAGTGATTTTTGATCTACAGAAATGAAGTGGTGGAAAATATATTCTGCTCTCCTGAGCATAAAGCTGCAAACAAGGAGTAAGTGAGAATGATACTTTCTTGAGATGGGGTTCTGCGCAGTATCACTGCAGCAGTCATGCAACTATTGATTTCATATCTTCTAAAGAGGTTCAGAGAGCAGGACACAGCTCTTACAGAGAGGCAGATGGGAAACTCAGATCTGATCCTCACTGGTTCAGTTTTGAAGCCACTGCCTTGAAGATCCCACACAAACTATCTCTGAGAAGATACAACCATAGGTGGATTTTTGAAGAAGACCTAATATCTTGACAACAAATGACAAAAACTAAATGTGATCTGCACCTATGTTAATTATCAGCCCACTGATATACGTTTGCTCTGAAATGTGTTTGGGAGCAAGTACAGAATGGATCTGAAATCCACAGAAAAAGTAATTCCACTTTTCTATAGTTTATCTCCAAGCAAGTTTTCCTTTTATTTCTTTTTTTTTTATCTCCCATCTTTTTAATCTTTAAATTGTTATAACACCAAGTGAACATTGAGATAAACTGCTGTTCAGATAATTCACTGTCAAAAATATTGAGCATACTTTAGTTGGATGGCAGCAGTAATGGTCTTTTCAAGTGCCACTGCACAAAAGCTGAGCCTATCAAGATTTTTTGGCAGGCACTGCGTTTAACTTGTCATGTTATATATTGCAGCAATGCAGTTGAGGATCAGTATAAATCAACTTACAAGTCTGGAGGAAATGGGGGAATGTGTTTCTGCAGCCCACTGGCATCTCAAGTGTCTATCAGAAGGTGGCAGTATTTCAACATCGTTCAGTCCAGCGGGGGTCGGGGGGAAAAAAAAAAAATGGAACTCAATCTACATGTCCAGAAAGCTGAAAGCTCTTTACATTCAGACAGGATGTACACACTGCTGCCTTGAATTTATGGGTTAGATGAATTTATGCGGTTATGGACAGGCAGGAAGGTGAAGTTTTGATAACTCTTCAGTCTTCTTAATGTAAATGTGGGAAACAGGCTAAGTAGGTGCTGGAAGGAAGGGAAGTGAAAAATAAATGAGAAAATATGGCTGTCCAAAGGGTCAGAAACAGCCCACCCCCAGCTAGAGGGGAATTTTCTGGTAGCTCTGTTAGAAATATTGAGCAACAAAATATGTAGTCTCTAATAAATTTTTAGGCTTTTATCTCCTACAAGTGTGACAGAGAATAACTCTCTTTTTTCACAGCGATCACACCCTGTATTGTCAGATGTCATGATCTCATCACAGGCTTTGTGGCATTTATTGTTTGGTTTGTTGTTTTTTTTTTTTTGAACCCAGCCTTTGAAACTGGGCGACTGCATAGGAACCCCAGCTTTCACTTAACCACCACTATAACCAAAAATAGCATGATTTGAACCCTTGTGGTTACTGGGAAAGTCAAAAAACATGTACAAAATGCTCTCACAATGTTCAAAAACCAGAAGGCAGAGTGGAAAAAATAACAGAATTTAAAGTAGAAAAAATAAAAATGATATCTCATAAGGTTAGCAAAAAGTCATACATCAGAGTGCACTGATTGACAACACAGTGCTGCTGATGGGAAGCCTAGACCCAGCACATAAAGCCAGGCATGCCAGTACTCTGATAGGGGTTGAATTAAGTGCCTGGCTTAGTGCGTAGCCATGAGCACAAAATGGTGTTGTTCACTTCAGCGAGATTATTTGCTGATTTACAGCTCAAGTCATTGCTGAACTGAGCTCTTAACTTGCTTAAGGATTAATCCAGTGCCAAGCGCAGTTTGGTGGTAAAAATCTCAAAACGGGGTCATCAGTGTCCTTGTACAATGTTTTGGGTTTTTTTAAACATGGAACTGCCTCAACTAGCACTAGATCCATCTTGTAAGGGTATGGAGTACAATAAGAAATATTGTACTAATGGCCACCACAAGGACTCCACATGTTGCCGGTAATTACTACCCTAAGACTCAGAGAACCATGGCATGTTATTTTCAGTCTTTCTATTTGTAGTGGGTTGATCCTGGCTGGACAGCAGGTGCCCACCATCATCACCTTGTCACTCCCCTCTTCACTGGGCAGGGGAGAGAAAGTAAAATTAAAAGCTTGTGGGTCAAAATAAGGTCAGGGGGAAATCACTCACCAATTACTGTCATAGACGAAGCATACCTGACCTGGGGAAAATTAATTTAATTTATTACCAACCAAATCAAAATAGTATTAAGATAACTAAAATCAAACCTGAAAAGGCCTTTCTCACACCCCTTTCTTCTTCCCAAGCACAACTTCACTCCCAAATTTTCTACCTCCTCTAGCAGCCAGATCATCACGTGGTCTCTGCTGCTCACTCCGTCTCTGGGCAGCACTTGTCACATTCATCCCTTTCTCCAGCATGGGGTTCCTCCCACAAGAAACAATCCTCCACAAACTTCTCCAACATAAGTCCTTCCCATAGGCTGCAGTTCTTCATGAACTGCTCCAGTGTGGGTCCCTTCTGCAGGGTGCAGTCTCTCTGGAACAGGCTGCTACAGTGTGAGCTCCCCACAGGGTCACAAAGAGAACTTCCAGTGGCTTCTCACAGCAGCCACACCTATAGCACCCTTCCTGCTACCAAAACCTTGCCACAAAAACCCAGTTACTTGGCTCCAATGAGTTTGTCTCTGAAATCAAATAAAAAGTGGCAAAACATCTCTGTGCATTTTGTAGTGGAACAGTTTTAATTTCCAGGTTTTACCTATGAAAGAGAAATGCTAATTTTGAAGATACCTCCCACTGTATTCACCTTGGTTGTGCATCTGCAGTGCAATTGAAGCAGTGAGCAGATTACCAAGTGGTGACCAATTATGAGCAGGAGACTTCATCTTCAGAGGGGTTATGAAACCTTTCAGAAACTGAGATTTTGAGGGCTTAGCAAAGATAACTCTGGGCCCAGGCACAGTCACATGGTCAAAAATAACATCAGAGATTGAGCCCCAGAAAGACTGAATGCCTTTCTGGACATCCCAGTGAGCTGGTAGCATAACTGAATATTGTGGCATCTTCCATTCTCAGATTCAGGGAGAATCTTGTCATACCACAATTTCACATTGCATACTGAACACTCAGCTACTGTACTTGGTAGACTCGGCCAAATACACATAGGTCAGGAACAGAGCTGGCAGGCAGAGTATACTGATTTAATTTTGTTTGGCTTTTTGATGTGCCTTCCTGGAGTTCCTATTTGCTATGTTGTGGGTTAAATACTTAAACAGGAAATCAGCTCAGAGGACCAGCTGACCATTTCAACCTTGTGGAAACATTTGTCCTTGCCTGCTTCCCAGAACAATTCAAAGAATGCCTTGTTTCTGATACACACAGCCAAAGTAAAAAAATCTGTGGAGAATAATTTATGGACAGAATGATTCAGTAGAGTGACAGCACTCATTCAAAGACCTTGGAGTAAAGATCAGTACAGATAGCTGCACACCTAAAGACAGGAAGTTCTGCTAAAATCTTATTTTGTGCTGTAGGCAGTCCTCTGAGGGAGTATTGTGCCTGAATAGTTATATGAATCTATTAGCTAATCCTCCATTAGAATGATCCTCTCAAGATTAATCTAGCCAAAATTTGGCATAAATGATCAAGAATGACAACAATTATAAAAATCACTTTACAAAAGAATGACCTTTAACAGAAGAAAAAGAAAATTTAGAGTAAATGGATTAAAATGAAAAACAGGGTATCAAGAAGGGATCTTTTTCTTCTTGTTGTTGCAATAAAAATTTTTGCAATGCCATAGTTCCATCAGGCTTACAAATGCCATGTTTCATATTTTTGCCAAGGTATTTTTTAGTATTTCTGCTGTTACTCCATGCATAAGGAATAAAACTTCATGCATGACTTCTAATATCATTCTCAAGATCTTTATTAAAGTTCATTCCATCATAGAAGATGCATTTTAATTGCCACTTCTTTTGGTTCAGCTGTGCAGCACTGTTTATATTGCCTTAAATTAAACTACTTCCCACTAATGGCAAGATCTGTTAGTCCCCTAAAAGGCAATGCATGAAAAATATCAGGATTTGTGAATTAGATGGAAACAAAATCAGAACTCAATGAAGGCAAATGTATTTCATCAGGCCTTGAAGAGGTGGTTGAATTCATGCCACCCATATTTGAAAAGTAAAATAATTTTGCTTAAAATTTCTAGTGATTTCAGGATAGACATTTATCTAAAAAAGGACTGTATGAACACTTCAGGATTTTTTCTTACATGAAAATAATTGCCTCAATGAGTGATAGACATTTTCCTCCAAATTTAGCTATCAGGGACCTGACCTGCACTGAGTTAAATCTACATTATGGTTGCTTGCAGGCATCAATTTCTCTAGCTGTACATGTGCTAAATCATGGCAAAGGAGGAGAAGCATTAGATGGGGCAACCCTCATTTCAAACATCATGGTCCTCTGTGTGTTTTCTGCAAGGCAAAATTTCTATCAGGTGCCTACGGCTGATGCCAAGGAAAAACCCTGTAGGAAAAAAGGCCTCTGGTGATTCCTGTTCAAGGGCCTAGAGTGAGTCTGTATCTTTTGCTTTTAGGTTATTTTCCAAATACTTGATGTACCAGCTCCCCAGGAGCTCTGAGGACTTCACTTATCCCAGCATTTGCACTTCCCTTGGCAGCCAATTTGAGTTTCATAATCCAGATCATTTTAAATGAGGTGTGACTTGGGTAGACTTTCTTGACAGAGTACACATTTCTCTGTCACTTAGAGGAAAAGAACTAAAATGTCACCCTCCTCTTTGAGCATAGGTCTTTTAGCTCTCATGTACTCTGTTGACACAAGAGCGGCAAATTGTTGCATTTTACTTGCTTTATGACTTGATTTATTTAGCTTTAAGTCAAAAGCAAATATTTAAAAGTTACAGGCCTATTTTGAAGAATGGAACTCCTCAGACTTGCACAGCAAGCTGGGGTGTGAAGATCATAGTTTTATAGCCTGAAGGAGTCAAAAGCACAGGTAGTGCATATTAGTGTGAGCAGAGCCATCCCATCTGTTAATCAAACTCATACTCAGTGTGGGACAATGCTGCAGCAAGTGCAAACATTTTTGCCAATTTTATTACATATTTTTGAAAATCTGATTCTAAGGCCTGACAAATGTTGCAAAGGTCATTGCTAGTCAATGGTGGGGAGAAAAAAAGAAGGTATGTTTATCAAGAGGTACAGGGAAGAAGGACTCTCAAAGGAGTGCTTCTCAAGCTTGTATGGGTTTTGTTTGGTTTTTAATGCATGCACTGTGTGCCTATGGCTTTATCACAGGATGTGTGCTCTTGGATTTACATCCTTGGTGGCTGTTAGAGGGCCTGTGCAAAAGCATCAGTACACAATCCTACTTAATGAGCACCATAAAACTCACAGAATCTAGTTTAGGGCCATAAAGGTGGAACTCAGCATCACCAAAGGCAGTGGTAGAACACTCTGGATGGTGTGTGAATGTAGATGCTGAATAGTTGCATTATCTGTGCTCTTTGGTGGTGCACTGAAAAGAAAGCAAGCCTAGGCCTCCACCAGGGTGCCCTGGTGGGCAGCTCTGAGGGAGCTGGCTTTGCACAACCTTCCTCAGCTCCTGTCATAACTGCTGCAGGTGAGAGGTTGTTTGGGGTTTTTTTTGCTTCACTTGGGGTTTCCAAAGAGGGCTTCCACACACTCTGAAGTGTAGCCAGAAAGGGCAGCATGGTGTGTCTTTCCTCAAGAGCTTGGCTTGCCCTCAAAAGGGGCTACGGTGCCAAGAGCAGGTTGGTTAACAGCTGCGCCACTAAGCTGCAGGAGAGACTGCTTGAAGGCTCACTTCCAATATCATTGCAGGTTGTAGCTTTGACAAAGTCCTTAATTTTGAATCAAGTCATACAACAATGACCTTCATTATCCTTCATCTCTGGATAGAAATGTGACTAACATCCACCAGGACAACTTATCGCCAAAAAGCTGTTCTTGTTCTCCAAGTATTTATTGACAAATCTAATTTTGAAGCTATTTTCTGCATGCCTAATCTTGTAAGTATATTAATATGCCTAATGTGTTGTTTATAAGCAAACAAATCCATTTTTTTCAGAAGGGCATGAGAGCGGTAAATCTATAAACTGAATATGACTTTTTAACCTGGACAGTAATACTTCTTAAAACTTCTCAGAAGTCTCTTTGCTACTGCACCTGGTTTTCACTTGGATAAAGCTATTTTTTGGCAGAGCTGAGGCTAGTATTCGTTCGGACAAGTGAAATGGTGTGAACACCTACTTATGCCGTGTTCCTGGATAAGAAAGTCAGTAGGAAAGTAAGTAACAGTAAGAAAGACTTTGGAAAGAAATAAGTAAATTTAACTTTTCTAGGCTGCATGCCTTAGCATAAGAAGTACAGGAGGGACACAGGATAGCTTCATTCAACAACCAGCTTTGCTACACTTAGGTTGGCCCTTGGCTAGAGATCTCCAAGAGCTGTGCCTCCAATCTATCTCAGTAACTAATATGAGAGTAAACCTCCTTACTTCCATGGCAAAGTGCTGCTGAATGATAAATTTACCTTAAGCAAGGTGAATTCCCCACATCATAGCCCCATCTGCACTGCAAAGGTGTAATGATCCACAGGTTTCAGGTAGGAGTAAGGTTTTGGTAGGTCTATGTATTCTCTGATTAAAAGTGACTGAGTAGAGCTGCTGGCAAATTTGCAAGGCTTTCTGCCTGCTGTGTCAGGAGAAGTCAGAGGCCATTCACAGCCAAAGAGCAACCCCCGAGAAAGGGCAGTGTAAGCTTCAGCACATAATTCCATTTGCATACATTGAGACAGCTGGCAGCTTTGCTATAGCATTGAAGGCATCACTGCAAGCACAGTGTTTCCCACCCACTGGGAGAAAGATCATGAAATATGGGGGACTGAAAAGCCAACAGTTTCTTTACAGAAGTTTCTTGGAGTCTGTCTGTAACAATACTGGTGGGATTTGCTCAAATTTATTTTTAGAAGTTCATGTTCAATCAGCTCAATATTTCCACTAGGAAAACACAAAGCAGTGTAAATACGATTTTTTTTCTCTCTTTTGGCAATGAGTTCATACACTCATATGATTTAGTAGGCAGGATTTTTATTTCCCATATAGATGAGTGGACTACTCACCCCTCTTTTCCAAATTCTGTGTATGCTGTGGTTTTTTGCTAGGCAGTACAGTTCTGGGAGCTGAGAGGATAAAAGTAATAACTCAGTGAAGTGGGCAGCAGCAATGTGGTTAGATACACAGATATTCCCCTTCCGTGCGGGAAAAAACCCCTTTTGATCTGTCTGAGATACAGAAGAACCAAGCATCTGTAACAGTAAACTGTAAGGAAAGGTGATATATACATATAGTATGTGTATATACTTTATATACACACTGTGCTATATCAAATGTGTGTATGTATATCTATATTAATTGAGGCAACTGAGCAAAGCCAGGACTCCAGAGGGGTTTCTGTCTTGCAAGAAGTTAACTATAATAGGACATCAATGCACGCCCCAGTGCCTTGCAAAAGTCCTAAGCTGGATCAGACCAACCTCAACTAAACTATTTTTTGTGAACCATCCTGTGAGACTCTCTGAGAGGAACAAAAATATCTGATGACAGACTTGGATAAGGAGTTTGGTTGTCCCATCACAGCTGTCCATTTAAGTGTGCTGCAAGAGAGAGTGAGATGTCGTTCTCCCAAAGCAAAGGCACAAGGCAAGCGGCTCAGCACCATGCTCCAAAGTTGCCTGGATTTTATTTGAGAAGGGATGTTTTGTGGATGAATGAAACTGCTGGTGTGGGGAATATAGCATCCTGTAAGGGGAGAAAAGGGAGCTTGATTATTGCTTAAGTAGCAGTGGTTTCAGGGTGCCTGGGGACATCTGGAAGACAGGCTTCAGACTGAGCTTGAGAGACCATTGCAGATGTAAACTTGCAAACAGAGATCGGTGGGTAACCATAATGATGTTGCTGCTATCAATGGAATAACTTCTAGAACCGATGTTTAGGTTAGGCACTTCGGCCAGGAGAGGTTACATGTCAGTTCTGGTCTGCTTGACGGGGGCCAGAACAGTTGGAGAAGTGGGATATAAAGCCTGGGAAGCTGCTGTCTCTTCATGACCAAGGCACAAAGGACAACATACTGCCAGTGCTCTCTCCTTCTGAGCCCTGGTTCTGCCTTCTCTGAGTCACTCTCGGGGCTGTATGTATTTCTTATAAGTCATCTTTGTCCTTCGTGTCTTAGAAGTGTTGTTTTTATCATCTGGAAAGGCTCAATGCAAGATTTCTGGATGACAGCTCCCTTGCAAGAATTATGTTTTGTTTGCAACCCCTCCCAAGAGTGGGAATAGTTTTAAACAGACTACCTATCCCACAACGAACACAAGCTCATTATGTTTTAATAGCAACAAATGAATGTCCTCAGAATAAGCTTTCAAGGAGTTTCTTGAAGAAGACATTAACAGCTGTCAGAAAGCAGTTTAACCTTTTCAAAGTTAGGTTGCAGCTTAAAGCCTGTCCCAGGAGTAGAGAAAGGATTTGCCAAGGGGAAACACCAAATCACCGTATGAAATGTTTTCCTAAATGAAGGCCTGTTTTTTGTGGACTCTCAGACCTCACAACATCACTGTGAAGGTCATAAGGTCTGAGCACTTGTGGTCTCAGTTTGGCCAGTTTTCCCTTTCCCCCAAACTCATCTGCACGTGTGAAGGGAACTGAGCATAAAACACAAGACAGTAACTTTCATCTAACAGGTTTCCACTTGCACCTTTTCTCCTGCACATTGTATTAATTCAATACTAAGTGCTCCATCTTCAGGATGCCTAAAGCACAGTACATTTGAACACATGATTAGATGTTAAGGTGCCTCATATCACCAGCATTCAGAAAATGAAAACTTGTGTCTAAAGGGATTAAGACTATTCCCATTGATTCTTTTCTGAGTGAATTTAGGAAATATGTTCTTATAAGAGATTTGGCTCTGAGTGGGTCAGATCTTACACTGGAAATGCTAACATAAATGTTAGAGATGGTGTTTCTGCTCATTTTACTGCTTTCTCCACAATCACTGATGCCACAGGGCTCCATACTGCCCCTCTGTCCTGTTGTACTTCCTCTGTTTCCAAAGCCACGTGAGGCTGCTTGTTGTGGGCATTGCACACTGAGCAGCATCAATGTTGACTGACTTTAGTTTAGTCCCTTTGTGGTCCTGCTGTGCACATTCCTATTCATGTGCTCTTTCTCTGTCAGACTGTACTCTTCATGGTCATAGCCAAGCCTCCAAGAAAGAAGATATTGCACAGGTCTGATTTCAGTAGCACAGGCTAAATAAGATTTTTCTTTTTTCTTCAGTTATCTGTCTCTTCAGCAGCAGTAACAGCAGGCTATTCTTTTCTCATCTGTTTTTGCATACCTGACAGTTTCTTTCCCTTTGATTAACTGAAGCAAATGTCTCAAGTTACTGTGGAATAAACAGTTACCATTTGTCATCAAGGCTGTCCTAATGGATCTTGTGTGTCATGATGACTTAAGCTGATGCATTTTACCTTGCAACAGAGGCAGATTAACTGTATGGGCTGGACAACTTCACTAGGTCTGTTGACTGATCAAACTTTGTTAAGCTGCTGTAACTGAGGTATAGCTCAGTCATGTGGTTGAGTCCGCAACTCCAGTGTGAGTGTCCAGAGATGTGTGGTTAGCAGCAGATAACTGTTCAGAGTAAGGACCTCTCTGTGTATTTGTGTGGATGCTGTAGTTCTCCCCACAAAGTTAGCATAGAAAGAAAGGAGTTGAAATTTTATTATTATTAGTAGTATTTTTTTTTTTTCTAACCAGGCTGGGGAGAGGATGAAGACTGACAGTAAGGAAGGAAAGAAACAAAAGTAGAAGCAGTAAAATAATTATACACCTGCCAATTCTTTTCTTTCTTGATAAAGACTCACCCATCTTTTTGTCTATGAAAAGTTCATTTAAATCTGTCTTTCCCATGCAATAGGAAAAAAACCGAGTTCATTCAACAGTATAATACAAATCCCAGAATGTTTTCAAATTTCCTCCTTTTGTGTGTTCTAAGATTGACAGCTATGCAATTAAGCATAACAAAGAGGGAAAGGATTTACAAGATTTAGCCCAACTTTGGCTACTTGGGGCAGCAGAGAGAAGGAAAGTCAAGGGCAGATGCTAAATCGGTCTGTGAGGCCACTCATAAGAGGCGTTCAGATTCAGTTTGAAGCACTATTTTAAGAAAGGAAGTGATCACAGCTATATGAACAAAGCATGGCCAGCAATCAGGCACTGATGATGAGGTCAAAACAGTGATGGTAAGAGGGGGAGTCAGGCTGGTGATCCCCATTTGCAGAGATGAGTGCAACCCCTCTTCCTGCAGTTGTAGCAGAAAGCTCCAAAGCATTGGTGCTTCCAGGGGCATTTTGGCAGTGGCTGCTCTGTCTTTGTCTTTCCTAACCCACAAGGTGTGTGGAGATACATTGAAAATGTATTCTGCTTACATTATTGCCTGGCCTGTGTTCTATGCTGTGCTTTCCATCTTGGGCATAGAGAGTGTGCTCATCCGATTAGGTCATATCAAGGTCCAGCACAAGATAAATCCAGTGGAAAACCTGCTTCATGAACTTGCTTTAGAGAAGAAAGGAAAAAAAGTAATTTGTCTTCTTGTGGCTGTTTCATTCCCTTCAGAGCCTGAAGCAGCTGATTAAACAAACCTGGGACATTTTCAGAAGTTCTTCCACTTGGCTGAAAAGAAAATGTGTAGGGATTTGTGGCCAAAAAAATATAAATACATAAATAAAGAATAACATTTTTAATTGTTAGAAAACAGCCTTCATGTTTTCTGACTAGACTAAGTATTCACTTCCAAAGGTGTTCTGTCTGTCCAGTGTTTATTGAAATAGAAAAGTTATGAACCCAAATAAAAGTGTCATTCTTGCTTCTTCTTGGGAACTTTCAAACTGTTATTTTGCTATCTGAAAGTCCCATTGAGTTAATAGATGTAGGTAAATCCTGTCTAGACAAATTTCCATTGCTTTAAATTCCATTTGAGCTTAATTCAGTCTCTAATGATGTTGAAATACAATAGGAAAAGCACAGATGAAAACATGCAGCATATCCTTACCTCTGTGAAAACATCTGAAGCATACAAGAAAGTGGAAATGCTGAGTTCTTATCTGGCTATCTACGGACATTGCCCAGAGTAAGCAATTTTTGTTTCAATTTCTTATTTTCATTGCCAGACACTGATTCCAGCTTAGAGTAATTTCTTTTAAGTTCAGAGGAAAAGAGGACCTGAAGAGCTCTGTGGTATTTTCTCTATGCCTTTCTCATTCCTTTCACATTGCTGCCCTCCTAACTTTATACCATTATATTTCTGATGTCCTTTGTATGTACCTCAGAGTCAGACACCTATTTAATCCTCCTTACAACTGCTGCTACAAAAACTCCTGTGCATGGAATGCACATGTGCCTGTGTGCTGCCAGGATGAATGGGCTGTAGACACAGAATTGTCATCCCACGTCATCCATGGGAGCTCTCCATGTGGTATGACAGCATGGCTTCTTGCCAAAGCTCAGCCAATCTTACGAAGCAGGTTGCTTGTTCTCTCTCTCTTTAGAATATTTTACTCTTGCCACTTTTTTTCCTGGGACTTAAGTAATGATGGGACAGATCTGCTCTCCCGTGGTTCCAATGCTCTGAGGCTGCAGCTGCTTTGGTCTCTGGTAAGAGAAAGCAGCTGTTCCTGTGGCATAGCTTCATTCCTCACCTACCAAAGGCGCTGCAGTGAAATGACTGGAAGAAAAGCTGGCTCCATTGGCTTTGCACCAGGAATGCTGAATCCAAGCAGCTGCAAATGGATTTGAGACCTTTTTCTGCAATGACCCTGTTACTATGCCTGTTGCATACAGCTGATGTAGGCAGACTCTCCAGGAGATACTTGGCTTTATCATTTAACTTGATTATGACATTCTAAAATTAACATTTTGCAACCATGCTTCATTACGGTCATTATCTCCTATAGCAGACCAATTAAAGAAAAATCCATTTTAAAAAATGACCTGATGAATTCCTCCACATAATTAATGTTTCAGTTGAGGATAGCCCAAAATATTTCCAATACTTAACATTCCCATATGTAAAAAAAAAAGGAAAAAGAAAAAAAAAAAGAAGAAAATTGATCCATGTAGCCACAGCTGCCAAGCATTGGACTAATCAATTCTATCTGTAAGGTTCTTAACTTGAAAACATCATTTGGCTATGGTTTGTGATGAAATAGAGATTGGTAAACTTACAGAATTTATCATAGGAAAGCTTCACTTATGGTGTTTAAATATCAGCCTTTTTGCTTTTTCAGTAACACTTTGGCTGAAAAGTACCAGGTAAACTTCATCAAGTTGTTATGACCTATTCTTCAGAACCCCAGAAATTATTTCTTTAGGAGGAAAAGAAATGATACTGGTACAAGATTGGTTGGTTACCTCTGCTAAAGGTGAGGCCTTTGTATACTTTGAAATGCCAGATTTGCTCTAAATTAAATGTCTGTTACTTTCTTCAGTTCCAGCTATGAGTTATAGCCCAGCCGCTTGGGTAATCCAAAAAATAGTTATTTTATACACAGCTATATTGCCGCAAAGGAATGCACCACAGCTGCCAGGTCTGACTGCTGGTGGTTATATCTGAAATGATAGAATTGAGCCTCAGTCATAGCTGATAATCAATATCATAGTCAGCTCCTTAATCAAACTGCATGTCTACACAAAATTCTTGTTGACCCTCAACAAATCTGCATGATTCTCCTAAAATTCAAACAGTTCTCTGTGTCAGTCCCTAGAATTACAGTTTTATCATCTTGGTGGGGAAATGGGAGCTATCTGTCTTTGGCAGAGCAGAGGAAACATAATCTGTGGATTTACAGACTGTGCAGGTACCATGTGCAGTAGCGTGTATATGTAGTAGAAAGTTCTAGAATCCAAGAATGACTCCTGAAGAGCACCAATACAAACCTAATTAATGCAGAAGGAAGAATCTTCAGTCTCAGTAGCAGGTAGTGTGTTCTGCGATGCCAGTAAGAGTATCTGTTTTCTGCTGTATTTGAGCCTCAGCATAAACTGTGGTCCTGAGAGCAGGCAGTGGCCTTGTTCCTCATGATTCTGAGAGGGCCCAGACAATGTCCTATAAATTGAACAATGATGGGTTTGTCAAGAACATTGAAATATGAGGAGCTTTTAAACATGCTACCATTGTGCCAGTAGTACTGTGATATATAATAAAAAGAAACACAGACAAAACAAATGAAGCAAAGTATGAAAAATAAATTTTAAAACTCCATACTTGCAAACACAAAATGACTACTGTCCGAGGTGGTAAGCCAAACACTCCTCATGGCAAAACAGTCATTTTATTTTAACTAAATTTTCAAATTTTTACTTTGGGGCCTGAAAAGTTCTCTGTTCAGTGGATCCAAAAATATATTATTTTCACTTCTTATGATTATTGTTATAATAGAATGCTCAGGCATTTCCTAAAACAGGGTGAAGGTAAAATCCGTTGTGTTGTCTGCTTTGCCCATGTGTTCCTTTTAACAGTTGTTATGATGTGGAGCAGAAGTTTGAGTTAATCTGCCTTTCCACACCTCCATGTAAGGCCATCCTGAAACTCAATATGTCTTTAGAAATTTAGTAAGTATAACTGAATCAGGCTTTTCTGGGTACTTAGAGCAAATTAATTCTGTTGAAGCTCATGACCATAGTGCTACAATGTGCAAGAAATGATGGAATGGGTAGAAGCTGGGAGATGAGGCAAGGGAAAGGTCTAGGAAGAGCTACTACAATTGGGATCTGTGGGATTTCAGTCTCCTGGGAAAAGAAATGGGCAGTTAGCCAGAGGCTAAAATTGTCTGATAGGAGGTGCAGAAGATCTGAGAGGGTCTTGCAGTATGACGTATGAAAACTATTCAAAGAAACAAGTTGGGGAGAGGAGAAGACAAAAGATAGCATACATTTTGAGCAGAAGAATAGAGCTAGGACTGAAAAGGATAGGGCCTGTAGGGCTGGAGAAATTGTATCAAAAATGGGAGGTTAAAGGGAAAGAAAAGTAACCTGGTGAGCAAGGACCATGAGACTAGAATATCAAGACAAGACAATTGTCTTGGCCAAGTCCCAGAGGAGTGGAACGGAGAGGAGAAGGCAGAGTGTGGGAAAACCATTACAAAGACAGAGAGAGAGAAAGCCTGCTCTCTCCTGTGGGAGGGTAGGACTCTAACATCTGGGTAGGAATTGGTGGGGGCCAGAGGGGGAAAGGGCTCTCTGGAAGGGTCTGTGATGTAACATTCTTTCCTTCACAACCCTTGAAGTTTGGAAGTAAGTGCAGCACTTTCCATTCAAAATGTAACTTTATTTTTTCCCAGATAGAAATAATGTATGTATGTATATGGATATGTACACATACTCGCCTTCCAGAGAATGAAATATCTGAAATGCTGTAGTCATCTGGTGTTTCAACTGCTCGCCTGGCAGGAAATTTGAATCTGGAATTTCCAAGATCAACTTGATTATGGCATTTCCCAAATTGCAGCCTGATGTACTTCAGTGTTGGTTTTATGCAGGTATGCATGTGGGTACATGTGTTTGTTCCTAGTTACCTGCCCTAATACACCTCAAGCCATTTATTAGTTCCATAGTGCCACTGATTTTTATCCATGTATGATTTCTACATGAATTTAAATCAGAATAAAATCCAGGAATTTTTTTTTGATGGACATAATTTACAGGACACAAGATTTTTTGTAAAGAGTCATAGGTTTGTCATGATATGGATATTATACTTAGTTCCTTATATTGTCATCTGAATTGCTAGTCTCCAAATAGACTGAACTATCTTTTCTTGGCAATCATCAGATTTGTTATAAGTCTGTAAAAGTACTTTTTAAAATTGGGAAAGTCTTATAGTTTCATAGACTGAGAGATGGATTCCTGTATTTGAGAAATAAATGTTTTAGCAGCAACTAATGGCCTTTTAAAATACATGCTTATATCACAACAGTTCTTACAACAACACAGAAACAAAAGGCTTTCTTTAGCCACTGTGGTTAGTAAATTGCATGTGATTATGGGACGTGTGAGTTTTATTACTGTTTCTGCATCCAAAATCCTGATTAGAATTGTATCATCTCAGTTATTGCTTTCTGGATATTCCTGTAGCTCTTTTACCCAGGAGTATAGCCAACATAGTAGGTTAGACATTAGTCGTTCATTTTCCAGCATCCTTGGCTTCAGCAAGATTTATTTTAGCAGGAGACTCACTACCATTTTATTTCCAGCCTTGGAAACATCCACTTCCCAGCAAAAAACTTAACCACACTGGATGGTGAAAAGATGAATTTCCAAAAGGAAATTTGTTGGGCAAGAATCCACAGGACAGGTGGTGGGATGCAGTGGGTAATGAACTTGGACATTGCTAAATCTGAAACTGAATTGGATGGTGCTGCCTTAGGAAAAGGGAAGAATTTTTTATATCTTAGCCTGGTAACAGCCGGTATGAGCAACATAATATATTTAAAGGAGGTGTATTGCCACTCTGCTAGAACAGCACTACCCGTGTTCCCTGCCTTCCTAAGTCCTACTTAACACTGATGCTTCAGCAGTGTGTTATCGAACAGCCACGCGAAAGAGAGGGGCAGTAAACATTTAAGTGGGATTTGTTGACTCCCCATGGCTTCCTTGCTATATTGCCAGGCAGTGCAGATTGCATTTGCAATGCTGTTTTTGCAAGACTATTCCTGTAGAAGCTGAGCTAAACTCTTTTCATAGACACCTGTGAATTACCATCAGGCACTGCGTATTAGGACCCATTTTTGAACAAAATGTATTGAAAGTAATAAGTATAATGTAATACAATGTCTGGTTAGCAATCAGGCATCAGCTGTTAAATGTATTTTGCATCTTTCTGTTTTTACTAATAGTTGGAAGAAATATCAGTGTTCCTATATTTATTTCAAATAACTTTCAGTAAGAACAGATATCTGTGAATGACATCCTTCTTCTGAATATTTGATGTTGAAATACTAATTCCCAGGCTTAGTGTACAAGCTCATTCCTGGGCAGAATAAATGTATCCTATTGCTATATCCAAAGCATATGGTACAAATTCTCATGTGAACAGGTACAGAATTGGATTTCTTTGACCAGTTTGCCAAGATTTGTTTAAAATTAATCATATTAGTGAACTAGCCACAAAACACATTCACTGTGACAAGGGTGTATGGCCTGAGGTCGATCCATCTCCCTCCTTTACGGCATCAGGCTTTCTATAACAGGCACCGGATTGAACACACAGAACCACTGTATTACAATATTAGTGGAAAATAAACACAAGCTAAGTGAATTCATTAAAAACATTAAACAAATATTTACACAAAATCTTCTGCAGTGTTTGCCTACCTCTTATTCAAATCACTGACCTAGAAGAAAATGCTCAAAGCCAAATGAGACTTGAAACCATTTGCATCATTGTTCTTGTACTAATAACCTTGTGGATTTATTACTTTTGTAGCATTTTATTGTTTGCACACTACCTGGGGCTTTTCAAACTTATTATGTTTGCTATTATTCTATATTCCTATATTAGAAATGTTCATCTGCTTTTCTGGTAATCTTGCAACACTTCTTATAATATTTCCCTATATCCTGTATTCCATAGTTTGTATTGAAATGAATGATATAAATAATAAACAGTAAACCTTATTGTCATTCCTTTGTGCGAATAGCAACCATTCTGCATTTGGAAATGCACAAAAAAGTGCTAATAATCACTTGTACAAGCCAGACATTGGGTGTTGTTTTTCTCCTTTGTCACAGAAGACATCCTGATTTGCATTTGTATCTTCCTTCTTTGCTGCCTGCACAAAGAGAAGTGCAAACCCTGTGATTACCACAACTTGCAGTCCTACTGGAGGTTTCTCAGAGCCCCTTGTGTCAAACAGTTTTGAAGCTGAAAGGGCACTGTGGGCTCACAAGGAGCAGATATCTTCTGGTTAGCACAGAGTTCTTCAATTTTGCCTTCTTTTTAGACTGTGGTGCCATCCTCGGGCATGACATAAGCATGATGCCAGCAGCTTGCAGAGCAAAATAGCTTAAGGAGAAACATCTTACCAGGAATTGCTGGGCTGCACTTAGGCCAACCTGAAACCATTACAGGGCCAGGTACCAAGCCCTCTCTTGAGGAAGCCTGGCTGGCAGACCCTCAGTTGGATGTTTTGGGACACATCAACTATTTATGAGAGCAGAGAGAGATTTAAGGGACATATTTTCCTGATTCCCTTATGTAAGGAATACCCCTGAACCAACCTTATTCTGCTCTGTGAGGGCAGAGGCACCCACAACTGAAGTGTCAGCTAAGACACCACATGAGGGAACTGACACTTTACACAATCATTTAGCAGCAATTTCTTTGCAGTAATAAACAACCTGCATTACCATTCCATAGGTAGATATGAAAGTATAAGAAAGGAGCAAGGATGGAGAGCAACCTCTATTGTAGTAGAGCCTTTTGAACATTTTCAGTGGAGACATTATAGACATGGATTTTTTGTTTTTCCCCTCTGTAGAGAATGTTAAGACATTGCTGAGAGAATTATTTTGTTTCTAGAAATCAGTCATTTAAGAGCCACTTATTTTCTACAGACCTGCATAAAGCTTTTCATAATTATAATGAATATAAGTTGATACTTACCGTGGGACATGTTAGACAATTTCTGCTGGCTGATATTTGGCCTCATTTAGTAAATAAGAAAGCAATGGTATTTGCAGGAGGGAGAATTAAAAAGAGAATGTCTTTTACATCAGAAGGAAATTACTTTACAGACAGATTCAGTCTTGGACATCCTGCCTCTGGCCTGAGACTGGAAATATTCTGCAATTGTTTCTTTTTCCTTAGCACAGGTTTGCTAACATCATTGGCTATAAAGTATGCTGGCTTTAGCATTGAAGGATAGTTGGTAAAGATAGCCAAGCTGTTACGTGTCTTGCTAAAATCCAAGTATGGGACACCAACTTCCTTTGACTGCTACTTCAAGAGGTGATAAAGAAAAAGCTTGTACACTTATGGAATTTTGCTTGTACTCCAATAGCCTTGTGGAAAGGCAAGCTGGCTTAGCACTGTTGTCCTTATTTCAAAGGACAGAATATGACAGAATAGCTGCAGAAGAAAAAGATCTCAGGATGTCATCCAGTCTGACCTTGCTGCACTCAGCAGGGTCAAATACAGTAGGTTGCTCAGTGCCACATCAACTCAGGCTCTGAATATATCCAAGGATGAAGACTCCAGAGAATCTCCAGGATACCTCTTCCAGAGTTTGACCATCCTTACAGAAAAAAGTTTTATTTTACATTTAAGTGGACTTCAGCTCTTGTCCCATAAATGGGCACTATTTAGGGCCTGGTTCCATCTTGTTTGCTGGCTATCCTCCTCTTCAGATATTTACAGACTTTGATAAAATCCCCTCCTGAGCCTTCTTTTCTCCAGGCTGGAGAGTCTCAGCTCTCTCAGCCCCCTCTTGTTTATGTAAAATGCTTCAATCCCTTAATAATCTTTGTGGTTTTTTGCTGGACCCACTCCAGTATGTCCAGGTCTATCTTCAAGCCTAGAACTAGACCTAGCACCACAAATACATCTCAGCAGAGCTGGGCAGAGGGCAAGGATCTACTCCTTCAATTCGCTATGCTTTTCCTACAGCGGGCTAGGTTGCTTTTGATGGTGTGTACTTAAAGCTATGGAGAGCCATGTACAATCTCCTCTCATCAATGCTATTTGATAGAATTTGCGCACCCATCTCTGGGCTGTGCTCAATTCCTCCTGCGCCTTCTGCTCATTGCTTCTTTTCTAGTACAGTCCTATAAGTACCATTTGTCCAAGGGTAGTTCACCTCACTAAGGATTAAGAGTCTGTTCCTGGGGAATAGCTGAACAAGTAACTGATAGGCAGGAATGCTAGAGCAGCTCAGGAGCTACGGTGTCCATGAGATGCTCTGTGGTGGACACTGGAATATGCTACAGCATAGGGTACCCAATGGCATCGTTCACAGCAAGAGGAATCTCTGTCCACGTGTCTGCACGCATGCTAGCACGCTGTGGGAAGACTTAGTAATGACTCCACAAGGGAATTCTCCAGAAAGTTACTTTTCCACTCCTATCTGATGGGTTTTTCTGGGTATGTTTACTACAATGCTATTGTCTGGCAAAGCCTAAACTCTCATCAGCTGTCTTCATGCCTCCAGGCCTGCATGCAGCCTGCGTGATCTCTTTAGCAAGGCACCCTGCTGCTTGTCAGGGCAAAACTCACTGCCAAAATTCCTTCCACCAAGTCTCATACCCTTCATCTCCCTCCTTTTTTCCCTTTTACTCCCTGTCCCAAAATCTGACTTACATTAACAGCTGGAAGAGTTCATCTTCTAGGGTAGGATCTATGTCTTTCCATGAGCAGTTTAATTTACTGTGCTGGCAAGCTGAGAGCACTTGCACACAGGGGCCTAGGAAGAACAGGCATATTCTCCCACAGTCTGCCACAAAAGAATTCATAGAGCAGTGCACAAAGTAATGCAGGACCATCAGCCAACCTGCTGAAATCCATACTGGTGCAGGACTAACCCAGCAGCAGGACTTTGCTCTAAGGCCTGCTTTACCTGCCCCAGATAAGTTTCAATTCACAGAATAATTAAAATATACTTACAGGTAATGCCGTGGAGTCAGTCTTGGGGACTGGCATCTGCTCTGAGGACTTGGGTTGACTGTGATCATATACGTGACTTCAGCAAAATTCAACCTGTTCCTGCATCCTCCCTATCCTGCTTCTTCTACCTGTCTCATGGATGAGATGTCAGCAGTCTCTGCTGGGTTGTTCTGCCATCATTTCCAGCAGGATTGTCCCTTCATTGAGGAGAGTACTGGAGGGCAGGCAGAAACCAAGAGTTTTCCTTCATCCTTCTCATTGCTGGGCAGATGGCTTTCAGACTAAACCAGAGTACAGCAGGAGCCTTTAGCCTGTACTGCCAGTCTTGCAAGTAAATGAACAACAAAGTATGTGCTGAGAGTGCTGTGATAAAATTATATCTAGGAAAATAGTCCCAAAAGTGCATCTTGTTCAGTTTTAGTCACTTTTGGATAATGCCGGCTTTTCTTCCCCTGATATAAAAAATATGCAAAATTTCTATTAACATATAGCATTGAAGTATATGGCTTTTAGGCCACAAGGCACAGCAACACACATGTATAGACTCAAAATTATTTGGCTTTTGTGGACCCTGATTAGCAGCTTCTCACATGGATATACTTGCAAATATTGTGGTGAATTAAAATTAAGGACTAAAGTCAGTCCTCAGAGTACTATGGTCTCACTGATATAGGTTTATAAACCTGAAAACAACAAGTGTTCCCAAATAGCTTTTGTGTGTTTGCTAGCCAGAATTGCTTCAGACAACCTGGATGGGCTTTAAATGTGTCTTAATAGCAGATGTGCTGTGAATGAAGAGTGGAATAGCAGCGAAAGACCAACAAACTGCCTCTTTCAACAGCTATGAGCTGGCAGGTCTTTGTCATCTTCTAAATCCGTTTGCAATTAAGCAATTTTTTTTTCCCTAGGAGGAAAACCCCTTATTTTTTATCTGTCTGAAGATCAGGTTCAGTGAAGGGTAAGACTGGCGATTACTCTGAGGATGGTGATGTCCTGGACACAACCATCAGGAACAACTGAGCTGTGCTGGGATAACAGTCTCACTTCTGATCTCCTGTTTTCATTAGTTGCCTGCCTGAGGTGGGGTGTGGGGTAGGTGGAATAGAATAAATTTCCATTCAGGAGGGATTTTCAGCTGTAACTTTAAGCAAACCAGCCTTATCATGGCTGTGGATCAGTCCCAACCATTTTATCTCCTGGGTCAGCTGAGTAGAATGCAGTTTACAGGATGTGGCTTGTTAGAGATTTAAAATTGGACATCCTGTTTGCTTTGCATGGATGTCAGTCTGTGGTAGCACTTAAAAGCATAGCTTTCTCAAGGGTCCTTGGCCAAACTGTTGTCTTTCCCCTGTGCCCATGCACTTTCATTGCTTTGGGTGGCACAATGCCAGATTACATCAGCTGAGAATCAGGCCCAGGCTTTCAAGTGAGGAAAAAGACGTGAAAATGGTAGTCAGTCCTGCTCAAGATAAGTTAAAGATAAATTCAGACTTCTTCTCTCTTGCACACACAGAAATGCTGAAATTGCATACAAGAAGGTTTTTTCACACCATCTGTTAGAGAATAAAAAGCACTTGGCCCCATTCATCATCTCTGCTAGATCTCCTTGCTTGGTTTAGCTGACCAAGCATGCCCGTTTACCCTTCTGCCACGTGTACCTGGCAAACAAACATGACTGGAGGCTTGCAGCAGTGTGGTCCTCCTGTGTCACTGTTTTGTACCTGTCCCTTTTAGTGGTTCTTTAGTTTTGGAGGGTGTCATATGCTCTGGATAGCTGTCAGGTGACTTGTAACTAGCAGAAACATTTTAAAAAGTGTGGACACACTTGGTTGGCATGATCCCTCAGTAACCAAAATAAAAACAAAAAAAAGATCTTCAAAAAGATCTCTGGCAGTGCCAGAGAATCTGTTTTTCAGCAATATCCTGAAAATCTGAATTGGAGGGAGTGTAGGGAGATTTTTGTCTAGAAAACATCTAACAGAATGAAAAGCTCATCTCTATGCTTCAGAAGTGCAGTATCATCGGTGGCATTTTGTGCAAACATGCTGGTGGTTCACACTAGCACTGACTGTTTGTACTAGTTTGTCAGTGGGATCTGTGACTCAGACAATAAAAGAGCATTAAGCAGACTTGCTAAAAATCCATGAGGTATTTTGCATGGTCTATCTGCTGTCCAAAGGTGCTTAACAACTGTAGTGCCATTTCTGAGTGCTGAATGTCAGTAATACCATACACTTAGTCCTCACAGAAAGGCTTTCAAAACCCATGCCACAAAACTAGTGTCTGTTTCTTTTTGGCTCTCATCCATCCCCTGTTTTCTTCTTTTCCCCTTTTCCCCATATTTTCTTTTCTTTTTTCTGACCACTTATGCTTTCCATTCGAACCACGTCTTCATGTTTCACTCTGTCTTGCATAGCAAAGTTTCTCTTTAGCCTCTGCACAGAGCTGGCAAGGGGACAGACTAGTACAATGAGCTGTCTAGGGTAGAAAATGTCTGCTCTCAAGGATCAAAGTTCTTCAGGGAGATGGAAAGTCAATGTTGTGTAATGTCTGAGTTCCTGGTGATCTCCTTGGCAGAGATTTGGGAAGAAGGATGAGCTTGTGATTATGAGGCTAGTCTGGGGATTTGGTGACCTGGTTCAAGTGCCCTCTCCAGTGCACAATTCCTCTCAACAAGTCCCTTATGCCCCTCTGTATTTTAGGATATGTATGCAGATGGGCGACTTCTCACAAGTGGATGATGAATTATGAAAATCTGACAAGGAATCATCTGTCTTGTTTAGCACCAAAATGATCTTCAACTGGTGGATGTTTTCTTTCCCTGGTGCCTCCATTCCTTTCTGAAAAGCTATGATTTCTTGCCTTGTAGATGAGACAAAAAACTGATGATGTTGGAGCTGTGCAGACAGTGCTGCACTATATGGGTGCCATAAGACGAGAGAATGTTTTGCTATATTTGGCTCTAGGGCATGGAGACACTAATGCATAACTTATTTAAGACCTAGTCTCATGAGCCCTCTCTGAAATAAATGAATGGCCCATGTATGTGAAAAATTAGCATTTTGTAGATTTGTTTAAACTGAACGAATTCTTTTTTGGTGATGAAAAAAGAATATATATTAAAATACCCAGGCACAAACACTTTTTAATATTTTTTTGGCACCAGTGGGTTCTTTTTTTAGTTGATTTTGTCAGCCACATTTCCTTTCTGAACAGAGGTTACATACAACAATTGGATGAACAATTGTTGAAAACTCTCAGGGGGGCATTCTTGAAGACAAGCCTGCATGAGATCATGTTTTGAGTGTGGCTTGGCTGTGCTTTTATTCAGTAGGTGATCTCATTCATTTAGAGTACTAATAATTTTAACAGGGAATAACTGCAGCTATCCAAAAGTATAGCAAAAAAGTGATGTTGCAAGATTTCCTGTGAGTTTTGCACAGAAATATCCATTTCTTTGGATGTTGATTTGACACATGCTGGATATTGCTGGTCAGATGACAAAAGTAAGTTTAATAGAAGAAGATAAGATTATTCACTACAGTGGCGGCTTTACCAGGTTTATTATTTTTCTCTAAATATGCTTTTTATAGGCTTCTTTTAGATGTTAGCTTTCGGGAAAGAGATCATGTAAACATCTGCATTTCTAAAATCTCTATCTCACCGGGGGTCCTGCTGGGCCCTCTGGATGCTATCATGATAAAATATTAAAAATGGTCTAACAGATTAAGTACCCTGGGACAGGTTAGCTTATGATTACCCCTGAAATGCCTACAGAGCATTTTATCCAGTGTTCCTCAATAATGAAGAAATCCCTGTCTGGACCAATTATTTTTAAGTTCAAGAAGCAGTACAGGCTCCTGGCTAGAAAACTTACTTGGGTACAATCAGTTAAAAACTTTGAACTCTCTCTCACAGTAAAAAAAACAAAAACGTTTACAGCCAGAAATAACAAGGCTGGGAAGTTAAATTAGAAGCAGGGACTGAGAAACACTTTGGCTAATTCTGGTTTCAATCAGTGACTGCAGCAGTCATCAGGAGCAGGCACTGCTGTGGATTTGAGAATAATGACTTTATTTTAAGTAGACAGAAGTTGTTGGCTTGACCCAACTGCTGACAACCAGTCTCCCCTAAACACCCTACATGGGGCCAGATCCTGAAGTCCTCCTGTGTTTTTATCCAAGCCCATTCTCACTGCAGTCAAAACTTGAGCAGACACAGACTCAGTATTTGGCCTACACCTATTGCAGACTCTTTTTGGTCTCTTAAAACCATCATAGAAAAATAAATCCCAGTGCCCAATTTTCATTTTCAAGTCTCAAAACTCTTCTGCACTGTTGACCTGTTTTTTATTGCAGTGAGTTGAGAGTGGGATATAAATTACAAGTCTCTTCACTGTTAGCTTCTTGCATCTTCTGTGCTCAAATTTCAACAAAATAATAGATTACCAGCCTCATGCAGCAGGAGCAGCACATTGTATATGGGTTGATCCTGCCAGGGGTGGAGCAGCTTGGGAATATGCAAGGTCTCCCTCACTGAAAGCTATGAAACTAGATGTTACTCATCTTCTTGGAAGAGGAGGCCATACTGCCTTCCCTTGGGCAATCTTCCCAGTCCTGCTTTCCCAGTGTTTAGGACCAAGGACTTCAGGCAACCAACACAATGTCAGCGCTGAAACATGTGATATAAAAAACCAACCGGGATGTGAGCAGCTGAAAGGGGAAGCAGCCTTAGAGGAGAGAGGCAAACAAATTCATGCACACACGCGTCAGAGTACAAAAGACCAAAAAAAAAAACAGCACAAGGAAAGTTGAAATTGCTGCTTGACATCAAGAGGAAAGGCTGTACAATCTGTATGGTTCATCCTGAGTTTCTAGTCATAGCATGGAGGAGAGTCAATCTTGTGATTTGGGGCACTAGACTGGAATTTGGAAAGTTGAGTTAATCAGCTTTTGTTTAATGACTTTCTAGCTTTTTGTCCTCTGTTAGGGCATCTCTTCTCAAGGTGCCTCAAGTTCACCTTTGTTTAGATACCTCCATAGGGAGGCTATTTCCTACTAGAGAGACTGGCTGTCCTGGATGCTAGGGAAATGTGAATAATCTCTGCCATGTGGTGTTTAATATCTCCAAGTAACTCAATGGAAATGAATGATGGTTTTTTTCCTTTAATAATGACTTCTCAGCAAACACAAAATGAATCTGAATTTTCAATTCCCACCTGATTGCTCTATGTTATTTCAATAATTTGCATCTGAGCTTCATTAGGTATCACAGTGTGATATCTCTCCTAAATAGCAGTCAAGAAAATAATAGGTTTGGCAGTAAGTAGCAGTATTTCAGATAAACTTTAATTTGAACCATTTTAGCTTCTCTTTCTATTGAATTGAACAAGTTCATTTCGAGAAAGTCGGGATCTGTTGTTTTGCACAGATCTACCCTTGTGAAACTTTCTCACTGCTCTGAAAGTGACCTTTCACAATGGTAATGCATCTGCTTGTCCAGATACAAGGAAAGCCTTTGTGAAATCTTGAAAACAAATTTCAGTGTTAAATCTTCTTTGCCTGAGTGCCCTCACAGATGACATCTGCAACATATTCAGTTGTATGCTTCTAAAATCCTTCCATAGATTTAGGAGCCTGAGTGTAATGGAACTGTATCGGACTGTAGGTGAAAGAGTTTAAAAGCAAAATAGACTGAGATGTTGGAACAAGTACTAGGGGATCTTTTAAAGACAGAGGTATTACTACCAGCTTGACTCCAAATTACTACAGCATGAGTTCCTATGCACATTCCTTTTCAAAGGAGTAATAATTAAGGCTGGTTTTGGCTTGTTCACCCAGCTGCATCTGTTTCTCTAGGTGAATGAAAATATCATTGCGCAAATTTATTTGCTTTCCACATCAGTACCCAGAACAGCTTTTTTTTCACATTCACCCCTCTCTTTGTACCAAACTAACCTCCACCTGAGGCTGTGGTGGAAGTGCTCTGGCCCTGTTGAGTACAATCAGCTTTTATGATCACTGGCAGCACGGGAATGTGCTGTTATCCCAGAGCTGCCAACAGCTTCAGGGCTCTGCAGGTGGCACCACCACCTCCTCCTGGATTGCTCAGCACCAGACCAGACATCCTTGGAAAGCCAAGTCTTGAGATCTGACTCTGCTCACAAGCTCCTTCTTTGGCAGCAGGAGAAGTCAGAGAGTCTGCTGTTCTGGCACAAGTTCTGGGTGCCTCCAGAAACATCCCAAATAGGAGAAAGTAGCTCCAAGAGAGGAGCTCTGCTGCTTTTGAATGTCACTTCAGAAATGTGACCCTGGGTAATTCCTGCTGCTGCCACTATCGTCAGAGGATAATGTACAATCTTTTCACCTCCATACCACAAAATGAAAGACATCAATCAAGTTTGGCAATTGCATTTTAAACAGGTTGGTAAATCAAGGGAAATGGGCAAATAAAACAAATCTCTGCATGTTCTGAGTACTGCACAGTGTGCTCATGCAGCTTCTCTGAATGTCTTCTGAAGTATTACTGTCAAGGAAAGAAGAATAATTAAATAAGCTATTAATAACTCAGGGAGACTCCTTGTCTCAAATGTACTTTTATCTTATAAATGGAAGGTCAATCTTAAGAATGAAAATACATTAAAAATTAATGCTATGGAGAACCCCTGTCCCTTGCCACTACTCCAGCTGTGTTTGAAAGGTAGCTCTTATTTTCTTTAATAACAGAGCTTCAAAAGAAGCATAATTAAATGAAAAGCTATGGAAATACATGGAATATTAGGGTCTAACTTCAATAATTACCATTACTTTCAGTAAGATTTCCATCATGCCAAAGGTGATTCTTGTAAAATAAACATTTGCATTATTCTAGAAAGAGAGAAAAATTCTGATTCCACTAGCAGCATCTTTAATCATCCACCTAATATTAAAAAAATATTATTTTTGAAACTTCAAATGTCCTTTTGAGGATGTCATACAAAGCAAGGAAGCAAAGAAACAACTGATTTTTCTCTGACAGCTATGTTAAATGTCTTAGCTTGAAGGAATTTTATAAATTATTTTTCTTCAACCTTTTAAAATATTATTTTTATTTATTCCTCCTGTGTTCTTTGAACTGACCTTTGGAGTCTAGAAAGAAAAGCTAACTGTTCTACTGATTTGTTGTCCTTTTACTTTTCACTCACAAGTCCTCTATTCATATTCCTGCTTAAATAAATCTGGAATCAACTCAACCAGCTCCAGGCATCCAATCAAGGCACCTAAATTCAGATTATGGCTCATCCACTTGCCTTCTACTGCTAGTTAACATAGACAATTTCTGAGGGTGATCTCAAGCCACTTTAATATTTAAGTGTCCTCTGGAGGTATCCTGTCTCTCTGTCTTGACAACAGAGGGTGCTCAGATTGACATTGTACATAAACTGTGTCTCCTTTATGTGCCTAAAATTAGCTAGAATTAATCTAGACCTAAAAGGCTTTAGAGTTTAATTTGCTATTCCATAGCATATTGATTGTGGGCAAGGAAATATATTCCTTTATTTTCTTAAAAAAACCAACCAAACAAACAAACCAACAAAAAGCCATAAAATATAAACAAACAAACAAATAAATAAAACTAAAAATAAAATATTTTAAAATAAGAAAAAACCCCAAGAGTGTATGGAGGTGTGAATATGTGTTTATATACCTGACACACAGCTGCAGAAATAGAGTAGAAAGGGCATGCATCCCCCTGAACCTGCCTCAGTGAAGCAGAATGACTAGAGGATCTGCTGATATCCCCTTTGACAGTGTAGCCTGCTGTCTTCTTCCTCCACTAATGTCTTTTTGCCCTATAGCATCTTCTCACCTTCAGTGACTTGTATTTTCAAGTGCAAAGGATTAAGCACCTGCCAGCTACACAAATTAATAATGATAAAAAAATCTAGTTCTCATTTTTATTTAATTCTCTCATACAAAAATTGCTGAAAATATACCTTAAAATACTAGACTGGAGAATTTTTGTAGCAGTAGTAGTAGTAGCTTAAACTCCTGCAGGAGTTCATGTATCAAGCTTCACTCCATGGTTTTAAATCGCCTACCAAGAAAGAGTCAATTTATTGACTAACCTATATTCATTTCCATGTAGAGAAAGTATGGATTACCTACTCAAGCCTGCCTCTGCACTCTCAGTAATACAGCTGCTTAAGAGATGTTGCTGTTAAGGCATCCCAGCTCTGGGTAGTTCACATCCCCTGTGGCCCTGGCTTTGGCAGAACACACAGGCTGTTCCATGAGAAAGAGGGTGACATGGACTTTGAAGAGGAAAGTGTCATCTAGACCATGATGCCGATGCCCTGTGGCTCCCTGAAGTCCTGCCCCTTGGTTACTTAGACTTCCATCTGGGTTGCCTTCTTCATCACCTAGATCACGAAGTCCTGGTGCAAAATCCAGATTCATTGATAGCAGCACAGACTCCGGTTGGGCTGAGCATCTGCCCACAGAAATGATTGGGTCTGATAAAGGTCATCAAAGACAGAGAGGATGGGTGATGCTAGTGTTAGCCAGCATGGACAGAGTTACTGGTCATTAGAACAGAAACAAGAATGCCCCTGTATTTCCCCTGAAGTTACCCGGAGAAAAATACAGCTGTTTCTATATGGAAATGTTGGAGAATAGTGCCATAACTTATTGGCAAGAACTGTCTCTAATACCCATATTACTGGTTTTGTATTTCTGTGAAGTGTTCATCTTCTGTATAGCAAATATAAAACTTCTAGAAATAGGTCTTCTTTTCTTGGCTCCTTTTTCCTAGCCCTTAGAAGTAGCCACTCCAAAGGTAGAAAACTACTGGCCTAGGTACATGGAAAAATAAGTTTCTTAAAGCTTTACTTAAACCTTTTAATATATTGTAGTGTATTATCACTGGGATGAAAAACAGAACCAAAATCTAGATGGATTATTTTAGATAGCTAAGCACTTTTAAAATAATGATGTGCTTTATTTGGTAATGAACAGTTAATAAATACTTAATACTGACCATAGAATTTTCAAATGTGATTATATAGTCTGGATTTCAAAATCATATATTTAGACTTAGATTTGGCACTTGGGAGCTTAAATATATTTTAAATATGCTGACACATTTCCCTCATGTCTGTCTCACTTTGTAATCTGAATGCACTCTATATATCTTACATCATCTTAGATTATCACACTCTGTTTTAACCATAATGGGTCCAGAATTAGGATTTCAGAAACCAAACGTCTCCAGGGGTGGGAAACTTCATGATCTGAAAGGAAACAAGCTATATAGCTCAGATTCTTTTCCAGCAATGTCATGTGTACACCACTGTGGGGATTTTGTATAGTCTCATCACTGACTCTGCTCCTGCTGGCACATAATCCTTTCTCAGAGTTTTCAGAATTCCCACCCTTAACTTGTCTTCATCCAACTTGCTGGGGAGGTCTTCTTTTGACACTATTTTAGCATTGGTTAGGTTCTGTAGGAATGGGTAGAAAAGTGTGCAAGTGTTCTCCAAAGTGATCTATTACACTCTGCTACAGTCTGGTAGGGGAGCCCTGGCACGATACATATCAGGTATATGCTCAGCTACACAATTTTGGCAGTGCTGCTTTGATGTCATGGTCTCAGGGGCACCACTAGTGTTGACAATCTCTACCCAGCCCTCTGGGAATGTTCCCACCCTCTCCATGGCTCAGAATCCCATTCCAACCCTCTAGGTCCATCAGTCCCTGATGAAGTGGTGCTGCAACAATGCCAGTTTTCATCTTCCCACAGCCTTGCCTGGCCACAGGTTCTACTGACAGAGGCCTAGACATGGGCTGATGTCTCAGCCCATCCCCAGGAAGATGACTCATGGTCTGGATTCTTGGCTGAACCTGACTGCAGTCTCTGCATCGCTCCCTCTCCTTTGCTGGAGGACTGTGGGGCTGGGCCCTTGCAATCAGGTTGGGAGAGCCTCCAAATTAGCAACAAGCATTTAACTTTCCACATTCAGTACAGGCTCAGCACCTACATGTGATGCATCATCTGGTGTTTGCCTTCTGTATTTCTCTTTTGTTTTAGTCAAAATGCTCACCAGCAAAGAAAGGTTTAACATCTTTCATGATTCACCAGCTTTTTAAGGCTTAAATTGTTTGGAGTAGGCTTTTTTCTGTTTATTATTCTCTTCTTGAGACACTTAGTGCAGCTCACAACATATTAGGTTATGGTTTTGGAAAAGTTAAGCCCCCAGCTAAACTAGAGTTCTTATGGGCTGGATGCGAAGGTTAAAAAAAATCCCTGGTGTATTTGTTACCTTCTTTGCAACATTAAAATGGAATTTGACCCAAAGAGACAATTCTCCTGCATTTGCAGTAGCAATAATATCCTTTTAGTAAATCAATAATGAAAATATATGCTACTTATGCATGAGTTATCTCCATGGAGGCGTTTGTCACGTAAGATTTTACATGAAGATGTCTTAGAAATGCAGCCCATATCAATAATTTATCCCTCACTATAGGAGCCAGGCCATCAGGCCACTTTATTCCAACACATTACTGCATTATCAAAATACTCTATAGAAGATGTCCTTGTTGACAACAGAGACTATTCCCTAGCCTCCTTATTGTATCAAGGCTTATCAGCACAGCATTGCCAATAAGTATATTTTGACCTTAGTGCAAATCAGGGCTTCACTGCAGACAGAACTTCTCAGAAGGAGTTCCTAAGTGTGGAGTTTCTCTGAGTCAGACAAATTGATTGAACATAGGAGTTAGCATAGCATGAATAAAGACACATTTTGAATTTTGGAAATTTAAGGAGCTTTTACAGCATGTTGAAGTGTAGCTCTACTGGTGTTCACAAGTATGTATGCCTTATGTTACCCACAGATGTCAAAATCAGTAGGTATCAATATTGAGAGCTACTGATACATACAGATATTGAAATCAACACAGAAACCATGTAAATATGGATGTCTAACAACGCCTACAGATATGGATAGGCGTCAATACCTATTGATATCTATCCCTATCATTACCTGTCATTCGTATGTATCAAAATTGATAGGTGTTGATTGTCTGTTGATGACTATTGATGTCAAAATATATTGATATTGGTAGACATTGATGCTTATTGATATCAAAATAAATATCAAAAATTATAGGTATTAAACAGTTATGCTCATCAATACAGGTAAGTATTGATGAAAAAAACTATCAATAATCATTGGCAAAGGTGACTATCAACAACTATTGATATTGACAAATAGTGATATGTAGCCATACCCATTGATACAGCTACCTGTCAATAGATATCCAAATACATGTGTATTGATACTTATTCATGGTTTACAATACCAGAAAGTATCAATGAGCACCAGTGGCTACAAATGTAAAGATATTATTGGTATTGATAAACTTCAGTTGCTCACTGTTTTGAATCTTCTTGATAAATGCCATCAAAATGTATTGGTTTTGATATTTAAGAGTGCATATTGAGATCCAAACCAATATCCAAACCAATAGACATAGATACCCATCACTATAGATAGATATCAAATTGAATAGGTATTGATGCCTATCAACGGGTATGGATATTTGAATATATCAATTTGTAACAATACCTATTCATATCAGTACTCACCAATAAGTATCTAAACCAATAGGTATTGAGGCCTAAAAAGGGATCTGTGTTGATAGGTATCAATGCCTATTGACAGAAAAATGTACCAATGCTTATTGAGTGGAATTAATAGCATCAGTGACTAGTGATAGTATTATTATCATAGATATAAATATTGACAGACATCAGTGCCCATTAATATAGGTATTGTTAATTTTTGAGGCCTTAATATTACCAATAGGTATTGATGTCAACAGGTATCAATACCTATCAATATATATTCAAATCCATAGACAGTACTACTTATCAAATCAATAGGCATTTATGCCTATTGATATCAATATGCAGATCAAAAAGGATCAGTACCTATCAAGATCTGTTTAAATATATATATAAATATTTAATAAATACCAACATCTATGAATATACATTGGTTGTGATACCTATTGTGAGCTCTTAATATATAGCTACATATGCCATATATATTGAGATATATAGATATATTTTTGTATCTATAAATACATGTATAAACACTTTTCAATATAGATATCAATATTGATATGTATAGGTACAGATCACTATATAATTACATTGACATATAGATGTGTATAAACACAGATAAGACAGAGAAAACAGTACTTCCTCTCAATTGCTTTAGTTAGAGTTGACATTGGGGAAAGAAGGAGGGGATTCCTCTTTGCAATAACCAACATATGAGCTGCATAAAAAAGCTGTGTGCGGCCTCCAAGCAAATTTAAAAGATATTACTTTGTTTCACCTTTTGTGGCATTAAATTCCTGATAGTATATCTTGTACTTCACATCTGTGAGAAAAATCATAAGCATTTATGTTTTTGAGAGCCATCTTGGATTGTGGGAAGGAAACACAAAATCAAGCACAGAAGTCCAAATTTTTGTACTTCCTCAAAAAGTTTATACAATGGGGAATTCATTGTCAAATGATAAATCATTCTATGTAACAAATGCAACCTCAGTCGAGAAGTTCCATGGTATCTATGTTGTAGAAAATATTTTAATTTTGTAGTTGCAGGCAACCAGTACGTTGACCAGATCATCAAAGTTATATGATTTCTAATTTTATAAAACAAACTAATGGCTAAAAAGTAGAGAATTTCTCTCACCCTGATATCTCAAGGAAATCAAATAGATCTGGGGGCACATGACACTCACATATATTAACTTAGAAAATAGACCTGAGAAACTTGTTGTTTTGACATGAGTCTGGGGGTGGGAGGGGAGTGGAGGGTGTGGAGTGAAGGGGGGAAAAGTGATCTAGATAATTGTGTACTTAAAAAAGGCCAAATCCTTAGGCCATAAACCAGGCACACACCCAATGATGTCAATGTGTTTGGCTTACAGGAGAAATAAAGCAACATTTTATTACATGCTAAGTGAGAATCTTTGCTTGACCAGAATGAGGGAAAAGTGCAAACAGGTGCTGGCTCAGCAGGAATGGAAACTCAAGAATAATAGCAGCTTTTCCTCAGGCTCATAAGCGTCCTGAAAGACTACATTTCTGTCAGTACTTTAATAAAGAATTATCTACTACCCAATCCACCTATGTCTGGGTTTGAGGCTATCTGCAGAAGCTTTTGATTGTGAAGCTGCTTAACATTATTTCTCTATCCCTGTCTTTGCTTGTGCACAAGCTGTTGCAAAAGTAACCCCCTTCAGTCAAGGAAGCTGGGGCCCCACTCTCCTCCAGCTTGTGGGGAAAGAAAGGAGTCATTATTGACACATGCAAGTGATTTGAGAAGAGACTGTCTACCCCGATAGAAAAAGACTCAGTTGTCTGGTGAATCAGGAAATGTCAGACTTTCTGAAAGGTTAATGGGAGGCTTTAGAAACACATTAAATCTAATCTTACAGCGTGAATGCTGATGACTTTATGTTGAGATCCTAGAAATAAGAAAGGGCAAGAAAGAATATTTTAGGTGAAAGTAAGTTTTGACTGAGGAGCCAGGAGAGAACTTTATTGCAACATATTGCTGAATTTCTCCTTCCATATAGGGCTGGCAATGTGCCTGGTACCATATGCTAAAAAAGGAATATAATACGAGACCATTTGAACTGAAAGCAAATTTTTTTATACTTGCTGAAGTTTAATTAAATGAATGACCTGGTCAACTCTAGAACTGAGCGAAATTAATTTATTTCAGTGTAATCTACTCTAAATGGGCTGCATAAAGATTCAGTCACTATAGGGACTGGTAGGGGACTGTATAGTGCTGTTAGCATAACCTTCCCAGTTCAGTCAGAATCATCTGTGCCTCTTCTGGTTTAGCTGAAGAGTCATTAAATATGGAATTCATAAATAAACACACTTTGCATGCAATCTTTCTCCCTGCATTTTACAATCTCATATACATTAACAGAAGTAGAAGCATAGGACATGGGGAAACAAAAAATGGATGTTGTTAGCTGGGTTTAGTTGCATATTTCACACAGTTTTGTACCATTGCTTTTTAAGCAATATTATCTGTGGTATCTTCAGGTTTGAATTTTACTTTTAGGTCATTAGTCTTTTGTTTGTGACTTTCTTTCATTACCAGGCTGCTTTGGGGAGATTTGCCTTTGCTAGTTGTTAGCAGGTTTTTACAACATGGGCACAATTGGTTAATCCCATAATAGAAACCTGCTGTGCAGAGAGTGCTATTTTTACTGTACACACCGTATCTCATAGCACAAGGCAGTTTTAGAAGGCGATACAGCTGCCATTAAATCTATACATCTCAAGGAGGGCCATGAATAGCTGCTCCTTGTGTAAGGATGTGTCCTGTGGTTCTATTATCCCAGCTCAGGCTCTGAGTAGCACTTTTCTTTAGCAAATCAATATCCTTACCTCTACTTCTTTGAGTCTTTTTGCTTCTTTCACTACATCCATTGTTCCTGAGAAGAAATAGCGCCTGTGTCTCTGGTGACCTATGGGTACATGTGCCAAACTGAAATGCCAGCAGGAACATCGTGAGGCTCCCATCTTTCCAGGGAAGTCAGCGTGCTAAGGGAAGAGATAAGGTGCAGGGCAGTGGTTCAGGCTGCTGCAAAGCTGGTGTCTGAACAACCTCCAGGTTAAAATCAGCCACTGTGAATTAGGGGTTTTACTGGTGTCAGAGCGAGCAGCCAAACACCCTGGATGAGTCTGCACATTATGGCTGAGCCTCACGTGGCACAGGTTGCCCAACAGGATGTGTGGGCCGCAGTCTCTCTCTTCACAGCCCAGAGATAGATGTGTCCTGGTTCTCCCTCATCCCTTTTCAGTAGCGTCTGCTGTAGGGGGCACATTGGGAACATGCTGTGTGCATGAAGACTGTGGGGTGTGGTGGCAACAACATGTGCTCCTCAGGTTGCTCATTTGGTGCAAAATTTGTCTGTCTAGCTCTGCTAAATGCAAGGGATTCTACCGCACATTTTCAGAGCCACTCACATCTTAGCACCACCGAGGTGCTAGGGTTTCGCTCCCACTGTTCTTCTCCCAACACAACATAATGGCAATCAGATTAAACAAAACATGAGAAAACGTGCTTATGGACTAGATTTATAAATGTCTGGTCTGTTCCCATGTCAGTTTGATAGATGCTGGGCTTTAGTCCATATGTTACTTTTAAGATTAAAGAAGCAAAAACATACAATACTGGTCTTAAGCAAGAGCTACATTTGTTAATATAACCTGAAAAATGTACTTTTTTTAGAGACTGGACATCTATATCAAAGTATAATCTCTCAGCAGCAAACATACAAGTGTCATTCACCTACAGAAACCTTGGCACATCTGTGCATCTATCAAGTCATAAAAAAATCCTTAAGGGGGCTGTCATGTTTCCTATGAATTATCCCAACCGGCATGCACCTCAACCTGAACCCTCTGGGAGAAAGCTAAGGCGACTACTGCTGATTTATGGAGGCAGACAGCTTGGAGTCCCTGCCAGGGAGTAAGTAAATCGTGGTGACTCTGTGATAAAAGGGATAAAGCACAGTCGTTGTCGAATGCTCATTCATGCAATTCTTCTCGAAGAGATCTGCAGAAAGTAATGAGGAGGTTTATATTCACTCCTACTGACCTACACTTCCACTGGAAAAAGTTCCAAGGTTCCTAAGTGTATGAAGACTGAAAACACCTTCAGCTCCAGCTGGGTCACGGGGATGTGCCCAGATTTTTCCATGTCAGTGGCACAAGGAAAACTAAAAGATTTCTATACTCTCTCTCTCTCTCTCTCACGCACACACACACACATGCAGAGGGGTCACTTCATTAGGATTATAAACTAGAAACCAGGAAAATTTAAATGAACACAAAACTAGTGGCAAGGACTGAAAATTGGTTCCTCTTTTGAAGATTTGTCCCTGATGTTCCCCCTGGGTTCTGCACACTTTGGTAGTGGGTTGCTGCTCCTAGGTAAGGCAGAAAATTTAATAATTATTAATAATTAATGCAATATTAATACAAAATTACCGCCCAGCTGTATCCACTGGGACCACTAGCAATTCTGTGTTTCATGCACTACTGGCTCAATGTATGTCAGTACATTTTGTTCAGTATTCTCTGTAGTAACAACATTATTTCTTCTTTTGAGTCAGGGTCATGGGATCATATTCAAATCTACGGAAGAGATTGTAATTAAATTCAGAGATGTAATTGGATCCAATGTGTTGTATGTCCACTAACTAATGCAACCACCTCCCCCCTCCAAGTATATGTGTGTAAGTATGTTTATGCATGTGTGCCTCATGTGCCTCTCTAGACTTATGTATGTGTGTTTTTGCTCGTGCATGGCAATTACTGTACCTGCAGTAAACCTTCTTTGGTAATGTTAAGTCAGAGTTCAGTAAGATATCTACGATCATAAAAGCTGCACTCAGTAGATAAAGTAATGAAAATATAATAATGACAACTTTCCAAAGATAGCCTGAGAAACTAGAAAAGTAAATGATGGTGATCATGAAGATTCTCAGTTATACTGGGGACTCTCTATGCCTAATTTAAACCCTATTATTTTGTCATAAAATCATAGTTTTGGTAAGGTTCTTTTAAAATCAGAATCTTTAAAAACAATAGTTATGCAATAAAAACTGAGGAAGTTTTCAACACTAGAATTATGTTTGTTTTTTTTATATTGATGCATGTGGGGATTTTCCCAGATAGAAATGTGTTTGCCAGCTGAGTTGTCTCAAATCTCTCCATGTGTAATCAAAGGACTTAAAATATTTTTTCAAGTTGTTGGAGGATAGAGAATATAATCATTTAAAAATATAAAAATCAGTTAGTAAGCAGATCTGGGTCTGCTCCTGCACTCTGAGCTAAGCCACTGTCACTGTACTTTTTCTCCATAGATTGCAAATCCTGTTTCAGAACTGTCCTATCATTTAGTCATTATTTACATGTTATGGTCTAATCAGAGAGTATCCCTACTCTAACCCCTAGTTAGAGTCATAAAGGAAGACGGAGTGACAGTATTTCACAGTGGACCAAGCTGGCTTTTTTAATGTCATCAATGAATTTTAATTTAGCCTCCCCTAACATTAAAACAAAGTTTTAGTTTCATTTTGGAGGGATATGGAGATACTCAGTAGGGTGGTGATGTGTGAGAGGATTTTCCCTCCTACTTTTTATTCTGTTATTACTTTCCAGTATCTCCAGGCTGCACAATATTCCTTGTGTAAACAGTTTATGCAAAGCAACTGTCTAAGGAAGTTACTTTTACTTTTCCTTGCAGGGTGGCCTATTGAACATGATTAACTTGACTCTGATGGAAAGAGAAAAATAACCTGGAAACATCTGGCAAATTGCAAAGCAATGCCTAACATTTTCTTCCCTGTAGGATTTAATTCAGAAACATACTTAATGGATCCCCATTTACCTAAAGCACTAAAGGTTTTGATGCAGGGGTTTGGAGTATTTGAGTTTTGGTTTCTCTAACCCCACTAGCTGTAGCTCTGTAATATTTTATCTTATACTCCCGAATCCATTTGAAAAAAATGTGCAATTATTAAGGTGGGCATGGTTCTGTGTTGAAAAGGTGTTTACTGTTCCAGGCTGGTTTGTTGTGCTTTGTATGCATGTTTGAGTCTTGAAATATATTAGAATTAATTTCCTGCATTCCCTATGGCTAAAATGACAGTTGAAACATAATTTAGGTACTCACACAAATAGAAATTGTCAAATGAATTTTAAAAATTAAGGGAATGCTCGTAAAATTTTCAGAGGATTTTGTTCAATTCACTGGGTAAATTTTTTTTTTTTTTGTGAAGTATCCTGGAAAAAGTCATTCTTACTTTATTTTTTTTAAATTTTTGAAACATTGTTTTTAAAAAAAGGGAAAAAAACAGAGAGAAAAGCATTGTGTCCATTTTATATGTGTATTTTTTACTCAGATATTTTGTCACATGATCCATGAAAAGAATGCACTCTACAGAATTAAGTATTTTGTATTCATTATCTCTTACATATTATTTCTCAAGTGGTGTTATTTTGTGGAAAAAGAACAGAAAAAATGGGAGGAATGTAAAACCACTGCAAACAAGTTTCAGCTTTGTCTTCTCTCCAGAGACGTCTTCAAAATTTCATACAGGACCATAAAAAAAGTTTTTAAAAAGTAAATTAAAACCCTTTCACAATTGTGTGAAAGACACATAGTTTGATAAGTGGTCAAAAATTCAACCCCCCAAATTATATTGACCTGATATGAAACATTTTTGTTCTAGCTTATCTAACTTGTAAATTTTAGACTTTTAAAACATGACTTCATATCCAAAATATTAAGCATCTTAAAACAAAAGTTCCCTGTGATCTGAATATCTAGTGATAAAACAGTTCACATTAACTAAATTTAATTTTATGATACAATATCTGTTCTAATTTTAGCAAGCAGCAAAATAAGCCCATATGTGGATTTATTTGGCAAAAAATTTGTGAAAACAAAGTTCTCAGATCTAATTCCACCAACAGTCCCTGAAAAAGAAGAAATGTGTAGATTTTTGGATTGCTATAATCTACACAGGTCACACAGGCAACAGGTTTTTAAGGCATGTTTCTTCTCCTCCACTAACGGATTAAAGGTAGCACCCATAGACATGTCCATGGATTTGTGGCCCTTGTGATATGCACCAACCCCTCTTCTGCAGCTGGAGTGTTAAAATTGCCTGGTGTTTTCATATTTTAAGAACAGAGCTTTACTAGAATCTACAAAAAAAGTACTTCTGCATGTCTACTGGCTTTCCTCCAGGGGCTTCATTTGTGTTCTTCTGAATGCCTTGGAGTACTAAAGAGTATGTGACCACTTCTTCAACAACATGTGCCACGACTCAAATTTGCAGTGCTCTAATACATTTGCAGAAAGTCCATTTTAACTCTCTCTCTATCCATTTTCAGGCATCGCATGAATTATTAGCAAGATTACAGGGATATGATCTCCAGATGTACTCTGTGGTTGCTCACACTCTGTACAGAAGCAAGAATATCAGCAGCACAGAATATTGGTGAATTTGTGTCAGCTTCTGATAAGTCACCAGACTGAAGTGAGCATTGAACTGACAGTGCAGAGTCACTTCCGCCATTTATCCTGAAGAAGCTGAATGACTTTGCCTCAGCCTCCAACCCAACAAAACTGTTGATTTCAAACAACATTTCTTCCTTTCTGATTTCACTTTTCATCTTGATTGAAGTAACAAGTAGGCTTTTCCAGATCAAGGATCCTAACTGTAACATTCCTTCCCTAGGGGTATCTGTAATACTGATTTTATGGCTGCCTTGAATGAGATGCCTTTCTGTCCACATCTGTGACTTTTTTCTTACTTTAACCCCTTCTTTGCATCCTTTTCTTAGTTTTGCTTTGGATTTTTTTTTCAAATATCCTCATTTCATTCATTTATTTGTTCTTTTTTTTTGTCTCTATTTTACAAGAAATCCAAACACTTGTAATGGCAGATGCTTTTTGGAGAAATTACATAGGCTGAGCCAATGCTCAACATGCTATCCTCTGCTCTTGAGTTCTTCATATTTTATCTGTCCTTCAAGCAGTTATCTGCCCACCACCTTCTTACAGATAAAAATGTAATCCTTACTATGTTTGTCAATGTGTGTCCATTATTAAATTGTTATAGGTAGCTAGGCAAGGAAATTATGGAATCTGTGAATCATGGAACAGGTGAATTACATTTGAGAAAATCTGTATGGGGAATTTCTGACAGGATACATTAGATAACAGTCCATTCTGAAATATTCAGGTCAAGTGACTGAGGACTGCTAGGAATGCAGTTGGAATGGAAACATTTTAAGTTACAGTCTCTCTGCTGTTCGAGTGCTGACATCTAGCTTGGCGCTACACCAAAGGTCCTAGCCTCAAGCAACAGGTACCCTTGAATTAGGCCAAAAGGGTCTACACAATTCATATCAAATTACCAAGGCTTTATCACAGTATAGATCAGAAATTACTTTTATATGTAAACATTCGTTTATGTGTTTGTCTAGTGTAAGAAAATGGAGACCAGCAGCTAGCAGTGGCCATGAGAACAGAGATGTGCTAAAAACCTGTGTGAAGGAAGACTTCTGCCCTGGCTGAGTTTCACTCAGTGTTCAGGAAGGAGAAAAATTCAGTCCAGTGTCTGTGTCTACACTGTGGTAAGAGTAGAGCTCACGTGCTGTAACAGAATCACATGAACCCTAGTGGCACTCCCTTGATTTCCCAGAGGCTAACCTAAACCTGGGGGCACACCTCTGCCTTCCAGAGGTGTAACTACAGATTTCAGCCTGTCTTGCATGGACTGGATATGTATTGCTGAGTATGCCCACTTTTGCTCAAATATATACAATAACATAAAATAATTTTGTTTGGGCTTTAAAGCAGTTTTAAGAATAAAATTAAATGTTAAAAATTCAATGACTTGATAGTGTTTTTAACCCCTCTGCTTATTTGAAATCTCTACTGGTGTGCAAAGGGTAAGCAAGACTTCTTTCTCAATGTTTTCCCTGTCTCAGATGGCATTGCAATTTAGACAATAACATGCGTAGCACATGATTAATGAAGCTATGCACTGAGGACAGGACATCTGTGGGATCACAAAGAGCTGCTTTGTGTACATGTTACTGCATGTTCAAGAAACTCCACAAATTGATAATTTGTTAAATTAATTGACTTTCTCTGTGTAATGTTAATGTAACCTTCAGTTTGAAAAGTGCACAGATTTGCTAGGAAGGAAAACAGGCAGGTAGTCAAATCCCTAGAGGATTACTTAGGTTTGTAGCTCGCCACTTTGTCCTTTACCAAGGATATTGATATTTGTCAGGAGTTCTTAAATGAAACTAATCTCGAAAAAAAAAAATAGGCCTTTTACAACTGAGTATAATACAGAAAATGTCTAGCATAAGTGTCACAGCACTTATCTGCTCTCTAAGGTGATACACAGAAATTGGGAACAATCCAGAAAAGAGCATTTTCTCTGATCCAGCCACTGAGAAGCACAGAAAATAAGTTAGAGTCATTCTCAATTCAGTGATTTCTAAAGATAATTCAACTTAATCTTTGCTAGTATCTCTGAGCCATTGAACTAGAATTAGAAAAGTTGTTGTAGACCTGAGCACACCTGGCTAAATTTTGATCCTTAGCACTAACTAAAAAGAAGTTGAGAACCTGTCCTAAAAGAAGGGTAAAGTACTTTTTACATAAAATACAAGTCAAGTGAGATTAGGCTGACAAGTTAACATGACCGCAGAGGTCCTACCCTTTTTATACCAAAGGGAATGAATTGCTTTGCAGGGTGAGAAGAGAAGGATCTCTCAAATGAAGGAAAATAGGCAGGCTATCATTCCAAGTTGGGACAGAAGAGAAGGTAGTGCACCTGACTAGTGACTAACCTGACTTAGTCCTGTCTTCCAAATCTCTAAAGGGTCAGAGCTCTTACCTTCTTGTCACCACATCTAAATCAAAGCTTTAAGTTAGTGCATATAAGTTAGGGCCTAAAGCCACAGTAAATAGGAAAAGGTGCTCCTCTGTTTGAATCAGAGGGAGAAATTATGGCGTTCAACAGTTCCAGTGACTGCTCATATTTGATAACAGAAACTCTGATTTTTTATATGTGTGTGTGTGTGTGTGTGTGTGTGTTACATGAATTTATATACATATAAATTCAAACAGGAGTGCATTTTTAATTAATTCCTGGGAAGAAGGATGTAACAGAGTGCTGGTTTAATGTAGACTGCACAAGTTTTCAAGCTTTCTTTGCTTGAACCATGGGGATGAAAATTATGGCATTAGGACGCAGACTCTGAGTTTGGCTCTGAGTATCTTAGAGCTCTCCTGTTACTGCATAATGATGGCTACCTAACCCTCTTTTTCACTCATTTGGTCAGAGAGATACATAACTGCCCTTTAATGCTTTAGTTATCATAACTAATTAATGTAACAGTAGAATTCAGGAGAACGAGGGTTATTATCTGTTGCTTTTAAAGGATGATACATGCTAGTTGCTCACCAGGGGAAGAATCAATGAAAAACAATTTTCCTTGCAGTAGATGCAATCCTCTTCTTGCATGCACTCAAAATCCAAAGATTAACCCCTGCTTCAGTCCATCAGTGCCACAGGTTCTCTCTGTGAAACCACTTATGGGTATGGAGAATTTTTAGTGAGTAGAATCTATTAATTTTGTATTTGCCTATTAAAAAAGTGTAAAATAAAAAGTGTGGCATCTTCTGGTTTACAGCCCTGGATGGGCTCCGTTTGGGAGGAATTTCTTCAAAACATGACCAAGTCTGCGTTTTTATGGATGTCATCAACACACTTGATCTTTTCAAACACGGTACATGCACGAAAATGTTACAAGGCTTGGAGAACTGAAAGAAAAACATTCAGGTTCCATTCCATTTCAGCAAGGCCTAACTTCAGGGCATGTAGTCAGTGTCATGTTTGACCTTGACACTCCATCTCTGCAACGATTGCAGGCCTGCAGATCACAATCCTATACAGAGCCATAGGAAGCCATCAGAATATACATCTGGTTTCCCTAAGAATATCAATACTTAGTGAGTTCTGACACCGTGTACTGAAACATATGTATGATATACACAAAATCTGGAAACTGCTACAGTGGGAGAATCAGGAGGCCACACAGATACACTGTACACTGAATAAAAAAAGTATGTTGCCTAATGAAAATGTGCACTTCACATAAAAACCAGCAGGATATATTGAAATATTTATAAAGCTGCCACATATTTGGTGTATTATATTCTGGAATCCACTGTGTACCTGATTATAAAATGTCTTTGTTAAAACACCTCAATATACAAGGAATACAATCCAATATATCTGGCTTCCTTTGCCATGAGATGAAGCTTATACATGGAGGAGTTGCAACACTCAGCAGTCAATTATCATTCCAAATCTCTCTTCCACTTTTCCTTTTGTGCTGAGACATTGCAAGTTAGTTGACAACTTTTCACAGTACTTCTGTTTTCCATTTATTTCTGTTGGTAATACTTTAAGAATTAAAATTTACTGTAAGTAAAAACAAATCTTGTTACTGTTGCACACTCATGAAAATATTTTCCTCATCTCTGAAAGAGTTTCATAGGTTTTAATATACTGAAGACAAAGACAGAACTTTCATTATAAACCAGAGCCAAGTAAATGAAACTAAAGAAATAAAAATCCCGGAAGGTCAGCAGTTTTTAAAATAACTGGGGTAATTTGACAGCTAAACTAAGTTATGAAGAGGACTGGTGGTTAGATTGTGTCCAAATTAGATCCTTCTAAATTGCCTCCTGGTGGGTAGCTAGGGTCAATAACCACTTCTGAACATCTTGGTCAAACATCTTGTGGGCAAATCAGAAAAGGCTAGGACAAAACCGTAATTGTCCATGACTCAACTAACATAATGAGAAATGACTGAAGTTAGTGCATTTCACATTTTACTGATGTTGAAACAGTTTCCCAAATTGTTTTGGAAAGGGTAAACACATTTTTCAAAGTGATTTGATAACAACTTTTGCACTAGCAATGTAATGATAGCAATTGCAGAACAGAAAAATAAAAAGCAAACCAAAACAAAAAAAGCTTCTCTGAAAAATAAACACTTATTGAAAATCTATCATGGCATCAATTCATGGAAACCTAATTCATTACCAAAGATAGAATTCAAATGGAATGTGTATGTTCAGATAATATGTGATAGAATTCTAGAATCCCTTTTATTTTTCTTCTGTAAAAATTAATTATTCTTATAAAGGTTTTTAGACAGCTGAGGAGCTGTCTCTTTTCTCACTTAAACAAGGACTTCATATTATGTGTGTTTCTATCTACAAAAGACCCACTTCTCTTTTAATTCAGTGAGATAACTAAGCATTTTTTTTCATAAATTAGAAAGAGGATTCTTTTCAGTTAGCTATAATGTGGTGGCTAAGAGCTATTTAAACATTTTGTCTTGGTTTGATATGCTTTCATTGTTAACTAGCACAATCAGGTTTTTTAGTGAATTGAATGGAAGAGAAAAGGAAAATCTTCATTGCTTGTCAGGAAAGCTGAACAGCAAGCATTATTGTCAAAAGAAAAAGCACTTTTGGTAAGATTTGTTTGTGCATGGTAGAAAAAGTACATTTCAGAGACAGGCAGAAAATGAACCTTGTTTCTCAGGGCTTTTCTTAGAGATCAGCACATGATTTGGGACAACCGGGCAAAGTGCAGAAAAGCTGGGATGGGCTTGGGCTTAAATGAGAATGACAGACCATGGATGACATAAGTAAGATGAGTGATACAGCACATTTTAGTGGAAGCTGGTAAACTTCCAGATGTAATGAGTGCATTTAAGTATGTCATATTCTACAGAATACAATGCAGAGAGTACAGGGAAATATTATTAATATTTCAGTGCACATCTTTTTATATGAAATATACATCTTGTGTATGCAAAGTACATTTTCAGAAGCTCGCAGAATTCTAAGACTAAGATATAAGTGTCTCAGCATTAAGCTTGAATATTTCATTACATCATGAATTTAATATGTTTCAATATATAATGGACGACAGATAACTAAATATTTGATTTTGTGCCAGTCATAGAGAGCCTTCATATGAAGAGCTGTTTTCATCGTTGTGACCCAATTGCAAGTGCCATGAAAAATTCGACAATGTCAAGATTCAGTAAGAGATATTCTTATATTTTGGATATTCAAGACCCTTTTCTACTGAGTAGATTTCCAGCCACTCTGCCCTCAGCCTGTAATATCTCTTGGGGTTGTCATGACCCCAGTGCAGGACATGACACTTGGCCTTGTTGAACCTCGTACAACCGGCCTCAGTCCATTGATTTAGTCTGTCCACATTCCGGATTCCATCAGATCAACACCCCTGCCCAATTTGGTGTTGTCTGTGAACTGAGGGTGACCTAGATTCCCTCATCCAAGTCATCAATGAAGATATTAAATAGGACTGGCTTCAGTACTGAGCCTTGGGAAACACCACTTGTGAGCAGCCATCACCTGGATTTAACTCAATTCCCCACTACTCTCTGGCCCTGGCCATCCAGCCATTTCTTCCACACAGTAAAGAGTACACCAATCCACACTGTAGGAAGCCAGTCTCCCCAGGACAACACTGTGGGAGACAATATCAAAAGCTTTATTGAATTCTAGGTAGACAATATCCATATTCTTTTTCTCACCCTCTAAGCCATAGAAGGAGATCAAGTCACAGATAGAGATCAGGTGAGTGTTGTGGTTTAACCCCAGCCAGCAGCCAAGCCCCACACAGCTGCTAACTCACTCTCCCACCAGAAGGATCAAGTAGAGAACTGGAAGGGTAAAAGGAAATAGTGGGGTGAGAAAAAGGCTATTAATAGGAAAAGAAAAAGCCTTGCACAGCAGAAAATAAAACTGAAGAATTAATTCACTCCTTCCCATGGGCAGGCAGGTGTTCATCCATCCCCAGAAGAACAGGACCCCATCACATGTAAAGTCAAATGACAAAATGCCATCACTCCAAGTGTCCTCCCCTTCCTGCTTCTTCCTCCCCCTTTACATACTGAGCATGATGTCACATGGTCTGGAATATCCCTTTGGTTAGTTGAGGTCACTTGTCCTGGCTGTGTCTCCTCCCAGCTTCCCAAGCATCTCCATGTTCCTTGCCTATGTGGCAGTATGGGAACAAGAAAGGCCTTGGCTCTTTGTAAGTCCTGCACAGCAATAATAAAAATATGTCTACATTATCAACAATCTTATCAATAAATTTGTTTGGCACAAATCCAAAACACAACCCCATACCAGCCACAGTGAAGAAAATCAACCTTACCCTAGCCAAAACCAGCACATCTGGCCAAGCAGAACCTGCCTCTCATAAACCCATGCTGGCTGGGCCTGATCCCTTGGCTATCGTGTAAGTGCTGTGAGGTGGCACTCAAGATGATCTGCTCTATGATCTTCCCTGGCATCAAGATCAGATTGACAGGACTACAGCTCTCTGGATCCTCCTTAGGGCCCTTCCTCTGGATAGTAAGCCTGCTGATAAATGATGGAAAGTGGCTCAGCGAGCACTTCCACCAGCTCCCTCTGTACCCTGGGGGGAATCCCACCCATCTGGCCCCATAGACTTGAATATGTCTAAGTGATGTAGCAGATCACTGAGCATTTACCATTGGATTTGGGGGCTTCTTTCTGCTCCCTCTTCCTGTCTTCCAGCTCAAGGGACTGGTTACCCAGAGAACTAGTCTCTACAATAGAGTCTGAGGCAAAGAAGGCATTGAGTGCCTCGGACTTTTTCTCTTCCCTATATTTTTCTTTGCATCCAATAAAGGATGAAGATTCTCCTTCGCCCTGAGGTACTTATAGAAACATATTTCATAGACTTTTATGACACTAGTGAGATTAAGTTTTAATTGGGCTTTGGCCCTTGTGTTTTTCTCCCTTCATAATCTCACAACAACCTTGTAGTCCTCCTGAGTGACCTGCCCTTTCTTCCAAAAGTCATAATCTTTTCATTTTTCTCCTAAGTTCCTGACAAAGCTCTCTGTTCAGTCAGGCAGGTCTTTTTCCCCTCTGGCTCAACTTTCGGCCTTTGGGGACAGCCTGCTCTTGTGCCTTTAGGATTTCCCTCTTGAAGAACATCCAGACTTCCTGGACTCCTTTGCCCTGCAGGACTGCCTCACAAGGGACTCTCTCAACCAGTCTCCTAAGCAGACTGAAGTCTGCCCTCTGGACATCAAAGCAGACTGGAGTTTTTAACCTTTATCCATGAACACATCCACAGGCTCTAGCCTGGACTGGCACTTCACTCCTCTGCAGGAAGAGAGAAACACAGGTTCCACTCCCTGGGACATGGGTCAATGCGGTCACAAAAAAGGATGAGCACAAGTTTCTCTCTCATCCATATTTGGGCAGCTGACTATGGCCTGAAATGATGAGGTCAGGTTAAACAAGCAGAGCGAGCAGAGGCTTAGCACAATTTCCCAAAGCACTATATATTTATTTGTGTCTGAGTATGAATACACAAGGCTAACTTTAGTTCCTGTTTTTGAAAATGTTGGCCCTAATCTACATAGACCATCATTTATTCCCTGCCCTGCCCCCTCCACTCCCTCCCATTTTTTAACAGATGGAAATTTCATTTTCCAGCGCTAGTTTTTTCCAGGTGGAATGCCTCCAAACTATAAAAGTGAATTTCTCACAATCATCCATGGACAGAATTAAAACCAGGACTTTAAATGAACTGGATTTCGCTGTCAGAAAGTTCCAGTTAGGGGCATTTAGCTTTTTTGTTGTTGCTATTCAGAAAGCTCAGCAGAAAAAGAATGGAGAAACTGTTGTCCCACTCCATCTTTGCCCTTATTGCATAAGAAGTTAGTCCTTATAGCACATGGCAGATGCTACACCTCCAAAAGTTCAGCTACCCATTTAACAATTTTCAAGCCGAAATCACGTTCAGAAAAAAGTTGCTTAGGCACAGCCCTTTAATTCATTCTGCCAAATACAGACTTGCAGAGTCACCAGAAGGTTACTCCTAATGCAAATAATCCAGCCCGTGGCATGGAGTACATCACAGAGATTTAGTTACCGCCATCAGTGGGGAAACCAGAGATCTGTGGCCAGAAATATCACACAGATGGGCCTGTTTGAAAATCCGCTGCATCCTGGGCTTTCAAACCTTAAAAACAGATGAAGTGATTCCAGCGTGACCCCTGCTGTGATATAATGGATCCTGTCTGTGCATGCAGTGTTTGTCATGATTTACCTCTTGCAATTCCTGGCTTGTGAAACAGACGGCAATTCTGAAAATGAATTACTATTGATTAGACATCCTGCACTATTGAGTCCTAGGCAATTTTATGAATTTATTTATTTGAATAAAAGTTTTTAATGACCCCACTAATTTCAAATGGCTCTAGCAAAACAGCAATTCTGCTTTCCTTTTTTCCTGTTTGCCAATGGCAGATACATAGTTTTAGGCCCTGTTTATGCCAGCTATGACTTGACACCTTCACACAGAGAGAACTACCTGATTAAAACGACAGCATGGGTTTCAGGGGAAGCAGGAGAGGTCTTCTCCCAAGGACACAGTCTGCACTCAAAGCACAGGGGGAGCTCTTGCTTTTCTGTGGCAGGTGGAAGGTGGGTCGAGTCCCAGTCCCAGAGCATCGCTGGGGCAGAGCATCACTCAGGCAGAGCATCCCTCAGGCAGAGCATCCCTCCTTCTGCTGAGCACAGCAGCAGCAGCAGGCTGCAAATAAAGGACTACCGAGAATGCAGCTGGGGGCTGGGCCCCTTAATTACCCCTCACACCCTCCTGCCAAAAAGAATGTTCTGCTGAGAAAGGAGAGGATTAGGTGCTGCTCCACTAAAGATGGGATTGTACGGAAACGGGTGAAGATCTTAAATAGGCAGCCTACAGTTTGGAATGGGCTGTGATTTAAAGTCTAAATCTTGCCAATGTCTTATTAGGCATATCTGCTTACTGTAGAAATAAACTCTGTGGTAAGATGTAATCTGGCACTGAGTTGTGCTTTGACGGAAACAAATGACAAAATACTCTGAGGAATCAGGCTCTTCATGCTCTCTTTAAAAGCCTAAGAGACTTCTGCAAAGGTGTTTCCAGAGCATGTATATTAATGGTCTTTTAAAAGGGATTTTTACTGAATAACCTAGTGCATGCGAATAGCATGCACATTTCAAAAATCAACAGCCCACTTCCTCCCATCAGAGGAAATGGATTAAGCAGTATTTTTGGTAGTACAATAGAGCTGAATGAAGGAATAACATAGTTTTGATATATGATAGTTTCGGGAGACTGACACAAAAATAGGCCAAAGAAAGTCCTCAAAGGCACCTATGCAGAACATTTCCAAGGCTTTAGAAGAGCTTGTATACAGAACATTCTCCTTTCATTCAGGCAAAAAGAATGTGCTTACATGGCAGAAAGGACAAGGAGTGGGAGTTACGCATGACTTCCTGAGATTATTTTCAACCCTAATCAATGCAGCACTAATGCAGCAAGGAATCAGTGCTGTAAACAGCCTTGAGTATGCTGGCTATGGAATGATAAAATTTTAAAAAGAGGGAGAGAGAATGAGAGAGGCAGAAAAGGAGGAAGCAAAGGAGCTCATGAAGGGCTGCCCTATAACAAGCAGAAAAACAGGTTCCTGTAAGATGGATCCAGGCTCAGGCAGGCACTTAAAGCCTTTAAACAAGCTCTGCAGGGAATTAAATTCTCTACCTTACTCTAAAAAACATGTAGCAATAAAATGGGCTGTTTATGACACAGAATGTCTATGATTTTAATTGAAATTTGTCAAAAATATGTATCTCCATGAATGGATGCTGAATTTAACTGTTCCAAAGGGAAAAAAAAAGGAAAAGCAAAAAAAAAAAAAAAAAAGAAAAAAAAAAGCCAGCTAGAGGGTACAATGCAGTCAGTTGTCCAAATGTCTGTAAAAATGCAGGTTTGTTTCATTTATTTATTAGTTAAGTATTTAGTACCCTAAAGGCAGATCATTTCCACAAGAATCAGAGTAAGTTTTGACTGCAAGAATGGATTTGAATATGGATTCCTGTAGTGCCTCCCTTAATTCCTGAAGAACATAAACAAGTGAGAAACCAGTGGCTTTTCTGGTACCCTAGCAAGCTGTTTTTCTCTCCATGATGGTGGGTGCTGTCACCACCACAAGGTGATGGTCTAGTCCCTCCTCCTTCCTTCCCTCCTCTCCTGACTGTCTTTCCCCCTCCTTTCCCCAGCATTCAGAGTCTGGCATTCAAATCAAAGGTTTGCTTTGAAGTTATAACCTAAAATGGAAGCTGATAACTATTTTCCTCCCAGTGCTTTAGTGATGATGAATTGCTGATCACGGAAAGGAAATGACTTCTTTTTTTTTTTTTTCCTTCTTTTTTTCATTTACATTCAAGCAGTAAAAGTCAAGGCTCGGCAGTGCAAATATGTGCAAATTCATCCACTGGCTGTGTGTGCTACAGCAAATCCTATGGAGATAAGGAGCTAAAGCAGCAGGGGTGCAGCAACATAAGCTTCAAAGCTAGACATGCAATTTACTAGGCAACAAACTTAACAAAGGGCAAAGGGATATTTAACAGGGAGGTGAAATATTCCAACCATTAAACACAGCAAATTGTAGTAACGGCCAGAACATGCTGCACCTAAGTATAGAATGTGTATGTGGGAAGAAATAGAGTTTTACCCAGGAATTAGTTTAGCTAATCATTATTTTTTTTTCAAGCAAAGGGATATTCTGAGGGATTGAAAATGTTCTTGTTGTTATGAACAGAATTAGGTAAAGTAATATTTGGAGGGGGTGGGGTGGGGTAAGAGAAGGTTTAGTAATTGGTACTGAATGCTTAAGGTAGTCATCCTGTTCATCATAAATTATTGTGTTTAACCATAAGCAAATTAGACCATGTCAATCTTTGAGGAGGCAATTAAAGCAATAGATTTTCTGTGGCCTGTTTTCACACACATGGGGCCTGATCCAACTCCCATTACCTCTCCTGGGCACAGGCATATATCTTGTATTCAGTACAGCTATGGCTGACTTTTACCATTGTCAGTGGTAACTGGGTCAAGCCCATCTTACAGGGCAGAAATGCTCTTCAAAAAGAAAAAAACGCTCAAACTCTCCTCTGAACAAGTATCAGTCTTCATTAAAAAAAAAAAAAACAACAAAGCAACAAAAAAAAAGCAGGTCTGGTAAAGAATTTAGTCTGATCTAGATTCTTCACACTTAATGATGGAAATTCTGGAAGGCATTTAGGCTTGCAGTAATAGCAGTTGATTGGCCTTTTTTCCGCAGCCACCTGGGTCTTCAGTTAGACATATTAAAGGACTGCACCTACATTGCAAGATGGCCTTTTTCCTTCGTTTTCTGCAGTTCATTTGTGTCCAATTGGGTTGCATCAGGATTCAGTGCATCTAATGGGAAATGCACTCTTCTGGATCAGATACCTATTTTCAATTTGGAGAGTATCTGATTCCAATGGCAGAGGTGACAGGAATAAAGAGGAAAGGAGAAGTAACTGCCTGTAGTATAGATTTCTGCCACACTAACAGAGCTGCCAATTTATGAATCACTGAGACCTTAGAATCTACTTATGTTTTTCCAAATTACAATGGTGAAACAAGTGATAAATTAACTATGTCTTTATTTGACCTCATTTGAAAATTAGCTGTTGCCTTTCTCTAAGCATAACTGGGTTTTGACATAAAAGTTCCCTTACCACAGTATTTTCCCAGAGCCACAGCTGTCTAGGGAGACCGCTACTCTGCAGTGATGATCTGCAGAAGTATTTGTGACATACTGCCTAAGTCAGCATCAGGCTCACTACTGGTTAGAGTGGGATGCAGTTTAGTCTCCCTATAACCTGCTGTTATCTTTCAAGAGTCAGCTTGAGGGTTCAACAGGGAATGACGAGCAATATTGCTGTGTGGACTTTTTTTTTTTTTTAATTAAAAAACCTCTGCCTCAAAAATATATTTTTTTTCCAAAATCATATCATGGACACAGCATATTTTCTGTACCAAGCTTTTGTGTAATTCATATTAGAAAGAACATCAGGGCAAATTTATCTATGGCAGAAGTGTCACTGTACCTTTTTCCTAACAAGCAGAAGGAAAAATTTTGTGGCATAATAACATTAACATTGTAGGTCAATGCTTCAGTTCAAAAACAGTCTGCTGAGATTTATTTGATCAACTTGAATTATAGAGAAGCTAGATCTCTGCAGATTACCATTTTCAGCTTGCTTACAGGCATTTGGAAGATGTTCCTATATGGAAACAAAACAATAAGGAAAATGTAGGATCAGCTTTGGCTCGTTTGCATCTCATTGTTGCAGGCACCCCACCTTCAAGATCTAATAGAAGTCACAGTTGGAGGAGAGAACCAGGAGAGCAGGAAGGAAAGTGTTAAGATGAATGTAAAAGAATAAGCCAAGAAAGGTTTCTTGTTGACCTCTAAAGAAAATGTCGAATCATACCCCAGATTGCTGAACACCATGAAAAAATACTTCATCAGACTTGGATGGCCATGGCACGTAACCCAGCTGAATTCTAGACAAGGGCCACTTCTACTTTGCCAATAAGATCTTGCATAATCGGGGAGATTTGCAAGTGGCATAGACCAGCTCCTTTCCACTCAGCAACGAACAGCCCACCTATGTTGGCTGAATTCAGTACTTTCATTCAGCTCAGTTAGTAACAGACATCCTCAAGGAGCCACAACTTGAGCCCGGAGAAGTGGCCTATGCCCCTCCTCAGCCTGGGAACGAAAATGCTCAACAGCTGGTGCCACTCCTGAGGGCAGCTGCCTGTGCAACACTCAAACAGAGGGGCCTCCTCTTTCTGACCATCTGTTAGTCCAGTGTTGAGGAAATCTACATTGTAGACCTCATTCCTGGCCAGCTGGCACCCAGCCTTATAGCTCTGAGTTTATCCAGAAGCTAGCAAAAGCTAGTGTCAAGTCTGATCCAGGTAGCATCACAGTAGTGTTTGGGCCAAAAGAGAGGTGGATGGGTATTTTAAAAATAAAGCTATATTTCATTAGAGAACACCCTCTAACTAAACCTGATATATTCTATGAAAAGAAAACAAGCTTGGACAAACGTTGTGTGAATGATCAGTAGGCTTGCAAGGAGCTACACTTGATGGGGTGCATTTGGTTCTAGAGTCCACAATTTCAGCCCTACCTAAATGTGTTTCCTAAACTCTGCCACCTAAAAGCCAGAGGCATTATCTGGATCCTATTGGGTCCAGGGTATGGATATCCCAGTTTCCATGAGTGAACCTATAAGCCCTAAAGGGCTGTGGCTGGTCCTGGGGTTCATGTCCCCACAGCCCTACATCCATCTGGGAGATGGTAGAGCAAACATGCTTGATGTGCTAGAATGTCCTCAGTTTACTTGGAGGACAGGAAAAGGCTAGAGACAAAGTGGTGGGGGGAAAGGCAACTGTTGTCAGTGCCTGGGCAGGGGCTCTACCAGAAGTGACTGGCAGCCATGGGAGGGGTCACAGCTGCTGCCAAAACATGAGGTCAGTAATCACTCTCTGTTCTCCTGACACTTCTCCCTGAGGAGATACGCCAGCCCTCAGAGGTCTCTCTTGGATCTGCTTTCCAAATTTGCCCTCTCCTCCTTCCCTTCCCACACCTGGAGCAGCCCAGCTCTGACAACGCTGCTCCAGGAGAGAAACACAAAATTTTGCATGTGCTGCCAAGAAGGTTTGAGTCAGCCCTGCCTACAGCAGTGTCCCCGGAGAGCAGAGACTACCATAACCTCACCAGTATGGCTGGCAGGGCAAGGTGCATTTTTACCTCCACCTGCCTCCTTAGACACAGATACCTGGCAGCACATGTTTGCAAAAATCATATTGAAACAACATTCCTTCCCTGGGGAGACAAGGAAGATAGAAACAGTCTGTGACAGATGTTAGCTATGTTGCTCAAGGCTTTACTAAATGGCACTTGCAAAACAGGGGATTGTCACAGTACAAAAACCTACATATAAGAGAAGGATCAGCCCCTTCACTAGAAAATTGAAATACAGCCCCCCGCCCCTGCAAACAAACAAACAAACTAACCAAGGGAGCAAATGGAGTTACAGTCTATTGTCTCAACATGTCCAGTTTAGAGCATTTTTGAGCTGACATAGCTGAGACAAGTGAGGGAGAAAGGCCTTTTTGTTATGACACTGGAATCAGAGCCTAAGGAGATCTGAAGAACAGCTTTAAATGGGCCTTCCTGACTCTGCCTCAAGTTTCTTACATTTCCTTAGGCAAGCATTTCATCTCTCTATAGTGGATTTCACATTTGTAAAATAAGGGTAATACTTCCTTCCTCCCTCTTGTGTAATTAGTCAATCAGGGCCAAAGCCATCAAAGAAATTAGCTACTTGAAGTAAAATTTAAGCGATGGAATTAAAATATAGGTCCTCAGCATGTTCTCACATCTGCTGCCTAGAGCTGGAGACATCTGAAATCTATATACAGTAAGAAATGGAACATACCCCCATGCTCCCACCTTGGCTGTAACATATTGGATCTATGGGGCACCTGAATTTCCTTGCACAGTTAGCCCTCACTCCTTTGAATTTATTGTTTAAGGATTTATTGTAGTGACCATCATAACTGTGATCATTTTGGAGACAAAAATATCCAACTTCCAGAAAATATACAGTGGAGCTGAAAACTTTTCTTTTTTTGAGGAGCAATCATTACATCTGATAGAAAAAAATGTCAAAGAGGTAGGATTTAGTGTAATTTAGTGCTGAATGAAAGATGCTGTGTGACAAGGACTGTGATCACAAAGGCTTTGAAAGAGCAGGAGCATGCTTATCCTGTTTGACAGCATTACCCACAGTGTGTCATTATAGATATTGATGATTATATAGCCATAATTAAAGTGTTGTGCTTAAATAGCTAAATGTAGAAAGTTGTGTCAGATCATTAACACAACTTTAAGTTTAATCATGTCTGGTTACAGAGCTGAAACAAATATTTAAGGTTCCTTGCTAAAAGAAGAGTTACTATGTCTAATCATCAAAGCAGAGATGCTTGCCAAGAGCATAAAAACCGAATGGATTTTGCAAGAAAATTGTCACCTTCAAATTAACGTTCATAATAGAGATGGCATTTATAAAAGGTAAAGTTATTCATATTGACACAGTCTATCTCCAGTGACTGTCATAAGAGATTATGAACCCTCTGTCCAGAAAGACATTTTGCCAAAGCAGGGTTTTGTTAGAATAAGACAGGCTGGCTAATCTGGGTGACTTTATCTTCTTCCTGACAATTTCTTCATTTGGACTTAAACAGAGAAATACGGATGCCTTGTTTTGTGCAAATAATCAGGATCATTCAGGCATCTACTGCTGCCATACACATGATTTTTCTTGTGGTGCTCACTGGATCAGCACTGACTCTGTGCACCAATGCAGCAACAGACTTTATAAAACTTGCAGGGAAAAAAATTTTTTTCAACATAATATTTGCTATGAAGGATGAAAAAAGTCTGAAAACATCATTCTCACCAAGTTTGCAAGTCTAGATGACAGTATAGCATAATAATAGAATCACCTAATAATGCTGCTACATAAATATCAACTGCTTTTGAAATAAACGTAGGATGGGAGAATGTTCAAAAACTTTGAGCAGAATGGTAGATACGTATAACAATAATTAAAGAAAAAATTAAGAGGGATCCTTAAAAATGCTTCATGTCTCTAAAAAAAAGAAATTAAACAAAGAAACACTAGTTTAACTATAGAACTTCCATTGCCTTATTTAGATGTGCTTACATTTGTCTGAATTCTTCACAATGTATTTCTTGAAATATTTTTCTAAAACCTGAGATATTTTTATGCAAGAAAGTGTCACATATATCAAAAGTTGTAGAAGACAATAGTAAAGCATAATGATGAATGATGAAGCAGGGAGTTATTAACATCCTGCATTACACCACTGGACACAGAAAAAGACCCTGTCCGTGAAAATTATGTGATGTGATTGCTATTACAAATATGCATTACTTCATACTGGGAAATCTAGTACAGAAAAAAAATGAGCATAAATTGTGATATTTTAGAAAACATATGATCTGATGGACACTGGGAGGTATAATTCCAGACACAGAAGAAAAGAGGACTGGGGACTGGTGCTGATGCCAGACAGTCATTGATGAGACCGGGTAGAGAAATTAGTGTGAGCTGACATGAGTTAAACAAAACCACCCTCAACAGTCAATGTGTTGCAGAGGCAGGGGAAACATCTTATGCATCAAAGTTGTGTGAGAACTTTCATCTGAAATATTGTATCATACAGCAGATACACTGTGTATGGGAATGGTGCCCAGGGAGGATCAACATAATTTAGGAAGAGTCTGAACGAAAAAAAAAAAAATTCTAATAAAACTCATTCTGGAAAAACAATTATAAAGACAGATATTGTGACATTCCATCAACATTTTAAAAGCAAAGATAATTTTTTTTACTATAGCTAAAAATCTATATACAACTACATAAATGGAAGGAAATTAAGAGTGAAATTTTAAGAGGAATTTCAAGAAAAACTTCTAGACAGTGAAATATATTGGATTGTGGATTAATGTCCTCAGGGAAATAATGAAAGCACTGTCACTTGGGACTTTTAAAATTGCACTGAAAAAAACCACAATAGAGTATCTAGGAGAGAGAACAGCCTCTGAATTGGCCTCAGGGAGTCAAGCTGAATGACTTAATTGGTCTTCTCAGTCTCTAATTTCTTCAGGACAGACCATGCCCTGTGTGTTTTCCACACAAGGGAAAAACAAGCTCAGTCAGTCCCCAGCCAGAGTATTGAGTTTCCCAATGCCTGTGCTGAGGTGGAGAGGGGGCTGAGCTCCCCGGCGTGGCCCTGGAGGCTGGAATCCTCCCATTCACCCACTAAGCCCCCCATTACTTCCCTTGTCACATCCCCACAGCTTGGTGAGAAGTGGGGCCCAGATTAATTCATTTCAGTGTTGCAGTCTCTCATCTAGGGGATTGGTGATCGGTTTTGGTTTTCTTCTTGAGAGACCTTTATGCCCCATGTTCTCAATATTTAGAGGATTCTTCTGTATCTAGATATTTGCTACAGAGAAATAATAAACAAAAGCGTCTGTGACTCTTGGGTCCTACTTTTCTGTCTAATCTTTTAGAAGATCCTTCTCTTTGAGCCCAGCATCTGATTTTCTTCTCCCTGTCTCTTGGTGTGACTTTTCTCATCATTTAGAGAAAAGTTCAGTTCATGTTTCAAGTTTCTGTATTCCTTTTCTATTTTCTTAACAGAAACAGCAAAAAGAAAAAAATAAAGAAAAATAGCTACTTAAAATAATAAAACTATAGCTGTGGAAAAGTTTTTCTAGTGTAAAGTCAGTAACCTCGGTTGTCTGGTGTAACATGACTGTTTTCTAAGATGGGCCAGCATGGTAAGGGAGGTTCCGCTTGTGCTTTGGGATTTGATGGAGAAGCGGTAGTGTGACTGGAGCAAAAGATAGTCTTGATATGTGTGCAAAATGCTTTGCAAATTTCAATCAATTTTATATTCATCAGGATGAATTCAAGCAATCTTAAATTGCACTGGAGTTATACTAAGGCCACAGAGAGGGATGTGGAATTACAGCCCTGATAAAACTTCTGTTTCAGTTCCTTTTGCATGCAATGGTAATTCAGCAAATAACAGATAGCAAATTTTAAGCATGTGAGCAACTAAAATAAAACCATTCTACTTCAGCAAGTGTTTAATTACTCTTCATTTACAGAATGCATACAAGCAGATCAACATGATCTGGCCATTATGGAAAGTATTAGCATTTTTTTGTATATTTAAAGGACTGTCTGTTCCTCAGAGGGATTTGGTTCCTTCTGACTCAGCTCCATAAAATACAACCATGTAGCAGATGCACAGCAATGAGCACATTGCTGTCCACCTGAGTTCCCCAGTTTTAAACAAGAGGAACAGACTTTTCTGACAAGACAACAACCCTTCCCCCCAGCTGAAAGTCAGGTTCTTTTCCTGCTTGGTGTTTCACAGCCTTTTTGCTGTCTTTTTTAGGTTTATTCCTGCTCAGGTGTTACACATCTTATTTTGAGTAATCCCATTCTCTTCTTTGACTAATGTAACACTTAAGTGCTTAGCACCTTGGTCTGGATCCCACAGGAGAAACAAGGTGTCAAGGTGCTGCAGGAATAACCCTTAATAACCCTTAAGGTTATTGACACCCTTCAGGTGTCAAGCCTGAACTTTGAGGAACGTCTTCAAATAACAATAATGGTATGTTTGACACACGCCCCGTGCTGGAAATTGTCACTAACTTTGTGCATCTCGTTGGAGTTTTGAACTGTGTACCAACACTTTGTTATCTTGGTGCAACAGGCTCTGCTGGTCTTGTTTAATTCTGTTTGAAATCACTGGAAGCTCTTTCCTTAGTTTCAGTCTCCTTTCAGTCTCTCCTCCTCTGTATGTTAACAAACATGCTAAAAATATGGGATCAAAGTAGTGCTTGCAGTCAGATCACCTGGATTATTTTTTTTAACATCAAATATGTTTTAAATGGCTCATTTATCCTGAGGTTGTTGGGGTTTTTTTCCCCTTTCTACCGATTTCTCATGTTGAAGGACATCATGCTGTAAAATGCTTGAACTTACTGCTGAGTTTATGGATGCAGGTAGTAATGTTACTTGGCTTTTATAGGTCCTTTTTAGGTGCCTAACACATTGTACAGAGGAGGAAAGTGCTATATTGCACAATATTTGCCATATTTTCCGGGTGGCAAATTGTGGTACTTGCACTGTGGAATGACTGAGCTGGGAAGAGTACTAAATCCTCTTGTAGGTATATTGCATTTCAGTGATTTCTGTGAGCATATTCATGTGTATGTAGTTAAGCAAAAGCTTAACCACTTCTCCTGATCTGAAACAATCTCCCCTCCTCCTTCCTCCTCCTAAAGCCCAAATCAAAAATGGTTACCCCAGAGTGTTTGCTGAAACTAGACTGATAAAAAAATAATAATAAAAGGGCATGAATGAACATGTGAAACGGGCTGTGGAGTATTAGCAGAACTAGTCTTTGTGGGCCTGAAAAGCCCATGATAATGAGCTCCTCCACTGGGAGTGGAGAGGAGAACACATGCAAAGGAGGGTCTTGGGCTTCGTGTTTCATTAAAGGAAGGTTTCAGCCTTTTCTCTTGGAAAAAAACAGCTTTGAAAATGGAAAGCAACACAAACTGATCATTATGGTTGAAAGCACCATCATTAAAAAATCTCTCGTCATTCACTGGCTCCTGACAGCTGGTCGCTGGGGCCTGAATAAACACAGCCAGCACCACGTGAATTTTGGGGAAGACGCTCCACATTTCCCTAGCTGCAGGGGGGCTGTGCCTCCAGGGCCACCTTGGGCCCCCCAGGCTACCTTTCAGCTGGCCACCTCCGGGGGAAGCAGCCCCTTCCCCCCACCGCCAGCGGGACCCCCGCCGGGGGACAATGCCCTATTGAGGGGTTTAGGATGCCTTGAATACCCACCAGCCTGCTTTGTCCCGCTCCCCTTCTCCGCCTCCTTCTCCCCTTTCTGCCCTCTCCCAACCTCTCCCTTTTCTCTGACAGAGTATTCCCCAATCCAAAAGCCTTTTGCTTCAGCCGGTCCCCTTGTCCTGCCATCATGCCTGGCTGAGCCTGCTGTCCCAGCAGAAGCCTCGCCCCTTGGAGACGGAGGGGAGATGCCGAGCTGTATTCAGAGTGTGGCATAAAATAAGCCACACGGGAAATAGCAACACCCAAATGCTTAATAGGCTCTTAACGCGAGAATGGAGCCCCATGTCCTGTTTGTGGAGTAGATTTCTAGGCAGGGGCACCCGCTTTTCCCTTCTGTGTGTCGTTGGCTTTTCTTCAAAGGGATTTTAACTCTCCCATCAGCTGTGTAACCCTATCGGTTCTGTGCGGAGCCAAATTACGTGTCACTGTTATTCTAAGGCATCTGCAGACACTTTAATTGCCAACAAACTAAATATTGCAAATGCTGTGCACAGAAGAAGGGAAAGGGAAAGAGAAGGAGAGAGGGAATGAAAACGGAAGGGAAACCAGCACTGGAATGGATTTCCTAGCATGTTGCTTGCTGGTAAGCAGAGGCTGAAAGTAAGGAAGAGGAAGGAGAGATGGGGAGAAACAGGGAAAGGGGGGTGGGGAGGAAGCCAGTCCTGTAGTCAACATTTAAAAGAATCTGTAAACAGACATCTGCTTTGAGATGTTTAAGGAGAGAAACAGGCTTTGTGCAGTTGAGAAAGGCAAAGCTGTTTTATATGTATTTAATGTTTTAGGCACACTGGGTCTGGGAAAAGTTACTGAGGGTATTTTGAGGGTATTTAATGTCTTATGGAAACAGCAAAAGACAGGAGATGTAACTGCTGAGTTATTGTACCCTTAAAAAAAAAAAAAAAAAAAAGAGGAGAAAGTCAAAGTCTTTGATGTCTTTTCAAAATAAGTGTTTGCAGTCATTCAGAGGTATATGCATACTTACCAGAGTAAGAAATAGATTTTTCTGGGAATTTCTACACGGTAAGGGTCACTATCCAGTAGGTTTACTGCTACTGTGAAACTGTTGGGATGGCATATCAGTGACACTAATGTGACACTATTGTCATGCAGAATAGAAACAGAGAGACAGGTTTACACTGCAAGGTTACAGCAACCTCTACCTCTCGTCAAAAGGCTGAGGATTAAGGCAGGGAAATGAGGGGAACCAAGACGAGATGCTGGGCACAAGCGGCACCACAAATTTTGTTCTCAAGTTGTTTTCATGCTTTATAAAATTACAACCTTATTGAGATTGTTCCTCTGTTTCTTCTTCTTCTTCCTTAATAAACTTACGGGGATTTAGAGTTTTTCTGGTTAATTTTCAAACTAGAAGATTAAATCAGACTTCCTCACAGCACATTCTTAATTTTACAAGTTACTTCCCATTTAGAATATTTTCTTTGACCTAAGATATATGAACTGTGATTAAAATGAAATATTTCATTATTTATTTAGCACTTTTTAATGGCAGGAATCATGACTGCTGTTCCCAGTGTTGCCCTGAATTTCTTTCCCAGTGGCGGGCTCTGGGGCAACCCAAAGTACTTTGTAATTTTCATCATGGGTGGAAGGATGGAATAAACGAGATCGAGGCCAAGAGAGATGTGTGCAGGATGGGTTAAAAGTGATCAGCCATGATGAGATGAGACTCTAGAGGTGAGATCTTGTATTCCTGAAATAGAGGAAGTTTAGCTGATGGCGTCAGTGAAGCTTATTTGGAACCACTGCCTCCCAAAATAAAAGTCAGCTAATATCTGATCCACATCAAGTGCAGTCCTGCTCAGACCAGGGCGTTTCTCAGGAGAGTCATCTTTCTGCAAGGAGAAATAAGTCGCCATTCATTTTTGAATATTAACAACCATTACCTTATTTTTAAGCATTTACACTGTTTGTTTATTACATGTATTTAAAGATAAATGGACACTTACCTTGGAATAATAAACTGCAGAGAAATACTTTGATGGTTCTTAGATTCTGCAGAAATTTGTATTCTGAAAATTCAGTTTATATGTGAAGTTTGACACAACAGAAATTGTTTATAATAGTGTACAATTCAAGTCAAAACTTAGTGCCAGAATCAAATTTAAAGAATCAGTTCTAAAAATTAATGTTGGGCAATGGATACAATAGATTCCTAAATATATGCATGACAGTTTTACACAATAGATCTGGGAATCACCTCAGCAACTTACAGTAAGGAAAGGAAGAAGCACTTGTGATAATGCTAAGTTGTATTTTCCTACAAGCTCAGTATGTAAGTAACCATAACTGGTGTCATAACAGAACTGTCATGTAACTTGCTTTTTAGAAATCAGTAAAATATAGACAGGGCAAGTCCCCTTATTCTGCCCAGAAGCAATGAGGGCAGAGCAAAAAAAAAACACTCAGCAGAGGAAAAAAAAGCTCAGCACCTGCCAAATATAGACCATATGTTCCAAAGTACAATGAGAACTATATTTAAGAAAAATGAGGAGAACAGTCTCCTCTTTAAGAAATGAAACCACATTGTTTTTGCAGTCTCACAATGAGCCATGGACACATTTTGCATTCAGGTAGCAGTTTAGAGAGCTCTGGGGCTATGGGATCAATATCTGCTGATACAGGAAAATGTAGAGCCCTAAAAAGCGATGTCAGAAAAGTACGTAACTAAAGAACTACCAGAGGCACATGACAGGGTGAGATTTCTAGCTAGTGATAAATCACATCTGCTCTAAACATGATGACATCAGCTCATCCCCTGTGAAAATACTTCCAAATTTTGCCTCAGTAGCACCCAAAGTATAACCAGCTGTAGCCGGTTCTCCAGTTACTGTGCCATAAGAACTCCATGACTACTTCACATTGTTCCTTTTTACTTGCCCACAGGTAAGATGTAGGGTTTCTGTCTTTTGTTGAGTTTCCCCTTTTTATGGAAATCACTGAGGAATTCAAACTCCTTCCCAAGTCTGTTGTCAGTCCTCAGTACTATCACTGCTACTTATAAAAAAAAAAAAAAAAAGTAATGTTACAGCTTTAGGGAGGGCTTGCTGAAGCCAAGTACAGACGAAAAATGATGTTGACTAAGCATTCAGATATCATAAAAAACTTCTGCTCTTCTCCCATGATGGTGATGCTACCCCTGAGAATGCAGAATTTTTGGTTGCTGAATGTCTGTGAATGCCCATCCCACTGCTGCAGGGGAAGCCCAGATTTCTGCTGTGGGTGCATGGCTCTTCAGCTTCCCAGAGCCAAGTCTCTCTCTGAGCTGGATTTCACCACAGAAGGGTTGTCTGTCACTCAAGCAGGAGAAAAGGGAACTTAAGACTACTTGTGATCTGCCAGCTCCTGTGGGCTGCTCAGTTGCTGCCTGCCAGGGGAAGCCCTACTCTCAGAGACTTGAAGTTGTGCGGGGGAAACATTAGGCAGAGAAGCTGCCAGCAGCTCCAGAAGTGCAGAATTATTTCTCAAAGACCACTGTTGCTGCTGAGTTCTGATAAAACATTTGGAGCCCAGCAAGAATATTGTGTTATTAAAGCATCACTACTACAGTTTTTCTGCAGGAGAGTGACCACAGAGGTTTGCTCTCTTCAGCCAGCATGCAAAAGTTTGCTGGTGCCACTATCTCAGTCACAGGGCAGAGAAAACAGCAGGCACCATTGGATCTGTGCTGATGCCAGGCTCAGCTGCTCGAGAGTGCACAGCACAGCACTCAAGGGCAATGTCTTCAGAGGCACAGCGTTCACTGAAGGAGGAATGAGACCCCAAAGACATAAAAATAAAATAAAGTGCTAGGCATGTGGGAATTCAGTGGCTCTCATTAAAAAAAAAAAAAAACCAAACCAAAAAAAAACCAAAAAAACAACAAAACAACAAAAAAAAACCCCAAACCCTTAGACAAACAAAATTCTTGTCATAATTTCAGTCGGGCTGCAGGGAAACAAACAAACACACACCCACCAATAAGCAGAAAAGGCAAAAATAATGCCTCACACAGCCAATTTGTGACTACAGCAAATTTGCTAATTTTTGATGCACTGCCCTTTGCTGCTGTTGTACAACAATTATTCACACAGGTCTAGGGCTTGCCCTAGCTCATGACACATCTGTGTCTAATTATACCTAAAGTAGAGGGTTGCATTAATTTGGTAGACATAAACAAAGTAATTTTTGTTCCAGCTCTGCAGACCTGTGAGAACATGTGTGAGTGTGATGCGTGGGTTGGCTGTGGAAGTGCACGCTTGCACCTCCCAGCTGCCTGAAGGTGGGGGTCTGGAAACTGGTCCAGGGTTTCTGTCCCGCCCATTTCTGTGATAAGTGCGCACAAGCTCCTCACCTGGTAGTGTAGCTGAAGTACTGCTTGCTGCCCCTCAGAGCTCCTGCATGTCAGCCCAGCCAGGAGGGCATGCTGGGCATCCCAGTGAGTCACCTAAACATGCTCAGGACATCCTGCTGAAGGCAGTCTGGGAAAAACGATAGCCAGTGACCACCGGTGTCCAGCCAACACAAAGCCACCTCTTGTTTCTGCCAAGACTGAAAGTACTTAGTGAACTTTATCTTCTGTGTTCGTCACAGGGAGGTGGTATGAGAAGTACCATGAAGCTTAGTGAATGTTTGTGAAGTGCTCCATAGCATAGAGAAAAATTTTTCCATCTTAAACTCACTTGTAAAATGTCAGGCTGTCAGTGTCAGTCAAGCATGTGCCACCTTTCCTCTGCTACTCAAATGCATTGCAGCCTCCTGTGCCTCATCTGACAGTGACATGACATTTCTCTGACTTCAGGTACCGGCTGGTATCTGGGCAGCAGGGGAAGAGGCAGCCCTGACACCGGATGGCACACGGCACACATAAACTGGCTCACCCTGGGCTGTGTCCTTCATGAAAGACCCTGTGTTTCCCTCCAGAATCAATTAACCATTTCCCACATGTAGCTCTAGAATACCCAACTCCATGCCCTGAAATGCTTGGGTTAACTGAGAGGCTGCCGATCACCAGCTGCCTTGCCACCCAGATCGGAGGCAGAGCTTCAAATCCTTACTGTGATATGGAGGCGTTTGTGCGGGGAAGTCATCTGCTTCATCACTGACACTTCTTGAAACAGCAGAGAAGCCACTCTGTGGGGCCTCTGAAAGTGGTCCCAGAAAGAGATTCCAAGTGCCAGTTACATGTGTCAGAGGTGAACACTCCTGGGGCACATGTCTCCTCCATGCAGGCCATGAATAAAAAGTTCTCACGGGAAGTAATTTGGATAGTGTGTGATGTGTAGACGTTGTGACTGATCAGACACTGCACCAATATCACTTGTCAGAGAATTTTATAGCATCCTAGGCCACCTAGTGAAGCCCTGTCCTAAGGAAGGATTGATATATCTGTTTTTATTCTTGATCAATGTTTGTTTAATGTATCCTCAAAATTCTCCAATGCTGACAATCCTCTGAGAGCAATCTAACCAGCTGGTACTTGTACTTGCTGTCAGAAAATATATTTAAACTCTTTGCTTTAATTATTGTCCTGCTCCATCTCCTATCCTATCCCTCTTTGCTGGAATTTGCCTCCTGTCTGGAGACTGTTCTCATGCTATTTCTCCAGTTTTCTCTTTAGGCTTAATAACTTTAACTTGAGCAATTTTATTCACAGTTCATGTTATCAAGACTAACAAATAATTTGGGTTCTGCTCAACTGACCACATTTTTCTTGAAGGAGCAGAGATCTCAACTGAGGCTGTGGGAGAGCTGAGGAGAGCAAGAAGATTATTCCATGTGTTCCATAGGCAAGACTTCACTCCTTACTTTGCCATAACTTTTTCCTTTTCCACATCAACATTTTATCTCAGAATCATGGCCCAGGACACTCGCCAAAGCAAAGGTGCAGGCACACTACATTAATATATATGTTTTCTAAAGTGGGTTATTTCACAGACACATTTAATTCTCATCTCTAGGAATGACCCAAAGACTAGGCCAGTTTTAGCTTGTGTGTCAAGGTGATCTTTCTCATCTGTTTTCTAGCAGGAGCTACCTTGATTGGCAGTTTTGGGAGGGCTGGTTCTCAGTAAAGTTATACTAAAAATTATGCTTCTTACTTATTTTGTACTTGGATCTGTTAATGAGACTGGATAGATTTAACCAGTGGCATCCCAGAAAATAAAATAGTCTGTGCATTCTGTCTAGAAGAAATTGTCAGCTTAGAAAGTCAATATCTTCTTGCAGTAAAATAAAGAAAATAAAATACAAGTTTCCTGAAACCTCTGGCAGTAAATTTTCTTTACTTAAAATAATCCTGCTGTGGATACACTGAATAACAAATTCCTGCCACTCTGAGTAGGCACAACAGCATGCACAAGGTCCCTTTCAATAGGATACTCCAGTTCTTGAAAATATTTCTGGATTTGGTGACTAAAGGAAGACAAAGATATGATTTTGGGGGCATTCCATTGTAGCGATATAATTCATCATTTGTAACTTTTCTTTGAAAAAGAAAATTGATTGCCTCAGGAGAATAGAAAGGTTGCTGATATAAAGGTTACTACAGCAAAAAAAAGAAAAATAAAAGAATGAAAGGGATCTATCTCATCTTTCTCTCTCTTTTTGTTGCCTGGAAATGCTCTATTTTATCAGCAGGGGAGTTAAAAAAAGAAGGTACCAGTAGCTTTTCATTCAGATATTTTCATACCATGGTTTTGATAATGCTGGAACAGGATAATGGGAAACTCTAACCCTTGACTGAGTGTCAGATTGTCATAAAAAAAGCATGAAAAAACAATATTAATATGATATATTGCTTCAACATTTCAGTGCCGAGATAGATTTCCTCTCCTCCCTTCTCCCTCTGGTGCAAAGCCAGTTCCCCAGAGCATCAAAAGCAGCATGAAAAGCAGTAATGACACCTTTGCCCCGGGGAAAGAAGCCTCAGATGACACAGGCCATAAGAAAGTCCTTGGTGTAACATCTCTCTCTCTGCTGTGTCTCAGGGTGGTCAAAGAGTGCTAAGGAGAGGGGAGACCTGGGGGTAAGTGCATGCCACTCTTTGTTTCTTGGGCAGGCGGCAGGAGGTAGGAATGCATCTCTCCGGCAGACAGATCCCAGTGTAGCCATCACAGGCTTTCCACTTTTTCTACAAGTAGTGAGCTTGCTTTTCCAGGTCCTTTTCTTTCTCACAGACATATAGGGTGGGGAGAGAGGGAACATTACATCCTTCCTCTTCTTCCCATGTGGAATTTTTTTTTTTTTTTTTCCATGAACTGTACTAAATTTGTAGTTATTTCCCACATGAGTAATACCTGGATAAGTTATGGCTTACATAGGCTTGACACTTGAAATGAAAAGCAGATTGCTGTGCAGATTTGAATTATCCTCCAATATTTTGTGATACACATTCCATCTTTGTGGGTTAGTATTGTTACATATTTCATACTTATCACTTCCATGGCATCAAACTTCTCGTTATCTGCCAGTGCTATCCACCTATAAATGCCAAAGCTCTCCAGCAGCCAGTGTGTCCTTTTTCAGACTTATATTTCTGTGTTCTATGCATATTCAGTGTTTAATGGCACTGAATGAAACAGAACTGCCATCATGCTCCTGCAGAAACCCCAGCCAGGCTATTGACAGTGCAAGTTTCATTTAATTCCTTGATACAACAGCCATTTCTAGATGTTTCCTGAGCAATGCAATAAACACAAAATGCAGTGCTCAAATTGAATATTTAAAAGTCAATCAGGCTTGAAATTTAATTTTATCTAATTGGTTTGCTACATTCACACAAAACTGAATGACATTTAGAAAAACCCAACCATCCTACATAATTTCATGTTTACTTCAGTCACAAGATGGATTTTTTTTTAACTTCTTTTAATCTCATTTTAATGCTTTAACTAATTGGCTACCTCTCTACCAAAGGTTTAATACATTCTTTTGGAATCCCTTTTTGTTCTACTAATACATGATGCTATCAAAGCTATCTCAAGTCTTATTTATCTTCCATTGCTGGATGCCTAAAGGAGACATACGTACTTTTGGGGACCACATTTTATAAGCTGGGGAGGGGTTTAGTAATTCTGTGACATTTACAGATACATGTTTTGTGAGGAATTACGCACAAGGTAAAATACAGTGGTATTTTATATACAAGGTAAATTACAAACAGTGTAAAGTTGACTGGCCCTCCCTGTAGAAAGCCAGGGGTTGGTACTTCATATTCTGTAATTTCCTTTACAGTGTCCTTGTTAATGAATTTCATAAACACACAAAAAGACACATCAGTCCCATTTATAGTCAACGGATAACATTATTGCAGATTTTTGATATTCACCTCTGAAAAAGGAGCTGGGACACAAGCTAAGATAGTGGTGCAGCCTTGCACAGAATAATGGGTGCAGTGTTTGTCATCTCAACACAAACACAAACTTTAGAAAGGTTTCTGAGAAGCACAAGGAAAATTACAAAGACTAGCAGATAACATGTAGGGTAAGTGTGCAAAGAAAATTCCCTTGGCCATAAATGAGGTCACTGTGATAAACTGAACAACATAGATCTCTCTATGTCTAATGACATAGAATGGAAGAACATACATTTTTCATAACCCCAGATTCCAGAGGACCGTCAGGGATGGAAACTTAAGATCCCTGGAAGATGTCTCAGGACTCATGGCTGCAAGAGCCTCTCCCACAAGGCACACTGCAGGGCCCCAGGGGAGCAACTCCATGAGAGTGCCTCCCCCTGGGCCAGGTCAGTGGTCCGACACCTGCTTTGCTCTCCTCCCAGTGCACAGCTACATTAGTTAAAGCTTTTAAAAGGTGCATCAGAAGGTAGATAAAAAGCAAGGGTGTGCTGTCTTTCTCTAACTGCTGGAGAATACGTTTACAGAAAGACATTTGTTTGGAGAAGAGAGTTTTAGGGCCACAACTGCCCACTGGAAAAGGCTGGGCCAAGGGTTTCTTGCTTCTTCCCCATAACAACAAAGGTCAGTAATTTCTGCAACTAGGATACTGGACAAAGCAAACAGGAGTTTGGATCTCATGCTTCATTTGTTCTGTCCCTTAAAGAGTTACCAATCTCTGTGACATAGTATCATTCTAATTTTGGACAAGATCCCCCCTCAGTGGGTACCTGGTTTACATTTCATGTAAGAAAACATGAGGAGCCAGCAGCATGGAATTATTTTATTTTTATTTGAGCTTTATTTTTCGTGGATCCCCTTTTCTTCATGCTGATAGCTACACAAAAGAGATTAATGCCTCCTGAAAACATACAAATGCTTCTGTATATAAATATTATTTTTTGGCGTGCAACATCAAAGCAGGTATTTAGTTTACCCTTAAACTTAGTTAGAGCTATTATCTCACCTTGATGTGTGAAGCTTTATACATTTATAATATATAATGAGGTGCAAATAGAACCCACTCTGTTTCTGGAAGCTTTACAAATTTGTCATATTATACAAAGATGGACATTGTCTCTTTCTTTAAGAGATAACCTTGGTGTTTGACAGAGGTAGCCGACAGTTGGAAGCAATACTTTCTAGAGAAGTGTTAACAACTTAATTTGTCTCAGAAGAGCATTGGCTCTGACATCTAATGATGACAATTTAAATATCATTATTAACTGTTCCAGATGAAGTAATTTGAACAGAAGCATCCAACTTTGCCTTTAAGGGAGTGTTGATGGTTGTAATAAAGATTAGGGATGACACATACCTAGTGTATCATATTGTCCAAATCCTGAAAGGCCTAGGTGGCTTACAATTCAAATATTGCCACGTGGAGTTTTAATTCAAAGACTTCTCTTCCACAGGTTCTCCCACCAGCACAACCTCTGAAAAAACCTTGCTAAATCTGCTGGAGATTTTCAAGATTGTGCTGGGACTGTGATGGCCCTTTGAGCTTGACAGGTGCAGACTGCACCTCCCCATTTTGGGACAGATGTAGCCCACCCAGGATGGGGCTTTGAGACTAGAGAGGCTCCGGTTAAGTAAATGAAGAGGAAGAGTGTGACCCTAAACACAGATGGCTCTTGTCTGGGTGCTTTGCTTGATTACCCCAAGCATAAGTAGCGTGGAGGAAAAGTACAACAAGGCCCCCATGGCAGTGATGTGCAGCAAGTGCTTCCCCACCTCCCCTGGCTGCTGCAGCATGGTTCTGCCTCTCTGCAGCGCCACATGGATCAAATATCCAGTGAAGGTACAGCAGCATTTGATGTGCTCTGAAATGTAGCCCAGCCTAAGTCTCTTGGAAACCTGATATGCTTTTAAACTCTTTGGGCCTCCCATTAGTAAACTCAAGAGATATAAGTAATGACTTTCCTTAATCAATTAGCTTGTCTGGAGAATGTTTAAGTCTACACCTGCATGATGTGTTGAACCCGTGATCCACTGGCTTGTTTAAAACTGTCTTTTAGTTGTTTAAGAAAAAAATACCTTTGGTGTTCAGTGTTCAGCTGCTAGATCCAAGGAGTAAAATGGTTTTCTTGACACTGCTTCTGTCTTGTCTCACAACTGTGTATCTGTCTCTTTAACACCTAATAAAGTAAAAACCTTGCCTCGACTCCTCATATGTAATTCCAAATGTCAGTCGATTAATGTCTGGCTGCTTGAGCACTTGGGTGGATATTGCTCTTTGGCTTACTGACTCCATACCTTGCATCTAGCCTGAATGAACAGAGAAGTAGTTTTCAGACAGTGGAGTTTTCTGCAGCTTCTGAGAAATAAGGACACAAATTTGATGAGAGCATGGAAAATTTAGAAGGAACAGTAATCCTGAGAAAGTATAAGAGCAGATTATGCTTCCAGTCAAACTCTCCTAGAGCTAACCATGCATTTATGAGTATTCTTTCCCTTCTGCTTGTCAGTTAAGTCCAGATGCTGAAGTATAATTGTCATGAAAGAAATTAATATGTGTTTGTTCATTAGATTAGAAATTTCTTCTACAATTTTTTGTAGGTGATCTTTGTGCTCTTTGGCTGACCTGGCAAAAATAAAAGCTGTTCAGCAGCAGAAATTTATACTGTGCTCTTAGACTGAAAAGGGTTCTCCAAGGCAGCAAAAATGGGGAGCCCTTCCAGACAAAGCAAGGAGAATGCTCATGGAACTCCCATCTCCTGGTGTTGCCAACACAATGCAGGACCACACAGCTGCTTCTTTTGGGAACCACAATGTCAGGAGCAGCCTGACCATTCTGCAGCAAGACACAAGACACTGTGTGGGCTGAAAACTCTAGCAAAGCCTCCACTATATGATTTGAGAAAATTAACTATGGATCTTAGACAGACTAAGAAACGGAGCAGAATCTAAATTTTTTCTTAAATTTTCTCCTATGTTGTAAGGGTGAAAACCTTTATTTCTAATTTCTTTGATTAGCATTAGTGTCTGTCTATAGCAAAAGTCAACAAAGAAGACTGATGCCCTTAGTAGTGGGACTCACCACAGCAATTTTTTATTTTCATTGGCTTAATTTCACTGTGTTAGTTTTGTTTTAGAGTGTCTAGATAAAGCACTGATAAATAAAAGGGAAGACTGATGTAATCATCAGGAAATGACTGAGAAAAATAAGAATAAAGTAAGAATACCTAATAAGAGATCAGAAGATACCAGGGTTAAAATTGAAGGTGCTATGAGCCCTTAAATTGCAATTGCTTTTCTCAGCTGAGTCAAAAAACATGTATTATCTGCTTGAGTGATTTAATCTGACTAGTTCTAGTATGAGAATGGACATTTAGATCCTATGAGCATTTCCATCCTATAGATACGAATGCCCTTCATCAGAAAGATCAATCAACTGTAACGATGACTCTGCAGTGCTGGAAAGCCTTCCATGGCTTTTAACCAGACTCTCCTCTACAGTTTACCCTGTACAAAGTAAAATCACAATTATTTCTCCTAGACACAACCTCTTAAATGGGACCTAATTACCTGTCATATTAATCACAATAGATCCTGTTTGCTCAAAGATGCATTATGCGTTATGACATAAGGTTCGGAAATTTGTGATACAAACAGCAATATATTTGCTATATATACATATATATATACATATCTATATATGTACCAGCTTACTTTTTTTAGATAAAATCCATAAAAAAAGTACACCAAATAGGTTCTTTTCATTAAGAAGCAGCATGGCTCATAAACTTTGAAGGCACAAATATCCTTAGGTTAGAAATCTTCAAGGTATTGGATTTAGCTTCCAAATTAATATCAAGGCCCTTCACAGAATGTTAAAGCCATTCATGACACAGTTATCACTCAGCCATTTGATGGGTTATAGATTTGGGAAACTAATTTAGTGTTTTGTGACAGAATCCTCAAAGTTTAATATGATTTTTTTTTTCTTTCTTAACACAAGCAAATCAGAAGCACTCATATTTGTTTGATTTTAAATGCAAGCTATCTGGAGAAAGGCATTGTGAGGAAAATGGAAAAAAATCATGAGAGAAAAAATCATGGGTCTGAGTTTAAAATGGATGCAGCCCTCAAAGACCAAACTATTAGTAAATTTACTTCTCCGTACAGAAAGGGTGAAGAAGGAAGAGTCAAGATATTTTAAACCCATCAAAAAGAAAATGCCATTTTTTTATGGAAAAGAATGAAAAAAGATCCATCCACATAATGTCAACTGTTGGCATACTGTCTAGGGTATCCTGAAGGGCTATTTGGAATAATTATATATGGATGTTTCAGAACATCTAAGATTTACTGCGAACCCTAAGATGCACTCCTGAGTGACCTATACTTTGCATTGCTCCTATTTGACATGTCACAAATCTGCCAATATATTTCTCATGATTGTGGAATGACCCTCTCTCTTACCCTCCAAATACACACACGATGGAATGAAAATTTTCCAGTAAAACCAATCTTGTAATCTCCACAGTGAATGCTGGATGGGCTGATAGCATAGGTGAACACACGGTGCATCCTAAATGCCATCTTGATACTTCTGTAGCTTAATTGCAGTATGATCATCACCATGAAAGCAGTGAGCTTATGCCATCTGCTAAGGAGTCACCCTGTGGGCTTCTGGCACAAGAACTTTCTGAAGTCTGACTCGCAAGGAATAATAATGCAGGTGTTGTTTGAAGGCACAGAGGTTTCACAGTTTTGAGAGTTTCTCTGTTTCCTGATCTTCCCCTCTTTCTCCACTTCATCCTCACATTTTTGCACCTTTTCAGTCTGCTTTGATGTGTAGCTTAGACTTCCAGCTTCATGACCCAAGAGCTGCATAATTTCATGAGGCACATTGGGATGGGGAGAGGGGTCACTCAGCAAATTGCAAGAGATCTGCTTTATTCTAACTCAGGGTCAAGCAGCCAGTGGTTGACAGCACAAAGGAACTTCACAACGTCACCAGTCTTTGCATCTCAGAAGTTCAGCCCCTACTGACTCCATCCTCCATGATATACAACATGTACTGTATATGATATATAGTGCAAGAGAGAACTGGTAATTATGGATGGTAATAAGAAGAACCTGGAATTAATATTTTAAATACCAGCTCTATTGCAATTTCATTTTGGCTCAAGCAAGTCTGAGTGCTGTAGGAGAAGGTGATCTTACCAGTTAGAAAAAAATGAAGAGGTGATATCACCATCTGCTTTGTTACTGACTTAATATTCAGACAGTAGATTATCACTACCCCAGTAGAAGTTCCACAACATTTTCATTTACAGCTAATGCTTCATTTTCATCCTTTCACCCTACACATGAAGAGCCTGCTTGTCCATAGGGGTAGTTAAGAACAGAAACAGGATCAAAAGATAGTGTCAGCCACAAAAAGTTCTAAAACCAATATCAATAACTGCAAAAAAAAAAAAATCCCTATCTGGAAGCATATGCTCATTTTTTCCCTCTATCTGCAATAATCCAGAAGTATGATAACGTAGGAACTGAGTTTAAGTATTTGATATGAAGAGGTGTATTAAGTCCCCTGTGGGTATTATGGCTCAGTAGTTTGTGTTATCTCCAGTCCACTCCTCCATGAAGAGGTTACTCCCAATTAAGTCATAGATACAGACTTATTCTTTGAGTGGTCATAATTCAAAGCACTCTTGTGCTTGTTTGCAGACATTTGGTTTGTATGATCAATGGGATTTTTGCATGTCTGATATTGTCCTATTGATTTTTTTTTTGGCTCACATGTGTCTTTGTATTGCATTGGTGTATGCAGCAAATAATGGTGGAATGTGATATAACAGATGGAACACAATGCAATAACCAAAAACAGACAAGTAATTTTCTGATCAATAATCCAATCCATTTGGTGAAATAGAAGAGATCAGTTTGGAGACATGATTTATTTTTCCTTTAGGCTATGCATGAAGGCCCCTACAATTGAGTCTCCTGTATCTGACTTACCAGAAATCTCCTGTGTGTAGAAGGTATGAAATAACAACTGATTGAGGCCTAATGTTTTTCTATGGTGCTGTCTGTGGCCATTCTCTGCAAAATTTAAGGAATCTGCAGAGAGGTTAGTTTCCCAGATGCTAAAATTGTCCCCTTTTTCTCTCCTTACTGCAGAGACTGCATTTTCATCTGCAGAAGACCTGGCTGAATTAACATTACCTTGCCTATTTGACATCACTCTGTGCTTAGGCAGCCCCAGATCATGAAACAGAGCCAACACATCAGATATAACTCACTAAGAGAACTTCTGACCAAAAGCAAAATAAATCTGGGAGGTCTAAGATGTAGACTGTGGTTAGAGCTACCGAACTAAAATCCAGTAGTTCCAAGCAAAATATTGGCTCAAAAGGGCCAAAAGAGCCCTGCTCACCCTAAGATCCTTTCATGCTCCCCTTTTATGGGGATGGTACCTTCTATCACCTTGTGTCTGAGGGACAGCACTGTCCATCAGCCAGCACAGCCAGAGGACCTCACTTCTGCCTGGAGAACAAGGTGCTTATCCAGACAATACCTGGGATAGTCTCTCGGTGTCCTTGGCCTTGGTAATACCACAAGTCCCCATACACTGCTTCCAGGGCATTCCTGTACTTGAGAAATTATTTTACTGGGGGAAGGAAAATACTTTTCAGTAAACATCAGGGGGCTGTAGGTCACTGTGTGTGTCAATGACACTTGTCAATGACACTTGCTTACTTTCTGCAATGAGTGAAGGAGGGTGTATAGCAGAAGAAAGCCTCTTTCCCCTTCTCTCTTTACTCTCCAGGAGCCTCAGTGCATTCTGTCTCTCCCCCAAAAGATTTATTGACATTCATTACATTAAAAAAGGGGTGAGTTCTCTAAAGTGTTTTTTTTAATGGAGCTTCTGTGATTATACATGGTGGGACAAGCAATCAATACCAGAGACCAAGAACTCACCCCAGTTTTTCACTCATATGTAGTGGCAGAGTGTTACCAGAAGTGCTGAGGATCCCCTATTAGCACATCACTACTTTAATGGCTGTCAGGTGGAAATCAGTCTGATTATTTGTCTGGGGGAATTTAAATTCCTCATTTCAAATTTCAAAAGAATGGGTAGCATTTTGTTTCAGCACCTTTGTTCTTTCTTCTTCACAGCCACATGTTAAAACCAGGATGTTTTACTATCACATATTAGTAGTTGTCATAAGATTCTGCAACCTGCCTTTCCCTCTTCTGCTCCCTTTTGCTTAGTCTGAGAGTGTAGAATTGACAGAACCTGTTATTTCAGTGCCTCAAAGAAAAGTTAGACATCACTGCCATGAGACACAGCTTAACTGCATATTAACAACTACTCAAGCCATTTGCAAATCTCCTAAGTCTGATCCTCTTTATGTTTTTTGATGCTTAGCAAGTAAAGATTCAAAGAGAGAACTGAGCAATTAAAAAATGTGAAAACAAAAGCTAAAATCAAAAATCAGGTAATGACTTATCCCATGGGCAAGATGCTAGCTATTGCCTTTAGGAGCCTACACAAAAACTTTCATCTCTTCCCTCTTGTAAATTGCTGTGACCCTTTATAGTATCCAGAGGTTCCCTCTTCTTTCTTCAGTATCTCATCACTTTCTGAGGCATTCACCTTTTAAGAGGCATTTTTTCAGTGTTGTTCCCTCTCTGCAGCTGATTTTTTTTTTTTTGCTATGTTGCCTAAAAAGTCATTAAAAAGTGTAGTTAAGAAAAATGTACTTTCCTTATTGAGAGAAAAATCCAGGTTATATTTTAATAATTACAGTATCCTAAGGAAATAATGGGAAATAGTCAGTGTGAAAACAGTCCGGGGGATAAGGTGGGATTGAATCTTCCATGGGAAAGTATCAACGATTAGCGCATTTACCAAAAATAGTTGTGAGCTTGTGGATGATTATGGCTATGCAGCTAATGCATGTGTGACAGGTAAGATTTAGCATGGGATGGATGAGACAGGACCTGTAGAAGTGATCTTTATTGCTTCACAGTCTTATTGGTAAAGCCAAATCTCCACCAAATACTCTGTAGACTTAAGAGTTTGCAAGGCAGGGAATTGTTTCTCTGCACTTTTTGTCAGCTGACACTCAGCAATGATTATCAGTTGGTTCAGACAATTAATCTTTTTGTCACTTTCTCCTCACTTGCGCACACGCTCTTGCCACAGCTTTGCCAACCCCCTTCCTCTTTGCGACCTTCAACTGCAGCATCTCTTGCTCTCTGTGCTTCTGGATGTGGCACTGGCCTTCGTCTGTCTGCTTCCAAACATTGCCTTCCCTCCAAGTCCTTCCCAAATGAAGGTTTCTCCACTGTTGTTCCTTTCTTGGACATATTTTGTTCTCCCCACCTTTTGGAGACCAAGGGAGAAAAAAAGTCAATGTTTTGGGCACACTTAATGTTTGTTATATGTCTGTTTACAAATAAATGCTGCTCCACACACTTTTTAGACAGGTTTTTTGATTAATAGACACCTTGATGATAGATAGGTAGACAGACAGATACAATAATGAAACAGCAAGATTTAACTCTTCCTCAGGCAGGCCACGTTGTTTATTCAAAACAAAGAACAGTGCTTCCAGGTTGCTACGACTGCAGTGGTCTGTTAGTGCTTCAGGCTAGGCTTTACCTTAAGGTAAATCCTGACCATTAGAAGTGCCTTGTTAAGAGCAAGTAGGCTCGCTGACACACCCAGTAATGTCTATACGCCTGGAGAAGTCACCACCCAAATTTGGCTCTAGGACACCTGGCAAGTGTAACCTTATCTCAATAGTAGCCCTAAAGAGGGCTTTTTGCTAATTAAGTGTTAATGACTGCTTTAAGGTAGAAGTTTAGAACTGGTGAGTGCTGTCATCAGTCTGTGTTCTCAGAGAAAACATCTTCCCACATAAGACTCCAAAAAGAGACAATGGGTGATAAAGGCAGTAAAGATCTTACAGATACTACAGAAGAAAATAATTGCACAATACATAGTTAGATATTTTTTTTAAGAGTTCATAATAGTTTGGGATGCATATTCTATTGATCCCATGATTTCTGCTTTGGCAATAAAATATTTTATCACGGAACTGTTGCATCCCTTCATCACTTCACAGCAACACTAATGAAAATCATCAATCTTTATATTGATAATATGTAACTGCATATAATCATCACTACCTATGTGTAGAAGACAGAAAGCAGAGTCTAAAGGATTGGATTTTTTTTTGCAACAAGGCCCTTGAGAGATGAATGTGTGAAGGTCAGGTAGAGTTTTCAGCTCCAGATTCTGGAGGTTCTTAATCTCATCACTCAGAGTTGCCATCATTCCAGTCCCACGTTGAACAGTAAAGCCTGGACTGTTTTAGAACTGATTTAGAACTGCTTGTTAGACTTAGTGAAGTTAATTCTGATCATAGTCATCATCCCTGTGGAAGAAACTCTCAATATGTGACAAACTCATGAGGATGTGGTTCTCACAGGTGTATTTGAAAAGATGACATGAATAGTTGTGTTCCATTTACATTCCCTACATCTCCCACATCTTCCTCTTTGAAGAACTTATCACTGCTTTTACTGGGGCTTTTAACAAGGTACTGTTAAAAGTATAACATTCCCATGGCTTTGTATCCTGTGTGGGAAAGCAGAGTACAAGGGTATCACCAAATCACGTGTGGTGGCAGTGAGCGAGCCATGGCCAGAATCCCTTGCATTCCATATCCTTCACATATCAAATATCACATGGAGCTTAGAGCAATTGATTATATGGCTAACCCTTCAACTCATTACCTCGTTTTATAAGGATGGCTTAGAAAATATCTCACTTCCCACATCACTGTAGCCTCTGTCATTTCTTCATCTGCTCCTAGTTCTTTCCCTGCCTCCTATCCTCCCTGTCTCATCCTCTCAACACCAGTAGAGAGAAGAGTGGTGGTATGGCTTTTCTTCACAAAGGCCTCATCATACTGTTTGGAGGCCTGCAGCCAGTGAAACAAGGACAATTTGTTCCAAGGAGCCAGAACTCTGCTTAGGTGAGACTTGTTCTGCACCTTGCTATATGGTTAAGTGCCATACCTTGCCTGCTGAGGATATAAGTATGTTAAAGAAGCCACGTGTAACACACAAGGATGACAAGTGCAGTAGTCCTACAGCAGCAATGCAAACATATCTAGTCTCTCCTGGCACACATGGTCTTTAACTCTTTACAGAGCACTGATATATAAAAAGCAGATCATACTAATTTTCTTCTTGCTGGAGAGGTGCGAGCCACTGTGTTCAGGTTTCTGTGAATCCCTCTGATTCACAGAATGGGAGGGAGGGATGAAATGGTGCTGTTCAAAGATGCATGAAGAAATGAGAATGAAGAGAGGTAAGGAAAATGCAACCATACCACTGAGGTTATGGTGTGCAACAAGCGGTTGGATCACACAAGTGCACTGAAAGGAGCTAAGTACCTGAGGGGGGCTGATATGGATGAGAAATCCATATTGCAATCCAGTGTGACCATCTGGGGTGGATGTATCTAGCCAGTCAAAAGGAGATGGAATAAAAGAGCAGAAATTCTTTTAATAAAGGAGGTTTTCAGACCTGCCACCCTTCCCTTTGCTGGCTTTTCCAGTGGGTAAGTGCCTATTAAGTGACAGTGGGGCTCTTCAGTCCAGTTTTAAATGAACACTGTAAAGAGAGCTTTTGACAACTTATTAAAAATTTAAGTACAATGGCAAACCCTTGGGTTAGTTGATTTTATAGTTAACATTTCTCTGTTGGAATACCAGCACATGATGTCTGTCAGCAAGCCAGCCACAATAGCCTTAGGCTGATATTCCAAAAATAAAATAGCAGTCTATATCTGTTAGGGCTGTGCCAGTGCCATGTTCTACATGAGCACTTCTTTAACCTGATAATTCACACAGCTGAAACATGTCTAAGAATCAGCTGGAGTGTTCTTGCAATCTGAAAGAAACTCTGTTCTTGTCCCCAGTGTGGCATAACTGGAGCCACTAACAGCAACAAGCTTTCAAAACAGTCCACAGAGTGTGTCAGAAGAGCACTGAGAAGTCACAACAAAGTTAAACAGGTACATTAGGAAAAAAAACATAGAAGAGGGAGGCTGGTCCATCTTAAAATGAAAGAACAGTTTTAGTGATTTTTTTTTTTTTGGAGGGAAGTAAGATCGAGGAAGCAATGTGCTTAAAAAAACATAAAAATATGTTTAGTGAAAATTACAGAGGTCAATTTTTTGCTTCGTTTTTATATAAACCAGTGCCAATTGTGCCAAAATATCTTAGTGGAAAAGACACACCGCTCCAGAGAACCTGATAGATTTGGAGGCTAACAAGGGACCTACTTGCAAGCCCCTGTGTTGATCAACTTGTAGTGACAACTTTTGCCTTCCTCTTCCTAAATGGACATCTTAACCTAATGGACATGGAGTCGAGCTCTCTTTGGAAGCTAGTTTTTACAAGAGGAGATAACTCTATCTGATAATATTGGGAATTAGAGGAAGAAAAGGAGTAAGGGTTCAGATGCAGATAAATGTGGGCTTAGTGTGGGACCCAGGTGCACTTCAAAGTGCTTGACTGCTCTGTAGTAATGGACTGTGCAATATTTCCCTCAGTTATAACTTTGCAGACTCCAACATTTAATCCATATAATTTTGTTTCTTGGGTAAGAGTGCATTTTGTGTCCCTCCACTCAGTTAAAATTTGCCCAACTCACGTATAACTGTGCAGTATTTGAATATTTAATAATGTGCATATATCAGCACGCAAACACACGTGGCTTCTGATTACAGTAGGACTGACAGCTGGACTGGGGGATATTTTTCAGGAAAGAGAAAAAGCAGAAATAATTAGCATTTGTTCTGTGAGTGCTTCTAGTTTTGACAGTTTGGAGGACTTTTAAATCACTCATATTGCATGTTTATAGTGCTTATACTTGTGAATATTACAGGAGCATCACAGGAAAGGATTAATTTAAAAATTGTTTTTTGTATTTAAAATCACAGCTATTTGTGACGAGTTTGAAGGTGGGAAATGATATGGAATATTCCCATTTTTGCTGCAGAAGGGATAGTTTAATACTCTGATTTTCCTTACAAAATGGAAATCCATAGGGACACCACTGTCACCATTTTAACTAAGAAAACATATGAAAAACTAAAACATGAGGCCATGGAATAGAGCCCCTTTTTAGAGAGGATGAAGTGACAGTTGAATTTGTCATTGTACTGAATGCAGCTGACCACTGAGGAAAGTGGATCCTCTGTCTACAGTGGTCATGTTCTGAAATGAATTCTTTCACTGTATTACACTGTTAATAAGGGAAACTCATTCCGTGAAAAACAAGGCACTCCCATCAAAACGGATTAAATTTAATATAATACAATATTTTGTCCATATTTGTGGTAGTAAGATTTCGCTCTAGAACTTAATTAAGTTCTTGGATGGGACTTTTGTTTTCAATTTCAACCCCAAATTCATTCAGCAGTCTGTATTTACTTTTATTTTTGCCACCATTACATGTCTCCTCTTAGGTCTCATTGTGCTAGGACAAAACAAGCTGAGTGGGTTAGACTTTCTAACCATTGCCTTATTCATTCTGTCAGCTCTTCTTCTGCATCTATTACTCTTTTATTGCAGTACTTCTTTCCTTCCTCATTGAGCATCATAATCGTACACATTGTCTTACATGGACTCTTCCCATATTGTCATGAAGGCTATTGACAGTAGCCTAGGAAAAACTCTCAATTCAACAGCACTTGATTTTTTTTTTCCCTTCAACAACCTCTTATCTTACTGAGCCTAAGGTGGTGGGCCTTTGTTTCCTCTCCATTAAGTCAGGTTTGAGAGTCAGAAAGACTGTTATTACTGTGCAACAATAGAGGTTACTACAATTGCAAATGAATTTATTGGATGAAGAAAAAGAGGCACAAAATTGCCTCTACAAGATAGAACAGAAGTCAAAAAAAAAAAAAAAGGAAACTGGAAACCAATATCAAAAGTTTCTTACCCTTTTTTAGGTAAATACTGGGTATTGCACTTCCAGCACATAGAGATATGTATGTCATTGTCCAGTTTATGAATGTAGCTACCATATCTATGGTGGCCTTTATCTGTCTTTCATTCTGTTAGAAGGGGTGTTTTTAGGTTCAGTAACAGGATCTCCTGCTGTGACAAGGGGACCTGTTTGGTGGATGGGGAAAAGGTTGTGAATGTTGTTTACCTGGACTTTAGCAAAGCCTTTGTCACCATTTTCCACAGCATTCTCTTGGAAGAGCTGCCTTGGACAGCAATCTTCACTGAGTAAAAAACTGTCTGCCTGGCCAGGCCCAGAGAAGGTGGTGAAGGAAGTCACATCCACTTAGCAGCTGGTCACAAGTGCTGGTCCCCAGGGTTCAGTACTGAGGTCAGCCCTGTTTAATATCTTTATCAGTGATCTGGACAAGGGGGCTAAGAACACCCTCAGTCAGTTTGCAGGCAGCACCAAACTGACTGGGTGTGAGTCTTGATCGGGGGGAGGGCAGGAGGTCTCTACAGGAAGATCTGGACAGGCTGAATCAATGGCAGAGACAAAAGGTAGGAGGGTCAACATGGCCAAATGCCAGGTCCTGCCCTTGGGTCACAACTCCAGGCAGTCCTAAAGGCTGGGGGCAGAGTGGCTGGAAGGTGGTTCAGCAGAAAAGGACCTGGGGATGCTGGTTGGACAGGAGTGGGTGAACGTGAGCCAAAAAGGCCAATGGCATGTGGCCTTTATTAGCAACAGTGTGGCCAACAGCACTATGGCAGTGATCTTCCCCCTGTACTCAGCACTGCTGGATCCTTGAAAATGTCTTTTTTAATTAGAAAATGTGGAAAAAAGTCTGAAGCAATTAGGTTAAACTAAGATATAACATGAGATACACAGATACAGACAATTTGTTTACGAGTTATATGAAGTAACAAAACTGACATGAAAAATTAATACCTTCAGTATTTCAAGTGTTGCACAAGGAATATGTATATGGTCTCTCACTTCCCTTTGATGAGTTGCTTCCTTCACCACTCTGCTATAATTCTCAAAGCAAGGAGAAGCATTAGCGTGACAGCAGAGGACATATCCACAATGATGCTCAAAGATTCCAGAGACTTTTGCTATTTTTCTGGAGACAGCAGACGTACCAATTTACCTCAAGATAGAGCAACATTCAGAGCCAGCACTTGAAAATGCACTGAGACTGGTGTGATAACTCACACAACTGAGTTTGAGGATGCAGATATTTGAAGATGCTGACATCAAGAAATGAAATCTTGGCCTCACTGGAGTTAGCACAGACTCAGGCTTTCATCTCAGTGTGACTGTGATTTTAACAGTGATTTTAGAAATGTCAGGCATGGCTCATAAGCCTAACTGATAAGCCTAACTGGAAACAATTTCATGAATGTCAAATTTAAAAATGCCATTTTTACATCAAGATTGTAACTTGTTTCTATACCGATTCTAGGTCCAGTTTTTTACAAAATTATATGGGACACACCACACCTTTATTTTCACACACACAGCTCGCATAGTGAGATACTTGGAACAACACTGAGGAACTCCAGCTTTGTGCTGGAATAGCTACTGACAGTTCTGAGCTGTGCAATCGTAATTTCAAATAGTTAACTGGGAAAACAAAAAGACTCCTTTCATGTCATTAAGGCTTCTACTCAAGCACTCAGCATTTCTGCAGTGTATATGCAGCATCTTACGGAAACCAAACTGAAATGAGCTCTTCTGCTGCATCTACATTTCCTTAATAGAGGGCCTAAAAAACCAGCAACAAATCTATTACTCAGATTGGAGAGCAATATAAATAATTCTTCTTCCTCCAGTCTCCATCAGGTGCCTTACTATCAAATTATGCCAAAGCCTGAATATAGAAGAGGCTAGAAAATATAAATGTACATGTATATACATGCCGTAGGCATTATTTCAGGCGCATATAGCACTCTGAACTGCTAAACAGCTTTCTGCATGTGCTTCACAGGAACAGTGACTCTGTTATGGACTACTCTCTCCCTGGTTTTATTTTCCGTACACTCCAGCTGTTGTGACATCTTCTCTCCCAGTAGTGCTCCCTTTGTCTTGAACTTTTTTCCTCTCTGCTTCAGCCCCTCTGTGAATGGCAATGAAACAAAAGGAGAATAAAAGCAAGAGTAATTAACAAGAAGATGACTGCTCCAGCTCCTCAGAAGTATCTTTTACAGAGTGAGTCTCTGAGCTCTTCTTTACAACAGAAGATACCAGTGTCAGGGATAAACAGGAATGGGCAGAATTGGGAAAAAAACCAAACAGATGAGCTAGAGATTGCCTCAGTTATTTTTTAGCCTCATTTTATTGGCAGAATATAATGTCAATGAAATTGAGGCAGTATGCAATTTCGACTGGCTTCATGTTTTTGTGCTATAGCTTTTTAAGTAGACTGTATGTTTAAAATCATACTTCAGCTCCTTGAAATCTTATATCATCAGTGTTTGGACAGTATTAAAAATATAATATTGTGAGAAAGGTCTGTTTATGGTCAGTTATTCAGTGCAGTACTTCCAAATTACCTGGAGAGATGATGTAAGTAGATAGACTGTTCAATATTAAGCAGCTTCTGAGCCTAATCTCTTCCATCTAGTTGTACCTTGAGTAATACAAGAGCTAAAACAGATCTGAGAATTTCAAATGTATGCCCCAAGCATGCACATATATATTACAGCAGTAAAACCCAATAGTAAATCTGCTCCTTAGGCATTGTTAATAGGATTTGGATAATCACAGGAAAGCCCTTGGTGCTGAAATTATATTCTTTTTCTTGACAACACAGTACCTAATGGGACAGAGTGAAGCTGAAAAGAAAACAACTGATTGATATGAATATTACAGTAGGAAAACACTGGTAACTTCAGTGAGGCCTCCCTGCAAGTTAATGATTTGTTTTACTTTATTCCCCCCTTGCTCATCCCAAGGAGTATTTTCAAATTAAAATCACGTGCTTGTACCTTCTAGCTGGAGTTAAGTGCTTAGGCAGCAGGTTTAAAAATGTTTATTGTGGGCATTAGAAGCCCCCCTACCAGGAGTGCCTGTTGCACACCTCACATGGGGCCACTCTGTGAATGCTTCTTCTCAGTTATTTTCTTCTTCACCAAATCCATCAGTGACATCTCACGTGTCCTTTCCTGCTGGAAGCTGTCCTATCCTGGTCCTTGGCCAATGAGATAGAAGTACATATTCCATAAAATTACTGAATATTTCATTTCTAGTTCCAGCCTCCATTAATACCATTGCTATTACCTGCTGAGGAAAGACAGCCCAAGCAAATAAAGAGATACTGCAGACAAACTGGAGCAGTTAATTACTAGCAGAGAAGTTAGAAATAGAGATCCCTGCAGGGATAGCATGTCCCTTGTCTGTCCAACATGCTTTTCTCCCCGTCATCCCTGGACTTCTTACATGAAGCCAGGTTCATTCTCACACGCAATAAGATGGAAGGCAAGGCAGATCCTTCTCCCTTTTTCCAGTTTCTGTCTTTTTTCCAGTCAGCACACGGTCCAATGAAAAGATGAGAGAAAAGCAGGCACAAGTAAAATTCCTTTCAAGGGGGACTTTACAAGTGCCAGACTTCTGTGCCATGTTATTGGATACACACAACAAACTTTTATTTCCCTGCTTGTTTGGGTACATGGTACCACAATTCCCTGCTGACCACAGAATACAGATGCCTACTGCCGGTACATGGGCAAAAGAAAAAGGAGGTTGTGAGTCTCCTTGGTCTATGATGTGGCCATTTTCCTAACCATCTTGGCTGATGAAGTTCTGTGCCCTCTCATAAGGACTGTCACATGGTGGGGGTAGAGGCAGGGGGTTGATTCCTTATTTCTAGGATTTGTAAAATGGTAAATGTTTATCTCAGTTTTGGCACTGAGAAGAAGCACAGAGAGGGTTTTAAAGGCGCTTTGCATGTAAGTGCTCATGAAACAACATTGTTATTCTCCCACAGCAGGTGGTAAGCAGCAGAAATAGAGACATAACAACTTAGCAATGCAAAATGAGCTCTCATAGTCTGGTAATTGTACCTTTTTTTTTGCTTTTAAACCCCTCACAATGCTGAATTGCATGCGGTCAATATGACCTGTTCTTGACAGTGTTTGCTGTGGCAAAGAAGTCTTTGTGACTTCCAAACACAAGAACATTTTAGATTATTCAGATGTGGAGAGAAAGGAGCACAACAGCAAACTGTTTATTTGTACCTATTTTGTGACTATAAAGGTCTCCATTTTTCGTGATTTGCACTGAAGTTAGGATGTTTTAAAAGTATTTATCTAAAAGATGTGATTTCATTATGCAGCCTCCAAAACAAATTTATTTAGTTCCATTATATGTTACCTATCCTTCTGCCTTTCTCTTAAAATATAAAATATTATGGACAGGTAGAAACGTGGTTCAGAGAAGCAATGAAACATGCCAAATGTTTGAAGTTCAAAGGTACTGGCAGCTCCCTGGAGCAGCTATCTCAGTGTCATGACAATCAGGACCCTTTGTAATCAACACAGTGGTTCTGGGTGGTTCAGATGCAGCTTTTAAAGTGCAATGGAGCTGATGAAGGGTCTGGAGCACTATTGCTCTGAGGGAGCTGGAGATATTTAGCCTGGAGAAAAGGAGGCTCAGGGGAGACTTTATTCTTCTTTACAACTGCCAGAAAGGAGGTTGTAACAAGGTGGCAGTAGTGCTTTTCCGCCCAGAAATAAGAGATAGGACAAGAGAAAGTGGTTCCAAGGGAGGTTTAAATTGGACATGAAGAAAAATTTCTTCACCAGTAGGGTTGTCAAAACTGGAACAGGCTGCCCAGGGAAGTGGGTGAGTTGCCATCCCTGGAGATATGTGAAAGACATGTAGATGTGGAGTTTAGGGTCATGTTTTAGTGGTGGACCTGGCAGTGCCGGGTTAATGGTTGGACTTGATGATCTTGAAGGTCATTTCTAGCCTCAATGATTCTATGATTCTTTGTGATTTTTGTCAGCTGGCTCCTCATGCAGCATCTACAAGCCTGTGCTCCATAAGTGATGCTTCTGTAGAGAGGATGGGGAGAGAAGACCATTTATTCAAAAACCAAGCATGCCGTCAACAGAAAAGGGCATCCTTCCTGGCGCTACAAGAAGTGACTACAGCCAAGCACCTGCAGAAACAAGCCACACATCCTCCAATGGGAATGCAAGAAGTGACACTGTCCTTCAGGTGCTCCTCTGCTCCACTGACGCCAGGTCCCAGGTCAGAGTCAGAGGCTGACCATCATCTCTTATGAGTAACCCCTGCATAACACTGTGCCCAAACATCTGGGAAAACCAACAAAGCAATCCCAGCTAGTCCCTAGCAAGAGTGCACTCTCTGCCTTTGAAAATTTGGTATACGGTGTGATTTGGTCAAAATCAGGGATCTTCCTCAAGCTGAGTAATATGTATTCTTTTTTACACGATATAAGTATGCAAGTCATGTGCAGTAAGCCCTAGGACTTAGCCAAAAAAGTTTTACTGACAAATGCATGTAAAAGAACTGCAGGTACCTGTAGAATTCTTTTTCTTTCCATAAACTACCTTGTAGTTAAAAATACAAATAATATTAAAAAATGTGGGGGAAAAGATATTTACCTCTCTAATTGCAATTAAGTATAACCCATAAATACCAAGGGATTGACCATTCCAACTGGGTTATGTGTTCCAATTGTTAGAAAAGAAAAAGTATTACTTTTCTGGCATGCATTAAATTTAATATGAGCTGCCATGTTGGAAGGAATAATGGGAAAAATCTTTCCTTGGGTTATCAGAAGGTGAGAGCTAATATCGGCCAGTTAATCCCATTATGATTATTATATATAAGTCTAGGTTGGATTCATTCATAGATTGCACAGATATTACTAAATAAGGCTTCAGGCAACTATACATGAATTTCTGTAAATTGTGATCAGGCCTCAGTGCAGTGGCCGTCAGGTGATGGATTAACGAGCTGTCAGTATTAAATTCATTTATTTCTCCTTATCATTTAAAGAACAGGTGGTCTCTATCTCCACCAGTCTGAACACACAGCTCTAAAAAGACTCACAGCCTTTTGCAGAGAAATGGAACGAGCAGCAGCAGATTTCATTTATGAGGAATAACATTCTGTTCCTGACCTTTAATCTCCAGCACCTAGGTAGACTCACTCTGCTGGTGCTATTGAACCTGCACATTTTGTGCAGACTGGGGTGGTATCATGATAAATATAATGAAATAGGATAGACTTGCTGTAACTTGAAATTAAGCAAGGCCTTAAAGAAAAATCTTCAAAGGACTAAAAATGTGTACATGCGTGCAGGTATTTGTTCAAAGAAAGCACATAGTAATTGACTGGACTGTGTTCTGTAGATATGCACATATATTCATGTTTCAGTGGAATTGTAAGGTATGTTAAGTCAGTGCAAAATTTGTCTTACTCTTCTCCAAAGTCAAATCAGTGCTGACTGCCTCTGTCACATGGACAGTGTAAATTGAGATAGAATTAAAATATGTCAATTAACTTGATTGATTTATTAAAAAGTAAAACTAAAAGTGCTGGAAATGTTTCATAGTTATTTAAAAGGAGGGATAACCCTTGGTTTAGTCAGGTTATATTGTCGCTTTTTTACCCTTTCTTTTCACTGTACTAGAGTCAATAAAATATTTGGCTTGAAAAAATGAAAAAGGGTGAGAAAGAGTTTCATTTTGACCTTCAACTAAGCAGCTCATCTGATTGAATCTCTGTATGCTGAAAAAGAATGAAGATGAGCAAGCAGGAGAATTTTCTTTCAGTAAGCAGGGTCTTGGTGGGGTTGCATTTCCTATCATCTCACTTGTTTACAAAGCGTGTTTATTAAAGGTTCTGCAGGTGCCCATCTATTACTGCAGTATTCCAGTTAGAAGCTAAAAGGGTACTGAGTACTCACTTGGAGAGGCTTAGTGATCATGAAACAAAGTGAAATGTCCACCCGCTCTGTACCAGCAGGCAGCTTTTCTGCAGGTGAAGATAAAGAGGGGTAGCACAAGATTTGTTGAAAGAGTTTTTTAATGCTTCTTATCTTGTCTTATTATGTTGGTAAGTGTTGTCAAAGACTGCTTTCATTAAGAAGTTGAATTACAGTCATTACAAAGAACGAGGTCGTGCTATTGTCAGCAAGACTACTGATGGCATAATACAGTGCTCTGTGCAATGAAAATTTGAAATACAGGATAGATCTGCCATTAAAGGTAGATTTTTCTTGTCTGGGCAAGGGTTTTCCCCTCTCTTTTTATAAGATGACAGTTTAATTGAAAACAAACAAACAAATAACGTACAAGGAGTAAAGGAATTCTTAAAGCAGCCCATAAGAAAAATCAGCCTGAACATACATGTCAATATTTGTGGGGTAACTTGAATTAATTAGAGGTGGGTATCTCAGAGGGAAAAAAAAAAAAAAAGCAGACAAATCCTTTCTTGAGGAATTTGTAACTTACATTTGTGATCCCTAAACATGTGTTAAACCACTTCTCTTTTCATTCCCAAAGCACTACTGCTTTGAAAGGTACTTGGCAAGAATTCATAAATGTTATGCGTGAGCAGTGCAGCATTGAGAAGGAAAGTATAATGTAAAACCAGTTCATTAAAAGCAGGTCATGTTAGGACCCATCAGACACCAGAAAGATAGTTTATCCTGAAAGGACTAAGAATTGATATGTATAATCTGTTTTGACATCATCTTCTCCAAAACCTTATTAAACCAAACCAAACCAAACCAAACCAAACCTTAAAACTGTGCCCCAAAATGTTATTGGGACACTGATATTGCCCAGATAAGTGTGAAATCAGCTGATGTCCATTCCTAATTCTCAGGCAGTGACACCACAGAGAAATCCATCTTTAAAATTGTTTTTATGGAAATAGTATCTTCTTTTGTACCTTCATATGAATGAACATATCACACTTGTCAGGAGCACTCTTTGCTGGGTTAAATACTGGGCAGGATGGCCAGGCCCAGGGAGTGGTGGGGAGTGGTGCCACCTCCAGTCATGAACAGTCACTAGTGAGGTTCCCCAGGACTCAGTTTTGGGGCCAGTCCTGTTTAATACCTTTATTGACGATACAACTCTCTACAACAGCCTCAAAGGAGGGTGCAGTTATGGGCGTAGGTCTCTTCTCTCACACAACCAGCAACAGGACAAGAGGACGTAGTCTCAAGATGCACCAGGGAGGGTTCAGGTTGAACATAAGGAAGAATTTCTTCAGTGAAAGGGTCATTAAGCATTGGCATGGATTGTCCAGGGAGGTGGTGAAGTCACCATCCCTGGAGGTGTTTAAGAAATGACAAGACATGGCGCTTAGTGGCATGATCTCGCTGACCAGGTAGTAATTGGTCAAAGATTAGCCTCAATGATCTTGTAGTTCTTTTCCAACCTTAATGATTCTGTATCCTCACCTCGTTTCATTTATGTATATAACTGAAATATATAAGTTGAAATTATACTTGAAAAAAAAAAGAGGCAAGCTACAGATTTTAGAAAGTTACAGTAAACAATAATCCATGTTCTTTCCTCCAGAAATATGAAAATTATGCTTTTATAGGACAACTCACCTAATTGTTTCCTCAATGAATCCTAAAACAGATGTTTTTCTCCTGAAAAAATCCAAAATTAATACTAGAACTGACACTCAGACATAATTATTTCTTTTTGCTTTTTTTCTCTGTCTTCTTCCTCATTATTCCATCATGTTAATGCTCTTCATGTGAAGTTTTGAAGAGGTTGATAAAAGAAATCATTGAGATTATTCTGTCTCTATCTGACTTTTTATTGTGACCTATTGTGTATACTACTTCATGCATAAATAACTATATGTATGTGATACATTTAAAAAAAAGTTTTCCCATCATTTTTTGGGCTTCTTTTTAACTGTCATGGGCAGGACTGACCTTTTCCCCCTACTTCCAAGAGAAATACTTGCTTCAAAAAATGATAATCATCCAGAATTTTGTTTGCACTCTATTAAGGGTCTTACATAAATATTCAAGATATTCAAGAGAAAGAAAGGAGCAAAATGCCTGATATTCTATTTAACATTACTAGAATTCCACACAAGACTTAACCAAACCCTTAGCCGTGCTTGTTACACACACTTTTACAGACAACTCTTGGCAAGCCATGTGAATCCTGGAGTCTGGAACCTTTCTCTTTTCATCTGCCCTCTTTCAGTATACATTTCTTACTTATTCTGTATCACCTACCTATGCAGCACTCTGCCCTTCAGTACAGCTTGCACTGCTGACAGCATGCCAGCCTGCTCTCATTCCAGTTCCACCTTCACATCACTTCTCCAGGCCATCTCCAGCCCACCTGCAGCATCCCTCTTCTCCCTCTGCCTCATAGGCTCTCCCTGTCTCTTTTCTGTTAGTGGTGTGCTCATTGTAATTCCCTGGCCAGCTACTTTTTCCAAATGTTTCTAGGTAAAGGGCAATGTGTGTAAAATGCTCTCAGTTTGCCAGCTCAAGTGGTGTTATGCAAGTGAGAACAGTTATTCGTTGCTTATCAGATTAATGAATATTTAGATAAATAAGACTTTCTCCAGGCAGCCAGCTTCAATGTGTGCAGGAATACAAATTTCAAGGTGGGGAAGGTAAAGACGTGCTACTTTGAGCAACCAAGCAGGTACCCAGGAGGGAAGTCAGCCTCTTTGAGAGGAGGACCTTTACATCCCTCTGCTGACAGAGACCCACAAATCGCGTAACAGAACAAAACACCTATATTTTAGAACTGTTCACATTAGTCCATATGCTGAAGTTTTCTCTTGGTTTTCTAGGGAATCAAATCCTACACAGCCACACTCTCTCTGTTTCTACCCACAAGCTGCTATGGCATTATGTCTTGATAGCGTATTTTCCCCTTTCACATGCTACCAGCTATCAGTGAGGATTCAGACCAACAGTACTACAAAAAAGGGATAGCACAGAGGTTTAAAAATTATTGTAATGTAATCCATTCCCAGGCACTATGAGTGCAGAAACAGAAGACAGTCTGTACCTGTCAGGCAAGTAGCCTAGTGAAGTTTGCAGGAACCTCTGTCACCTTTAAAAGCCCTTTGCATCAGCCCTGTGAGTTCTTCTACCACAAGCCTCTCTCTGTTCTCCAATCTGCAATCTGTTCCAGTCCAAAAGAGTACCAAAGCTGAGATGTTAAAAGGATACAAAGAGATTTAGGAACATAAATTCCCTGAAGGTTAATGGCATTTTCCTTACCTACTCAAGCTACTTCTAAAAGAGCCTGTTCAACAGTTCTGTGAGGGTTTTGTTTTTTTTTTGATTGCCCTTGCTTTTGGTTCCCTTTTGGATTGTAAACCAAAAGGAACTAATTATCTATTCATATAGCAGTTTGCAGAAAACTTATTCAGCCTAAACCATATGCAAAATTTAGCCATAATTCATCATGGAATTTAAACAGCATTATAAAAATAACAGGGAGCAGTAGTCTAATCACTAAAATTTAAAAGCATTAGCTTTACCATTTCGAATATAGACAATCTTCTAGAATTAGTTAATATTAGTACACTTTTGTTACACTCATTCAGAAGTACCTGATCTCCTCTCTAGACACTTTTTCTCAGAAAGCAATTGACAATTTGTAATACTTACTGAATTTAAAAAGTTAATTGCTGTCTAACTGAAGTAGCTTATTATACAAGTAGTGGGATTATGTCTGTCTACCAATGGAATACACTAAAGCATTCAATTTAAGCAATTTAAATTAAAATATCATTTTATAAAGTTGTTTTGATTTTGATATTGAGATTTTAAATAATTTTGCTCTAATTTCAAGGGAGATGGATTCCTTCTGTATATTATCAAATTGTAATAATTTCTGAGTGATTAACACTTAATTTATGTCTACACTCTTAGCACATTCTTTCCCTATAGCCACAGTAGTATTATATTTTCTAAAGAAGCTGTGTTCTGTGCAGCGCACTGTGGCGATGAAGCAGCAAAAGGAATGGTAAAAAATTCTTTATCTGGAGCTCTACAAGCAATCCCCCAGCAGAATGTCACTAACACATTTCATCATACAGCCCAAAAGACAGTTCTATAATGGCGAGAAGACTTTGAAATAGAGACAATTAAAATTATTACTGTTCATTGCATAGTGCAATACAGTAACTTGCTAGCCAAACCAAGACAACTAGAAGCTCTAGACTGGCCTTTAGCCCAAATTTTTTTACAGTAGCATTGTACTCTGCAGCACAGATGGGTGATTTCTTTCCTTCTCCAATGCTTGCTTCAGACTCTCACACCCATTTTGAGAAATTATGAGATAATAAACACTCCACTCAAATTTATTTTTTGATGAGTGAAAGTGCACATTTCTTTTCCATTTTGGTGGCTGCTATAACTTTTTTGGAAGTGAATATATGAAAAATAACCAGATTTTCAGAAAAGTGAATACTCTACAGTGACTTTGGTGAATGGCTCTAGGCACATTCCTTGAGGCAGGAAAAAGGAATGTCAGGACCAGAAAGACAAAGCATTCTGACATTTTTAAAATTAATCTTTCTAATTTTTCAACTAGGTTTACTGGGGGACAGATTCCCTAGTCTTTAAGCAGCAGGTGAATTGCCTGGAATAGTCCAGTTCAAATAACTTGGATTCCTTAGGGAAGGATGCAAGAAAATATATGTCTCTGCATACACTTTGAAATTAAATTGACTGGTCTAAATTCCCTTAGCTGTTAGAAAATGGGTGAAGAAACAGTATGGACTAAGAATTCAGCTTTTCATTTACAATGAATTTCACCCAGACAAATATTTCACAATTTAGACAGCAAGAGTTATGGTCAGTACCACTTTAAATTGGAGTATGCTAGGTAATTGCTCAACTCCCCCATATCTTTTCTGAAGGAAATGTTGTTAGCAGCAGTCTGATTGAGCTCATCGGAAACAAGTACCAAGCAGGAATTTACATCCTGTCTTTGTCTCAGGACCTCATCTTGAGTTTACAGATTTGTTTTCCTGCTAAGGTTTATAAAGGAACCCATGGATAGTTAGTCAATGCACACCGTGTATAATTTCTTCCTACTGTCAGCTCTTTGCTTTGGAAAGTTGATATGAAAGACTCCTATTACTATCTTTTTTGAGTTTTCTGTTAATACACTCTAAAACAAAATGCACCCACAAAAGAGAAAAAGGAAAAAAATCTGTAACGTAACAGCACCAGTACAGCAGCTGAATGCATTTAGCAAATGACAGTCTTTGTAAGATACAGTAAAAGCATAAGACAAGCATAAAAGCATAATCCAAAGGACAATTTTTTAAAAACTGCATTTGCAATTTACAGCGGTGTATTGGGTTTGCTGAAAAAAAAACACAAAAAACCTCCCCAAAAAAGTTGTCGAAAACTACAATGGGACAGTTTGTTGTTTTTTTTTTTTTTTTTAATGGAAGAAATTATGTCATCTGTAAGCAAGGTATAGAAGAGCTATCTTTAAGGACTTTATTTGGGAATAAAGTTTTAGATAGCTAAGTCAGGATTAACAAGGTATATCCTGGCAAACTCACCAAGTATAAAAGGAGATCAGCTTGCTGTGAAATTAGATTCTCTATCTAAGATGTTCTCAAGCACACAAGGTGAAGATAACTGTCACTTACATAATTTTAAGCAAATTTTCTCTCCTAAGGAAAGGACAGAGAGTGTAGGCAGTCATGGGTCCTTTCCTAGTCAAGACAAGAAACACTCCAAGAACAAGGTGCAACCGCCAAAGCTGCATCATCTATTGAAGATGGCCCATCAGATATCTCAATACCAACTTCTCTGTTCAATTGTGCCTCCTCTGTAACTCTGATCCCAGTTGAGGCATGGTGCTTCTGCTCACAAACAAGGCTAAATGGGAGCTGAGGACTCATCCTGTCCCTTAACTGTACATGGATAACGTCATGTATCAGGTGCTGGTCTAAGGGGTCAATTTATTACAGATGTTTTTGCTCATTATTTCCATATTAAAAGTGTAGCAGAATGCTGTAATGTAGGGAGTCAGGAATTACAATTTTTTTTTTTTCTAGTGTATAGGACATACCAGATAATTTCACCTAGTTTTTATTAAAATGTTATAAGTAGAATCTTGCATCTGAATCCTTTTGAAAATTGTAGAGGATGAAGTATTGATTTTTATCCTTGGCTAAGTCTCTGGTTTTTGCAGATCTACATCTGTCAAACGTTCTAGTTCTTCATCAGATCCACAGTTGCAGCCTACTCCCTTCTCTCTTATAAGCTCAGCTTCTTCAGAAGTTCCTTTATCAAAATTTAAGAAAAAAAATTCCTTCTGAAAATTGTGTAATTTCTGTTAATGAAGAAGGAAAGAACAACTGCTTAACTCCACTGCAAAACCAGTCAGTCTACTTCCCTTGATCCAGGCTGCAGAACCTGAGATGAAAACATAGCAGGAAGTAGAAGAAATATGTTTTGAGGTTAACAGGTATCTTTAAGCACAAATTCTCTTTCACCAGCCTAAAAATTCAATTTGCGTCTAAAAAGGCAAATTTACAGGATTAGGTTTTTCAGTCTTCTCTACCTCCAAAAACTTCACTTTAAAAAGCCTAGTGATCCTAATAAGCTAACAATGTTTAGCAAATTTTCTATTGGTTCTGCAACAGTTTCCAATAAAGTTCCAATTGCTGAAATACCTGGAATTGAAAACAAAAGGTTAGTTTAACTAATTTCAGTGAACAAGCCTCATCTAAGATTTTTGTGTTTGTCTAAATGTAGACACTTCAATCAGTGTGGGCTGAGAGAAGGAGAGTGAAGATAATGACTGTACCAAAAAAAAAAAAAACCACTGACACAAAAATCCTGAGAGACTTTAAGCACACACAAAGCTGCTATATTTGCTGAAGATGCTGGCATTTGGCAGCTCTGAGAATTTGCATCTAACAGAAAATCTACCTGTTCTCATGTTGCATTTAACCGCATGACACACTGTCATATTCTGTGCTTCTGTGTTTCACAGCTTTGCTGTCCCTTTTACAGTGAAGATTTTATTCCCATTCTGGGTCTTCTGGGTGACTCCATATTCAAAATGACAGAAAAACCTACCAAGCATTTGATCTGTTGTATAGCATCTAGCACTTGCTCTATCTGTGGAAATCGCATGCCTCAAATATCTAAATAAATAACAAAAAAAAATTTTAACTGAATTCAATACCTTCATCCCTTCCTTTCTTGTGCATTAACAGATGAATTACTGTAGAGCTCCTTACAAGGCTGTGAAATGTTAGCTTTGCAACCTGCAAGGCTATTATGTTCAACAGGATTTAGTGTTTCACGTGACAAGCTTCTGCCTTTTATAAGGCTGTCTGAATTACTCAACAGATAGGACACCTGAAGCAGACCACTCTTATTACTCACTTCAGGGACCACATAAAGGTATCTAAAGAGCCTGCAGCTAGGTGGACTCTCATAAAAGAGCTGAGAGTCCAGACTGAACCACAGAATCACAGACAATTAAATCAGTATAAGATATTAAACAGAAAAAGTTCCACATTTTATTCTAGTAAAGACAATAGAAAATCCTATGGCACCACTCAATGCAGGATTTTTTGAGAAAGTTACTATTACCTTACCAGCCATTCCCAAACAGTGATGTTCATATCATAGCTGTGAATTCATCTTATCACTTACCACTTTCATCTTGGCCATTTATCTTATTAATAAAGGGAGTGTGCTATCCCTTACTTTTTTATAAACACAGAGTTTAAAACCTTACAGATTTGGGTCAAAATTAATGCTTTCCTATCTTTGCCTTTTCTTGATGCATTGTGAGAAGCACTGCCTGAAGGACTTATATTTCAAATATTTTTTTACAATCCCAACCCCAAAAACTTTTGAATTTAATATATTCTTTTTTCTTCCTCTAGATACACATGCCTAGTTGCAAAGAAGACTTAGCAGAAAATCTTTCGATAAAAGCTAAAAATCCATAAAAGTCTGAAAAGCCATCTTGCTCTTGTGTCCTTTTTACCTCCTTAAAACATTGCTATTCTGCAGGTGCATGGAAGAGGAGCTTTGGGAAGTGAAGCCCACCCTACAATCACAGAAGAGGATCAGGATGGGTTATCAGTGTAACCAACATGTATTGCAGTCCTGCCCTCTCTCATCCTTGTGTGACTGTGACTTCCGTAACCCATTTGCCAGCCAGGTTAGCCAAAGTAGCAAGAATTAACAAGAATTAACAAGTAGCAAGAACACACCGATCTGTCCCTTAGAAATGAGGATGAAATGCAAACATGCCTGTTTCAGATAGACCAAAAATGGCTATAAAATTATCATCACATTTAGCCCCTGCAAACTGGGATTGAGAGCAGTGAGACGTCTCCTGTTTTTGTATAACAGTGCTACAAAAAGCAGCAAAGAAAATGAGGTCTAATAAGCAGGGTGTGATTAACTGCATTGTGTGAAAGGACTGAGGAAAGAAGAGGGAGAAGGAGAAGAAATGAAGTAAGAAATCTGTCTCTCAGTTGAAGGTGCCCAATCCCAGTGTGCTGGGATCTACTTGGTGGTAGATGCACACACACAGCCTCTGGAATGAGGGCAGATCAGAGAGCCTGTCCTGGGTCTGGCTTACTGCCCAGGGAGCCTGTGAGACTTTCTGTCTGAGCATCTGCTTAACGTGGCCTCCTGGATATGCCCTAGATGGTGAAGCTGTAATTAGAGTAAGGGCTAATGACCGTGGTGGTGACCCCAAGCTGGCACACAGGTGTGACCAGGCTGCGCAGAGGACCTGTTCCTCCAACAGGGATCAAGGTCGACCTCCAAGGCAGTGAGGAAAAACACAGGTGAGAGAAAAAACTTCAGGTTTCTCGGTGAGGTGGCCACACAGGCTTGCCCTGCCCTCCCTTCCTCCAGCTGTGCCACCTGCTTTGGCACTGCCTGGCTTTGTCCTGCTTCCCCAAGGTGGGGACAGGGGGGCAGTTGAAATTATATCAAGTTTTCCAATTTTCAAAACAATGTTGTAACAATGAGCTGTTGCTGCACCTGCTTCCTCAGCGCTGCGTGTGCTGCCATGGCTCANCCCGCCACAAAGGGGGGCCTGGTCTGTGATGATTAACTCCAGGAGAACACAATAGTCAACATCTGAGCTGCCTCTGTGCCAAGGAGCGTGTTTTCCTTGTTTATCTTGCACAGTGAGTTTTTAGCATCGCTTTTTTTACAAAGGCCATACCTACTCCAGATTCCCAGACGGTGAGTCAGCCGTGGTCCCGGGTGAACCTGTGGACCCACGTGGAAACTTCACCCCATGAGGGGTCAGGCAGGCTTGCCACCAGAGCACGTCCAGATTTTAAAAAAACAAACCTGTTTCCTACTACCATCACGCTTAGGCCTCGGCCAGCATGTAAACAACTCGTGGAGGGCTGGCTCTCCGCACTAACTGTGCTTCTCTTGCTCCCTGCCCATCTTTTCAGCCTCAGGGCTGCAGCAGCAGGGTGTCTGCTTTCCACAAGTGCTTGGCATTTTGTCTTTGTGGTATAGAGGCATTATTACCCTATTTTATTTCTTAATCAAGGCTGAGTAATCTGTGTACGTTACAGGGCTGTCATTTTAATTCCTAAGCCTTCCAAACTCCTAGTCTGACGTAGAAGGTGCGGATGTGCTGTCTTCAGCAAAACCCAACAACAAGAACAGGCCTCTGAGGTCATGAACAGACAGATGGAAATTAGGGAGCCCTGAGGCTTAGGAAATTCAGAGGCAGCAGAAAGTTTTAGCAAAGGCAGGAAAAAAGTCCAACATATAAAGGGTGTACTACAAGGACGTTTGCATCCCACAGCATTTGCAATCCTAATAAGTGGCTTGCTGGAAGTGAAGAATATCTAGGTGATATTTTGTACCACCTTCCCAGTTTTCTAGCATATTGCAGTGAAATGTACTATATCCTCTAGTTAAAACAGTGTGGAAAATGTTCTTTGACGGTATCACATTGTGCTATGAAATGAGGAAGGGTTGTCATGAAAACTGAACCTATTATCACTGCTAAAATGGCCCCAAAATGCCATTTACATCTTACAAGTAAATTTTGTAATATGCAAGGCACATCAAAAAGCGAGATTGTTTGTTCTTCTCCTTATGCTGTAGTGGGTTTTTGCTCTATCCTTCATCCTGGATACATGTTATCTTCACAGCACTGCTGTGTTATGAATCTGTGTGCAACACTGAGTAAGCCAAACCCGGGTATCAGCGCCATCTCTGTGTCTGTGGTGCTGCTGTAGTGCCATCCCATGAAATCCAGTCCAGGTCTGTTCAGTGCTACTTTGCCTCAATCTTTGTCCTTCTACCTTTGTTTTCTGACCCCTAGTTTATCTTTTCAGACCTCGCCCTGTGCTATGAGTTGGGTTGAGGAAAGTGGTGATGTGGTGGGAATAGGTCCATGGGGATATGAAGGGCTAGAGTGCCTGGGAGAAGAATGACATAAAGGAATCAACCTCCTTGGGGCATCCATGCATTTCATACTTCCACCATGCACATTTTCTGACCTACCTTCTCTTACCACCTCCTCCCCAAAGCTAGCCAAATGCTATGCTGGCCTCCATGCCAGGATGTCTTGCTTTATGGATCTGGCTCTTGTTTGAATTTCATGGAAGTTAAAGTGGCAGGAGGAATGTTCCCACCATAACTCCTATGGACCTTGAACTATGCTTGGTTTAGAGGGAAGCTGTGGAGACCAAGCTTGTATAGCATTTAAATTATTGTTTGTTGATTTACCCTCCTTCTAATTCCACATCAGTTTTAGAACTCCTATTTATTAAAGAACTAAATATAATGAAAGTTTTGTCTGAGCTCAGTGAAATTTTTTTGGTTTCTTTCCACCATCTCCTCTCACAGGCAAAGTTAGTCTGGACCTTGGTGAAAGGTGTGAGCTGCAGGCTGGGAATGCCAGAGATTTTCCACACAATGCCCACAAAGTTTCTGAGACTGATTATGTTATAGCTTGTTTTTAAATAATGTCAAAATGGAAAAAATCAAGCCCTCAGTCCTCATACTGAGCCTTTCTTTGCAAACAGAGGACCTTTATGAGGAAGCCAGCATTAATGGCACAGTATCACAAGTGTCCAGCAACTTGTGTGATGGGCATACAGATCACCCAAGGTTTCACCTGTAGAAAACCATGATTTCTGTCTCCAAGGCTCATTCACCCCAGAAGTTTTTCATTTTATAAATGAACATATGGTTTAATTTGAAGTCATGGTATGGAGCCTAGCTTGTTGAATGGCTGTTTTTAGAAAGCATTGGTAACACATGTGGGATAGTGGAGTTTTGTTTTGGTTAGAGGTTTTATAGAGGATTTTTTTTTCTTGACAAGTACAGCAACACAAGCTGGATGGATTAGAGCACCTCAGACATGTCATCATTTATATTGTCATGGACTGTCACAGTGATTGGTGTTGAGAAAGAAAGTGATGAAATGTTTATGTGGAAAGCTAATCATTGTTTTGTATTTTTTATTGACACTTTGCATGGTATATGCTCTGCTATTATTGTGGGGGTGGGAGAGTGGGTTATTTTGCTTTTAACTGTCTAGCTCTTACAGTTGGTCTGACTCTGCTCTTGCTGCAAACTTTGGGCATTTTACCACACTGGTGAGCAGGCGTGGAGCCAATATGTCTACGAATGCAATAACAGAAGCCCCAAGTCTATAATGAGCTCTGAGCAGGAGGAATTCCATCTCCATATATGAGATCCTGCTCTGCTGCAAAACATGTCAGCATTAAGCCAGATTTTGTGCAGAGCAACTATATAAGAGGAAAGCTTCTTTAATTTTGAGGTACTGCTTTAATAGTACTAGATCAGCTGCAGTTTTCCAGTCTGAGAAGCACATCTGGGTTCTTGGTAGAATTTGCCTCACTAAACAGTGGCGTTAAGCTGTAGGTCCACCTCTTTTTCTTGGAGAAAACAATTTTCCACATTCTCCACTGTGAATTCAAGGGTTAAGGATCAGCAGACCACTGGGCCTATACTGAACTCAAAGAATGTATAAAAGGTATATATTTTATTTATAGAAAAAAGTGTAACAGCATTTCTTTCCCCCATACCAATCTGATCCCAAATTGGATGTGCTCCATGTTAAAGAAAAGTGAGGGAGTGTTTTAAAAACAACTGGAGTAATGACACTCACTCCAGACAGAGATCTGTCACCCCAGATATGGTACCACACAAAAAACCCAAACTGTTTTTCCAGTGTTGGTCCTTCACCCATCTCACCTGGTTAAGCATGCCAGCGGATCCACTAATCAGAGGATGTGGGAGCAGACTTGTAGGCTTGAGAGGCTGAATTTCCTTTACAGCATTTGGCTGGAAGGATGATGCTTGTTCTAAAGACTTTTTTTCACATAAGGCTGTTAAGGCCATCCCTGGGGTGTGAGAAAACAGGAGGTGAAACCGAGCACAAAGCAACAATAACAACTGCACACAGCTTCTGCCTCCTTTCACGGGGAAGAAGGTGGCGGGGGGGGAGACAGGGGGGTGCGGAAAGGCAAAAGTGCTTGACTTTCACATAACTTCCACCTCCTGGCTTTCCCTCAGCAGTTCCCCAGGCAGTGGAGAAGGCTGAATTTAAAATGGAGGTTAAGAGATGCCCTGGAGCATATTTAAGCCTTGTTCCTTGTTCTTGTGAAGATCTGTACTTTGTAATATGTAAGAAGCAGTGGACATATTATTGGCCTTTTTCTTTCCCCATCTCATCCTACATTAAGGGGATACAGCTTCAGATACATGTCATTTTATACCTAGAAAAGAACTGGAAAGGCAAAAAGAGATTTTGCCTTCATCAAGTACAGAGAGGTCAGACAAGCCTGTGAGTTAATGTCCGGGATTAGTGGAAACATTACCTAAAATAATGGTTTTGTAAAATCCATTCATTAAAGGATAGATGCCTGCAACTGAGATACTGTCGAAGATTAGACTCCAACACTGATGCATCCTGCTGTGAGGAAGCAGCAGGACAACAATCAGGAGAGTGAGCTGGCAGTGAGGACAAGCCATGTCACAAACATATTCCTGTAAGTTAGCTTGTCCAGCTAACCTGAAGCCTTAGACAAAGCAGCCTTCTTTGATAAAACAAAAAAGTCAGCTCGATTTATATTTCAACTTATGCAGTACTTCTTCATAATGTCTTCCTAATATAGATAAATGTAAGCATTTTTTCATAGGTATGGTTTCTCACTAGCTGTCTTGGCGTAGAGTAGTTCTCTCTGCCCACTTCATCTACGTGGATAGATATGTCTACATGGGTATAATTTTTCACATCTGGGGTTTATATTTCTGAATGTATGTATACAGAAATTATGTTTAGAGCCTAGACTAAAATTCAGCATTGAAACAGGAAAAAACATGTTTCAACTGCATTTTCTCCTCTTCCCCATCTCTTCAATTGCACTGTTCAGGCAGTGAGAACTTTTGCTCAGTGTGAGTTATTCACTCCTTTCTGTACCTTTGCTTCCAGGGAGATGAACCTGGTGCAGACCTCAGGTGCACCGATCACCAAAATAGTATTAATTTATTTACAGATAAATTTTGCACCATTTATAATTTATCTGTCATATTTAGTCCTAGTTTAGCTGATAACAGGAATTTACAAGCATGACACCATGAAGGAAACACAGCTGTGCGCCCAGATTTTCCTTTGTGCCTCACTCTGAGGATAACACTTGCAAGCATAGCGGCAAATACAGAAGGCCACCTGAGGACTGTGCAATTATGTTAGTAACAAGGGATATGCTATACATGAGGCAGAGTTTTGTAATTAACTTTTTATGGCATAACGCAAAACAAATAAAGAATTTTTAAGGTGCATTTTATTTAGTTACCATGTTACCCACCAGAACCTCCTAATCAAATAGTGGCATGCTGAAGCTCCCAAAGGAAAAGCCATGCTGTGTGTCTCCCAGCATATGTCTCTGCGCTCTCTGGATTAAATTTGGCAATTACAAAGAAATACTTTGGCTTCAGAGATGGCTCTGATACTGGAGAGATTTGCGCAGCATTTAGGAAAATCATGAGGAGTTGTAGATCATTCTCTAACATGTGTTCATGATTTCATGGATAAGAGTGTTCTTTGGTTTGAGTATCTAAGACTCGAAAGCCAGAAATAATTGCCATGTTTCTTGATGAGGCTGGAGTCACAAAACATAGATTAAATTTCCAGCATGCTCTTCTGCCAAAGCACTTTAATAAGTATGAGGCAAGGATAAACTCTCCAGTATATTGTGATATGGCTCTGAGTTGTCCAGAACAGAAAGTGTTTAGGTGGCCATGGGAACACCTGGTGGTCAGAACCTTTCGTAAAAGTGTGCATTTATGTGGGAACTGCTTTTCCTTTTTAACGAATGGAACAATCAGCAAAGACAGGAACTGAATATCCAGCTCATTCAGAGTAACACCTCATTTGTCTATTATGTTACAGATATCTCCCACATTTATGATTCAATTTAGGAGATAATTTCAATGAAATTGAACGTTGTGATTGGTTAATAGACAGCTGCTAAAAGATAAATGCTGAAGAGAAGAGTTATATTTTCAGAGGAAAAAATTTGTTATTTTAAACTATGAAAATTTGGATCCTTTACAGGTATTACTATTATACCATCTGAGATAATATTATTTATGCAAGGTGATAAATTATTTTCTTCTATCCATAATAAATGAATAGAAGATACTTGCTTTTACAATTTATTGTTTGATTAAAATCCTACATTCTGTTAGCCAAAAAATGGAGCAAGTCACTGAAGACTTAGTCTGAATTTCAGACCTCCACATATTATATCTGCTCTGCTTTCTCTTCTTTTATAATAAATTATACAACAGTCATACAGACCAATCTGAACCATCTGAACCAGGGAATCAGAAATGTTCAGTTCAGGATCTAGACAAGACTTTGGATGGCTAACACTGCGTTTATATGATATACTTGCTGCAAAGACTGTGTCAAGGGAAGAGTAACTTTAAACACCAAGAAGTGGTGTTTCAAATTTCCAACATTTAAAACAATGAAAAAATTAAATAGATCTGGAAAATTGAATTCAGACCCTTTCTGCACTGTTGTGTTATAACAACTTGACCTCACATTGTCATTTGCCATCTTTCCTCCTTTCCCTTTCTCCCCATCTCTTATTTGTCTTCCCTTTTGTTTTTTACCCCTGGACTAATTTATCATTCCATCTTTGCTTCCTTTCTTTCTTCCGCATCCTTTAGTATTTGCTGCAGCAGGCACAAGGAGTCTCTGGGGTCTCAGTTCTCATGTCGAACCCCTATGACAGCCAAACAGCAAAATGACAGATCCACATTAGCTTCTGCCTCCCTCTCTCATAGGTACGCAGTCACATTGTTGCTATATTAAAAAAAAAATATAAGAAAAAGGAAAATATAGACATCAGTTAAGAATTTTAAAAGAAGATAAGATGCTTAGTGTTTTACATGGATGAATCTGACAGTGAGATTTTATCAAGCCTTGGGGAACTAATGATTTATTATTTATTATATGAAGCAGGGCAAAGGCAAATGAAATCACAGCCACTGTATATGAATAGAAGAATCTGCATTTACAGATGCATATATATGTGTAAACATATTAGCTAACAGCACACACAGTTTCAGACCTGATCTGCAGGACAGGCTTCTGGAGTTACTGCTTTCCTAGATGCACTCACAGGATGTTTTATCATTGTCTTCACAGGCACTGCTTGTTTTGTGACAGGTAACTGCTTGTCAGTGGACATTATCTATTGTGAAAGCAATCTTAAAAGCTTTGGAAACAAATTCTGAGCTGCCTAAACCCACCGGGAGTTGATAATATATTGGAAGAATGTCTTGTTAATACTTGTCCGGCCACATGCAAATAGGACACACTGACAGCAGGGGAGGTAGTTTTTCTCACACTACTGAATTTTAGTTTGTGGAACTGATAGACAGCATGTATCACAGAATCCCATAGTCTCTGAATGATTTGGGTTAAAAGGGGCCTCTGGAGATCATCTTGTCAAAACCCCTGTTACAGGAGCTTCACCTAGAGCAGGTTGCGCATGGAGGTTGCAGGAGCCCATGACCACTAGTTGTAGGCAAACATAGAATGATATCCTCCATGACCACAATAAAGGCAGGGTTCCCTGGCAGACCCCAGGCATACTTGTCTCAAGGATAGACCCAGTGCAGATGGTCATTCTGTTTCCTGAAGAGCTGCACTGGGCACAGGGCCATCACAAACAGCCCACTGCCATGACAAAGCAGCTAACGGGCTGTGCCACACCTCAGAGAAATGAGCTTTCCAGTGAAGGCGTTGCAATTTCCAGGAGCTGTACAATGCAACAAAAGTGTTGTGTCTCTTTGAAGTAATAGCTGCTTCTTAAGAAATGGCATAAGACCCCACCCATAAATTAGCAGTTCTCTAGTAGCCATGTTTTAGTGGCTTTATCACTGGGCAAAGTCATGACTACCATGAACTAGCAAAACTGAACTTGGCAGCCATTTGTCAGATTTCTGGCCCACTTTCAAGTATCACTCAAGGTGGCATGGTCTGGAAGATGATGGGTCCTTGCCCATCAGTTTTCATCCTGTTTTTTTTTTTTTAACATTCTTTCACAATCTCTCTGGTAACATCTTGGTTCAGAAGAGTCTGTTATATTGTGGGTGTTGATGTCAGCATTGTGACTTCTAAACCCTTACTGGGATGGCCACTGAAGAATTAACAGGTAGATAACATCTCAAAGCCAGCCAGTCTTGCATGCCACATGGATGCACCCAGATATCCTGGCGATGCCCTAGGAAGCTGAAGCACCCACAAGAGGAATCACTCCAAGTTTGGGACTCCACGACTGGAACAGAACTTGAAAGAGTCCTAAGAGCAAGGAGAAGCTTGGGACTTAAAAATGTAACAGGCAGAGCTGAGCACAGCTAGCAGCTAGCAGTCTCCACTTTCAAAGTATAAAACCACATCTTTCGAGTATGTTGGGGTCAGCTATGAAATAGCTGTGCGTGGAGTTACACTGACAGGAACAAGTGGAAGTATTGCCTACATTAGACACTTCTCAGAATCACGCAACTCCTGACCCTGCACAGGACAGCCCCAAGAATCCCACTTTGTGCCTGAGAGTATTGTCCAAGTGCTTCTTCCAAACTTCACTTCAAGGCAGCTACTAAAATACTTACAGGTGTGCCACATTAATGGTTTTCACCATAGTTAGTAAGACTATCCTGTAACAGTATGGGTAAGCTGTAACAGCACCTGTTGCTTTCAAATTCCTCAGACAATATGAAATTTTTCTTGGTATGGACTTGCCTTCATGTTAAACACTATCATACCTCGAAGACTATGTAGACATTTGGTTGCCTCCTCAGACAATCAGTTAAAAAGAAGCCCTCTGTACCTGATGGCAGTCATAATCTCAATGAAAGGAAAAAAGAAAGACTGCAGCTCTTTTCTTCCTTTCATTTGTGTTAAGTTTACCTGGCCTGCTTGGGACGGTTAGTATTTGTTCTTTGGGAATATTTAAATTAAAAATCAGACTGAAGAATAAATTGTTTGCTACCAAAATACAAAGCAGGTTTTTCTGAGTAATAATAATAATAATAATAATAATAATAATAATAATAATATGAACATTCTATGACAGCCTGGAAAAGTACACTTGAGTGTTTCTCAGTATCATCAGGGCTTCTGGACAGATTTAGGATAAGCCTTCAGTAAAAAATCTTAAAATACATAGACAAATAAATCAGTGCAAAGATATATACAGCTTGTGGTTTTCATCATTTTTGCATAAGGAGTCAGCTCTAATACAAATATTTTGTTTGTGGCTGCATCCAGTGGGTCCCACATGCTGTGCACATAGCACAAAAGGTAAATCCAGAATTAAAAAATCTACCGTATTTCCCCCATGATTTGGGATTATATGGGATTTGTTTTCTCAACTTGTTTACATTCTTTGACAATCTTTAAAGGCCGTATAATTTCATATGGATATAATAAAATGCCTAAACATCTATGAAAATATTCCTATTCTTATGAAAATAATGTGTCATTTACTAAAGAATGCCAAAGAGAAGTGGCAATCTGAGTCAGAATTTGAAAATTATTAATTAAAAAATCATCTTTGGAGATTGCAAGCACCTTTGTCAGTAAAGGGGCTTAATGTTTTTGTTTTTTCTTCAGTGAAGTGAAAGCAAATGATTTCTATGGGGAATATTCTTAATTCAGAACTGCATATTCTATTGCGTAAACCAATAGTGGGTTTTAATGCAATGCAGTCAAGATATTCATAGGAACTAAATTTTTTCATGAAGTTTTCTGCAAAGAAACAAAATGATGAGAAATGAATAATTCATATGTTTTGCAGGGAAAGGGACACATTTCATTTACCTGTAAAAGTAAAAAAGAATTTATGTTGTAAAGTAGCCTGTGTGATATTGGTTCAAATTCAGAGTTAATAAAAAATTTCTTGAATTAGAGGCCTAAGGTTCAGGAAAGAAAACCACTGAAACCGACGAAAAAACAGCTTTGAGTTATGCTATAGAAAAAGGAGAAGACTGGAGGATGTGGTTTAGAAAGTTTTGTTGAAATATTTTCTGTCAATGAGAACGGTGAGCTGTCTTTTACAAATAAGTAAACTGATATTACGCCCTATCCATTTCAATCCATCAAAATGATTCTCTAATTGCAAAATTTTTAAGGAGATATTGTATTTCACTACCTACAGAATTGGATGTTTTCTCTTCTTTTATATTGTAGATTTAGATACTGAATTTACAATTGTTCCTTAATATTGTATTGGGTTAAGTGCTCAGTGAATAATAGGATAAATTAAGATGGAAGGGAACTCTTAATATCAGCCAGTCCAGCCCCCTGCTCTCTGCAGGGCTATCTTTAAAGTTAGAGTAGGTTGCTCAGGGATTTTCTCAGCTGAGCTTTGAAATTATCCAAGGATGGAGATTCCACAGCCTCTATGACAAGACCATGATGATACCATATTAGTATTCCAAGACACATTTTTTTTTTTAATATGTGGGATTTGTAGATGAATTCTACCTTTAAATCCCGTTTACATGCCACCTAGAGCTGTACAAGTCCTGAATTTCTCACTGTTATATCTGTATGTTGAATGTATTCTAGGTATTTTCTGTATTTTAATGATGTGCATCTGAAAAACACATCAACAAAAAATAAAATCCCCCTAGAAAGCCTTTTTGTACAGCAGTATAATTCTGAATTCATTGCTGTAATGCTGAATAAGTTTGTTATTGCTTGAAAGTGTTTATAATTATTAATATAATAACTATGCCAAATATTACTCTTATGAAATAAGTTTATTAAAGTCCTTCTCATCTTCCTAAAGTAATAATTAAAATTTAATTTCAATAGGTAGTTCACCAGAAAATGTTATTTTTTTTCTTTCTTTTTCTTTTTTTCCTAAAAGAAAGTGAAAAATCCTTTTTCTCCCAGAAGAATCCATGAACGCTACAAATCTGGGAGATTACAAGTCCATTAGTTGTCTAAATTCATTTATATTAACAAAGCTTGTCTCACCAATTAGTAAGTGGTGAAGATGAATGTAGGTTATTCCTTTAAAAAAAATGTTTTTGATATTGTTTTAAAAAATATCTTTATCTTTGAAAAATGGTGTCCATTATTGTAGATAAAGATTTGGACAGTCTGTTTTGGAGGTGAGGAGGGAAGTTAACCAAATTGTGATATGTTCTGTAGTACTAATGAGAAGCTAAGACCTAAGGAGTGGTGCTGTGGATTTTTATTTTATTCAGTATGGAGGAGATATTGCACCAGCTAGTCTTCTTCTGCTGAAAATATCAAGTGCAGAGAAGGTGATGAGCTTGGGTTTTACTATACACCCTAAATTCCATTAGCAAGATGAAAATGCAATTCAATGTGCACGTATCTCCTACAAACAAACGATAGAGTCTGAGCACTCCTGCTGCTACCAGGGTAGGCCAGGGTTACACTGCTTTCCACCCAAGAAAGAATGTAACTTTACAGCAGTGGATTTGGTTTTTCTGGTTTGATTGTGGTTGGTTATTTAGCTGGTTTGTTTGTTGGTTGGGAAGATTTTTTGCTTGCATTGTTTTGTTGTTTTTTTTTTAATTTTAAAGCTGCTCCATTACTGTGAAACTCTAATGAAGTTCTTGTCATTCGAACAGCCAGAGTATGTGATGTTATCCATTGCGACAATGTTATTAATTCACTGCAACAATAAACCATGACTATCTGTAGTGCATGCTGCATGCTGAAATTTATATTATTATATTAGCTAATAATGTGGGATTTTTATATTCCATCCATTGTTGGTTTTTTAAATAGTTTTTCATGAAAATTTCAAGTGTCTCCTACCCAGAAATAAGTCAAAACTCCTTGTTTTCTTATCATATATAGTGTAAGAAATGGTCTGCCCTTCTTCCTTCTTTCTTTTTAATGACTACAGTTGCTACTTAAAAGCTCTATTCACCTTCTTTTGAGAAAGCACATAAAAGTACAAAATCTCTTAAAATTGAAGTCTATGGCAATGAAACAGACCAAGATGATGTTTATCTATTGACACTAGCATGATCCATTCTGCTAAATAGAAATTTGGATTATATATCTTTCTGCCTGACATTGACCCGACCCCAACTTTTGCTTTGGTTTCCCAAAGGATGGATTTTCTTTGTCCTCATTTCAGTGACTACACAAACTATCCAGCCTGGTCAGTAACAAGGGAAGACGTTCCTTTGAACTGGTGCTATGAAAATGAATTTGAAAGTAGTGGCCATACAGTTGCTATGAATTGTCCTCTATTAATAAGAGATTGAGCTCCCAGATATTCCATCTGAGATTTCCTAGGAGAAAAATAGGTCCCCCAGGAGCTCCTGGGGAAAAAAAATTCTGGTATATCTATAACATATGCAACCCACCATGGCTTATGCTATGGAAACAATATGCTCATTCCCCTTAAGAGCAGTGCACATCAAACACACTGGACCTACTGTGCAGATGAACCATTTGACAAGATTTGAATGCAGGGTTTAGCATAATAAAACCACATAAGTATTTGTTATCTCGAAAACATAGCACAGTCATCCACTTTCACTCAAAGGATGTAAAATGAAGTGTCTAATGTCAGACAGGAAAGAAGGTATTTTTTACCACACAATATCATCCTGATTCATCTCTTTGTGAAGACACTTGCAGAAATCACACTGGTGTCAATTACAGACACAATTACCTGTGTATTGCCTTCCACAAGAGGAGCATGAGCACATTCTCACTAATTAAGCCAGCAGTGGTGACAAAAAAAGATACACATGTTCCTTCCAGTGTAATAATATCAATATCCAATATCCATAGGTAAATTCATTTGAGTATAGGGGTCATTCTTGTTACCAAAAGTTTTTTATTCTTTGTGTTGGTGGTTGATTTGGGTTTTTTTTTCTCCTGACAAATATGTTACGATTTTTAACAAAAAGAAAATGTACAGAGTAATTTTTCCTACAATCCTCCCAAAAGATTTCCATAAGAAACCCAAAAGTTTAGAGGAAAAATACCTCAGTAACCTTCACTATTTTGCCAAATGTCTTTACTGTGGCAAACAGTAAATGCCAACATGCACTCCAGTAATAATTTAATATTATATTAATTATTAAAATTTCATGAGCAAAGGAAATCACTACGCTGAATTGTATTCTTCACTGCAAATTTCAGGAAGATTTATAATGTTTTTCTGACACTCAGTCCAAACCAGCTGATTATGACTATACAACAATAAAGACCCAGGCACTAAAAATATTTTAACAGCAGTTTATACTCCAATTTAACAAATCAGTAATGTTTTCAAATACCTCACGTATTGATTATGGCATGGCTTCTTCTCTTTACAAGGGTTTGAGAGATAGCACAGTACGAATGCAGCCTGTCAGGCTTCTCGAGCTTGGAGGAGGAGGGAAGCAGAGGATTGCTTAGTAAAACTTGGCATCTCCCTGAATTTGACTGGAGTTTTACCACACATATAAGTGGTTATACCACACATATGAGTTTGCCACACATATAATCCTTTCAAGGAACTCTCTAGAAATACAATCCTAAGACCAGGAAGGGGAGGAAGGGAGTACCTTTTCTGCACAGTACAGCTGCTACAGATTCTGCTGTTGGTAGGGAATAGTCTCTGTCACTCACCAGGCCCCTGAATTATGTGATCTTGTATGAGTGGGGATTCTTGTATGAAATCAGGTAAAGTGCAGAGAAAACCAATATCTCTCAACTATGTCATAACTAAAATGACTTATTTCTCTGGGGAAGAAAATTGCATATATGAATACATAAATTTAGCTGGAGCTGGAATAAAAATGCATGCAGGGGAGAAAACATACTCCTATTTTATTATCTTCTGCTATTCGGAAGTCATTCCTTTGACTCTTTGGCACTTAGGTACAAGTAGATGTGCCTTTTACCTTCTGGAGCACCTTTTTGCCACTGAGACATTTCTTGAATTCTTTTCAGCGTTCAAGTTCTATTGACTATTTGATCATGTCTTATGTTATATCAGATTTATTTAGATCCTTGATCTTCAGGAAAATCATGAGTGAGTGTGGGACCTCTGTCTATTCACCAGCCTACTTGTGTTTGTTAAGCTGTGATTGCTTGTTGCTGCATATTCACAAAGCCATGGGATGTAATTTTACTGCTATATTTTCACTTGCTCATCATATCCTCTCCTGATACCTAAATTTAGAGTCACTAACAATTCATTCCTCAACTTGTATCACTGACAGGGTAAGATGGTTCTGTGGTGATATTGTCTCTCATATGAGGAACATTGCACAAGACAGAGAAGTCATTAATGTATTAAACTTAACAAGATGACGAATAATGGAGAACATGATTGGCTTTTTGGATGCGTTTCAAGCTTACGTTTAAAATATGAGCGTAAATCCTTTTGCAATCCAAACTGTTCTCTGTATAATTTTCCTAATTGGGACTGAGAGCTACTAATGATAGTGACCTGATATCAAGTCACTCATGCCAGTTTTGATTTTGTAAAGGGATGAGCACTCTGCACCAAATTCTGCAAGTGCTTCTTGTGCACAGGCCTGATTTTAAGCCACATGAATAATTCAATTTAGACAAAGATCTTTCTTGAGCTCTCAGGCTGAACAGGTACTTCGCTGTTTTTGCAGGAGCATGCAGCTCTTTCAGTAGTTTTTCACCCACAACAATTTAATCATCTTATTCAATATTTTGTTTCTTGGCTCCTAGAGAAGTCAGTTAGACCAAAGACCCCTCTAAAGCTTCTTTCTCTTTCTGTGTGTTTAACTAAAGCTCCGTTTTTTCAAACTGCTGCAACTGCTATTGTGCCAAAAATGTGTTTTGGATTAACTTGACATTATTTCAAATCTACTTCCTTTCAGCAAGTTAGGAGATGCCCAAAGAAGCCATGCTGAAAACTAAGTAGAGATTTTGCATCAGTTTTAAATTATACACATATATCCAAACAAGATTCTTGAGTTTCTCTGTTATCACACATCACCTAAACCATGTCTTTCCTGAAGTGGGATTGCACAAGGAGAAAGAAATCACAGGCCTACTCTTTCGGTGTGTTTTCTCTTAAATATGGATCATACATTACATAATAAATTTAAACCTAAATTTATTTTGTCATAATTTAGGTGTAGTCAGATTATTTTGAGTTTGCCATGATTATTAATCCACATCTGCCCATTGCAGTGATCAAACTGAAAAAGCTCAAATGTTGCCAAACTGTGGCAGCTAGTTCACATCTCATAAAATACTTCTCGGACCCATTTCTGCCCCATTCATGATAGTTTGTCATGTATACAAGTCATATCTTTCATGATGTGATCATGTAACCATCAGTAATGACATCAAAACCAGGGGAGCAGGTGGCCAAACTTGGTGCAAACCCAGCTGTGGGAGTTCGACCTAGTGAAATCTAGTTTATCTGAAGTCTAGTTTATGAATGCTCTGGCCAGGCTGCTAGCAGAGTTCTGCACATACAAATCATATATCTGTGGCCTTCTGCCTCCTATGGTGAAAAGGAACATAGTCCGCAGCAGAGAAAATCAATTTAGGAAAGTTCTTTGTGACAAGAATGCATTCTTGCTTAAGAGTGTCTAGCATCCTCTGCCCAACCCAAAACCACAGAGGCCAAGTGACAAGTAAGTTTCCCTCTGTAAAGCCATAATGAAGAGCTATATTAACAAGGCAATAAAAAAAACAACTTTGTAATAAATTAACTGCTTGGTTTTCTTAGGGAAAATAAAATATTTTTCTCAGTTTCAGCCCATCCCACCCTCTGCACTAAAATGGTCCAAGGGCTTGCAGTTTCTTGGTCCTGTGGGGAAGCTGTGCTCTCTTTGTGGGAGGTCTGCGGAGGATGGTGCCCACCCATGGCATGAAATATGCATCATCTGTCCTCTCCACCCATCCACAGTGTTGCAACAAGGAGCCCAGAAATCCCACGTAATACCTCCCTGTTTCTGTGTAATTTCTTTCTATTTCTACAGAAACAGAATGTTAATATCATCCTTGCAAATTTAAGAAAGCATCAGGCTGAAGCATGACATTCCCTTCCATACAGTCATTTTATTGTGGCTCCGTGTTAACCAGTCACAGGATCCTAAAAAGCAGCAGATATGAAGTTCATATCCTCAGGCTATAGGTTAGTTGCTTACTATATATCCACTATATACTATTGATAGGGGATTTCTTGGTGTAAAGATGTGTGTGTGCACACTCACGTGTGCTTGTGCACCAACATAAAGTGTGCACATGTGTGTTGAACAGCTCCCTGTGATGTTTAATAGTGCATTTGCTGGAGTAAATGGTGCTCATGCACGCAGCTCCAAAGCAGATGTAAGTTACCCATGTGATGTGCTTTCTTATCTTTAAACCAGAATTACTGTAAAAATACGTGCAGTATGAGATGGCAATTTTTTAACTTATCTATTTATCTCTACTGGGACATGGATTTTTGCCTTGCTCTACTTGTTTTTGAGCCTCCTGGCAGAAGATTCATTACCCTTCGCTGAGATGATAAACGGTTTCTATTCTCCAGTCCTGTTGTCAATTCCTATTCTGTCTTTTAGTCAATTACTTTTTTTATTCATTTATAATCAGCTTCATAAAAACAGTTTTGCATAACCAGCACAATAAAATGAGATGCCCACTGAAAAAATTTTACAAGAAATGTCTGTCCCCTGCCCTTTGATGGTTTTTTTTCCTATCTCAAGGAAACATTTTGGAACCAAGTCCTTTATCCTAGCTGCCCATCAGCTCGATACAGATGCACCCATCCATCTATCTCTCTGGCTAGCTAGCTAGCTTTTTATCTTCTGTATGCTTACTGAAATATTGTTCCTTGGATAGTTTATTTTCTGAGCAGTAATTTGCAATATCTGAGATAAAGTGAATATAGGGTTAAACATGCTGTTATCCAAACTTTCCCAAAAAAAGGACACACTGGGAAGTTTTCTTTAAATGTTCAGGTCATTGATACCTCATAATCTCTGGAGGGAAAAAAAAAAAAGAAGTAAGTGAAAAATGAACAAGTCATGGATTTTCAGTGTTCTAATGACTTATACTAATGTATTCCTTCATCTAAATACAGATTTCTATTTAAAATTCAGTATGCAGGGGTATTATGAATTCTAGCTTAATAGATTCCAAATAATTGCCCTTTAGAAATGATGAATAGCTGTTTAAAGCCACTGATAAGAATATACTATTTCTCTCCTAACAATGGACCTTCCACATTAACTGTATCATATATGCTTGAAATTAGTTTATTAATTTTTTTATTGATATGCAAACTACAAGGTGATGGCAGATGGCAAATAACCCCTCACTCTAACACCAAAACCCTCCAAAAAAGCCTTGTCTCTGCTACACTTCTTGTGGGGGGACAAAACGAAGAGATAAGAAGATAGCTTTTATATTGAAGGCAGGCCACTGAAATGCAGATGATGCTATTCTCTCTCGTACTCTGTTTTCAGATTTCCTGGCATAAAAAGAATTAGATATAAGGTTGAATTAATGACCAGATTTTGCAGAACTGCGATTCAAGATGCTTTCTCTGTGCTGTTTATGCTATCTCTGACTGGCCTTTAAAGCAACTATTCTAGACTTGCTTTTTCATTTAAAAGACAAGCATACAGAAATACTGAAATTAAAAATACATTATTCATATATTAAATATAGGAATGACCTCACAAAAAATTTTCACTTAACAGAGCTGATGGTTTCTCCGTAACATATGAAACCCTTTGAAAACACTAAACAAAATAGATAAGTGCATTTGCAGTTGAAATTGCAGTTGGCATACAACGTGATGCTGGAATTTTCTGAGGCTGTGTGTGTTTTATGTGCTAAACATACCTGCAAATACTTATATGCAGCACTTGAAGAAATATATACCAATCTATCAGAAAATATCTACTAGCAAGTTTTTGCTTAAAATCTTGGTGGAAGATGTGTTGTAAAGTATTATCTCAAATACTTAAGGAGATGTACAAAGACAGTGGACAGTGACAATAGTGTTTTTATCAAATAAGGAGGTAATGCTGAAGTTACAGTATAGTGTCATATATAACTAAATGGTTTTTCACTGTATAATGGTAGAGTTATACCAAATATAGATTTTTTTTTTAGATTACAAGAAGAACTAAAACACAAATGATAAGTGTATATATATATATTTATATTACAACAAGAAACCAGTATTTCCTATTATATGTATATTGTGCAATGCAACATCCTTGTACTAGTGTTCACTAGCTCTCTCTGCCCATATGTGACAGCATGTATTTGCAGTTCTGTACAAAGAATTCACCTCAGCTAAATTTTTGCTGTTAGAAATATATTTTCCAGTGCATTTATCTGCTAAAGCTAACAGCAAAAGGAAAATGTCTTCATTCTTTCCTCTCTGTATTGTAGAGATCTGTTCTACTTTTTTCATTGTCATGTTTCCTACCTAAGCAACATAAATTTCCAATTAATTTCTCTTGGCCAAGTTAGCAGTGCCACAAGAGGTCCTAAAAGTGGGTTATAGCAGTTTTATGTCTTAACAGTAGTTGCATCTATAATGCTTGGCTCTGGTCCCTTTAGCCTTTTATTTTTTTCTATAGGATCAGGGCAGTTACCCCCATCTCAAGGCCTTTTCTTCCTCCCTCTGGGATAGGCTGCCTTCTCCACACACCACTGGTACCCAGAAAAGAATGGTTCTTCTGTTTGTCTGGCCGACTGCATATTGCATCCATTGCTCCATTCAGCCTGTCTTTTCAGGTCTGGTAACTGCTGTACAACTTCGCTTTTGTGCTCCACTGCCAGGCCTTTTCTGAAGCCAGACGCTTTTTGAAAAGAGGGTATATTTGCATAAACAATACCAAGTGAGGAGGTCTGCTGGAAAGAAAATCAAAATTCAGCTGAGCGAATCTTCCTGAACAACTCATTTCTTGAAACCAACACCTCCTATCGTTACCATCTGTGTACTAAATTATGGCCGAAAACGTGTGCCGCTCTCTCTTTTCACTTGCTCTTGTGTACAGATTCCTCATATCAGCTGAAGTATATTTTGTTTTCAAATTTAGTCTGAACAGAGATCCTTAAACAGAATTCAGTATATGGAATGAGGAAAATATGGTTCTGTTAAATAAGGAACAGAAGGCCAGCCATGCATCAGCTAGCTTGCAACCCAGATTGGATTTGTATTGAAGGCTCATCAAAATGCATATCTGAAACAAGATCTACCCATCAGCTTGCTGAGATTTCATGTCAGTGGTGGCAGGGCAGCTTTATCAGAGCAGCACAGGGAGAAGAAGGCTTACTGCTGTGGCTGATAGCTGAAGGAATCATTCTGGAAAATATGTGTGCTTAAATTAAATCTCGAGTGGCTTAAGATATTGGATATACTGAGCGCATGTGTATATGTACCTACATAAACACAGAAATAAGGAGCTCATACATATGTATACATGAGTGAATTCACGTACATTTCTATGCGCAAGCAAACATACACACACGGCTTTTGCTGCATTCTCTGTGTGCATTTACAATATTTTACACTTGGGGATAAAAATAATTAGGCTAAACCTGCAAAAAAGCAGACAGGCAAACCAAAAGTAGCCATATGGAAAAAAGGAAGTATCAACTTTCATAAGGCGCTGCTCAAATCTCCCACTTATTTGCATTTTTTATTCAAATATCTAGCTAGGTAATGCATCTATCACTATTTTATTAAATTGCAAGCTTAATTTTGTTTGTTTGCTCAGATGATTTGGATATAATTAATAGTAATATTTAAAATGTGTCTCCCCTACTGCATTAGGTCTGTACATACAGCATCTTCCATTTTGCCCTGTCTATTAAACCACATTCATCTGTCAGAAAAATGGTGCCTATGGATGTGTTCAGCATACAAATCTACCACAGATGAGGGGTTCTCCTACCTGGCTGCCTTGATCACTGCCCGCTTTCCAAGTGTCAAGTGGACTGGGAGAAGCCAGATTGCCTCCACTGTGTTATCTCCATCCACAGGTTGAAACAAGGTGCACATGGGATTTTTGTGGGTATCTTTTATTGTTCTGGTTTCTTCCGACACAAAACTCAGCGCAGGGGAGAAGTTCAAATGGAAGGTCTCATATCATGTCTTTTCACCTACTGACAAGGACCTTACCAAATGGTTCCCGGGCAAGCAAGCCCCTTGCCATGAATCAAACTACATTTTTGTCATGAAGCTCCAGTGACACTTGCGCATCACTCTCAGGAGGTATCCAAGCAGACAGGTAGCAGAAAACTGGAAGCAGGTATGTTCACTCCTTCATATAATTTCCAAGTCCCCTATAGGATGTGGAGCTTTATTATACTTACCTGGAATGTAAAGTGGCCTGTTTCATACAACCCTTCACAAAGTGAAGGTAAATGAAGATCCTTTAAGGAAATGGGCTTAGTACCAGTAACTCTTTTTACCAGATTTCGTTTTGGTATTGATTCATTTTGAATCATCCCTATAAGGAGCTTGCCATTTGTTACATGAAAAAAGCTGCTACACAAGTAACATATAAAAACACATCCATTAGGATTTAATAGGTGTAATAGAAATAAGAAAGTACACTACATAAAACCTGTAAATATGGTTTTATTATTCTACTTTAATATCTATCGTAAATCTTTCATTATTTTGAAATTAAAGGCATGGTCAGGACCCTTCATTCAACCCATCTCTCAGATTAGTTTACAACATAAGTGACTGTATAAACCAAAAAAGAAAAAAATAACAAAAATAACCAGAATTTGGTGCTTGCTTAATAAAATCCAAAATACCTGCTACATAAAATTGGCACTACGCCATGAAATTCTAAGCTCAAGCCCCACAGATCATGTTTGTCATCTGGCAGCTCCTGATTTTGCGGTAAAGGAGGGAGTCTTTCCCAAATTCATTCTTCTCCACATATTCCTGTTTCACCTCACAAGGTCAAGCCAGGTCCTCTCTCTCCACAAAAGCCAGGCACGATCCCATTGTGAACTCACCCAGCTCACTCTGTCCTGGCTAGTACTCTCATGTCTCCTCCTAGCAAGGAGGGAAACGGGATGGGGAAAAGCATTGTAACCTCATGATGGTGTCAAGAGGGAAACATCTGTATTGGTGTATTGGGCCTCAAATAAGCAGGGCATGTTGGAGGCAGTCTAGCTTAGTCTTGCTGAAGGCAACTGTCCATGTTACAGCTGGACATAAATATGGAAACACAGGAGAAGCGCAGTTTAACATTAACCAGTGTCAAATCACTGGTTCAAAATACGATACCTATACATATATGGTATGTATAATTGGTTGTTTTAAGACCAGTGACTGGGCTGCTTCTTGAAAATGACCCATGAAAGATAACAATTTTCTCAAATGAAATTTAGGAATATGTCAGTCGGAAAGCAGAACTTGCACTTGAGTGATTGGCTATTATGTGTCCTGCAGCCAATAGGCTCCACACATGTCAGCATATATGTGTATTTAGGTGTTAATCTCTCTGCTTTTCTGAGGATTTTCTCTATATTACCTTCCCAATACAGAGCAGGAAAAAGAAAACAGAAACAGAACCAAACCAAACCAAACCAAAAAAGAAACAAACAAAAAAAAAGAAGTTCATTGAAGAAATAATCACATTTATGTGACAGGGATGTTGCCTGATTAAAATTAACTGTAGACTCATTACAGTGCAAAAAATATTAGAGAGAGGGAGTGTTGGAAGTAGGAGAGAAGGGAGAGTGAACTCTGTGTTGTTTGCTGAATGTATTTTTCATGGAATCTGCAAAACACTTTGGAGGGGAGTTTGCATGGCTGGATTTTGTAATCCTCATAACTTGGAAGTCAATAGGATAAATGGAGGAGAAATGAACAGCTAGTGGCCTCAGCCTTGATGATTCCAGGATAAATCCTTTTAATAAACATAAAACTGCAACAGAGCAGAAACTCTAAGTCCTACTTTGATTTAAAGATGTTTATCTCTCTATCTTCCACATTTCTCAAGTTTTATTCTCATATCTTTTCAATTTTATCTCTTTGGTTGCCCACACAGTTAATTGTTTTTGCATTTATTCCTCAAAGAAGATGTATGCGTGTATCTACATAACACATTCATATATGCAAACAGCAGAGACACACCTATAGTTTGGCTTTGTAGTAGCTCCCAAGAAAACTTAATGGTAAATCACTGTCATCTTCTAGTCATTTTGTTCATGTTTGACACATGCTGTTGTCTGCATGGCAGAATCACGTCTGTGGAAGATATAAAAAAATAAAGGAGATGTCACTTTGGGAAAACTTGCTTAAAGGTAGATTTTGCGAGTGATGATGGTGACAAAGGAATTGTTTAAAAGAATTGAAACAAACTGTCCTGGTTCCTCAGTATTAGGACTCTTTCACTGGTTAATCCATCAGAATTGGGATTTGTCAAGGCATTTTTATATACTAAATGTTTGATTAATTTATACATTTCTACAATATAACAAAAAGAATTTGGAAGTTCAAGATTTAATATCCAGGCTCCCCTTTATACACACAGAGTGGAAAAATACATTTAGATCTCTCATTTATTTTCCAATTAACTGTTCTTTATCTGTGCATTAATATTACAGATGTCTCAAGAATAATTAAAACAGATAAGCAATTTATAAAAATCTTCACATTTCATGCTCATTACCATAATGTAATGTTACATTTTTATTAGCAGCTTTTGTTCCCTCCCCCCACCCTTTACTTCCAGCAACCCTGAGGCCTTAGCCAGTCAGCATGTTATAAATCTTTGTTAAAAAATGACACAAAGCTAAGAAGCTCGCAACAAAGCAAATTGGACAGTGATGGAGCTCTCCTTTCTTTACCTCCATTTCCCAACAGCCAGCCTGTCATCAAATATGAAAACAATGATGGTTTTTCACAGCTTCTCAGTGTGAAGGCTAAGGGGCTCCCAGGAGGGTTATGAGGGTGGGCTTTGGAGGATCACAGTCAGTCCATGAGAAAGACAGAGGAGAGAAAATTGATCCTAAGATCCTGATACAGACATACGTCATGGGTCCAGGAAATGACCGTACAGTCAACATACCTAGCACCGCCATATCACACAATTACATTTACAAGTAATTAAGTCCCATCTCAAAATGAATTGGCTTGTTTGTTCCCACCATTCCTATGCAAGATTACTTTAGGAATTTAAAAAGAAGAATCCTAAGGGGAATACCTGCTGATGCTTAATGTTCAAGCCATCAAATGAGAGAACAGAAGTAATGCCATGTGGTATTACATGAGCTCTTCCATACCACTTTTCCAGACATCAGCGGAACCAAACACCTGGTCAAGCTAAACACTGTAGTTATCATGAGCAGTTTGGAATAAGAAGAAAAAGCAGTCTACATAGATAAAGAGATTTCTTTTGCTGAGATATGAGACTTCATGTCAGTAAGAAGAAGTACCTGCTCAAGTGTTTATAGGAATGGGATAGACTTGTCCAATGCATTATCTAGAACGAGCAACATGACCAGCTTGCCTTGGTGGCACACCAGTGGCAAACACATTGGCATGTGCACACATGGGCACACACGTGTGTGCACACCCTTCTACTCTGGTGCTGCAAGGCAAGGCCAAGCACTCAAGCATGCGCTTAGTTGCATGTCTCAGCAGCCACTTCCAACTCAGCCTTTGGGCAGTAATTTGTGTCATAATGAAGATAATGTGCTTCCATATGTTTCAAAAATACACTCATCTATGCTTTCAGAAATAATGATAATGTAGTTTAGGTTTCATTTTGTTTTTATTCCTGAAATAGACTTTGATACAAGGTGGTGGAAATGAGATAGAATGCGATAAAAAATCTTGCTCTGGTGCCAAATTCTGAAACCTTTATTTAAGGAGAACATATGTGTATTTCCTCAGCTTCTACCCAGTCTATTGATTCAAAGCTACAAGACCCTTTTTGTATTACTTAATTTATTTTTATTTATTGCAACATTGATAGAATTCAAACTACATTAGATAATGTACTAGATAAGATATCTTTTTAAAACCTCTTACTGAGATCCTATTGGGACTGGCATGTAATTGAAAACACTTAATGGAATATTTCAGGGCATATTGCCAGAGAATGAACAAGAGAATCACATTTCATTTTAAAATGTCATAAAAAAAATCATTAAAAATTATCATAGCTGTGGTTTAGTGTAGAAGAAGATGGGCAATAAAATTTACATAGACTTCTTTTCTTTTGGAAATTATTTTCTCTCTTTGTTACATTTGACAACTCACCCACTATCTTTTCAGAAATGCCTGACATTCCTTTTAATTAAGTAGTGAGGGGCAACAAGGGATATACATATTTTAAAGATTGCTGAATGCATTGGGTGTGCTTTCAGCTTCAGGGCCAAATTCCCTGTTGGTTTGCTCCTTTGGGAAGAAATATCAATGATCACAACTTCTGCCTTGACCTTTTCTAGGATGGTACAAAGCCAAATCGTAAAACTTTGTCAAGGCTTGGTTTGCACTATCCTTACTTCTGTAAGGCCAGAATAATATTTAGGTCTTGGAGGACTCAAAACTGGTAAATTCTGAGGCTTCTCATGAAGACCTGGCAAAAACTCAGGCAAGAGTCTTTTCAAACTGGAGGTTTTGTAATTAATTTCCTGGTTGCTTGCTTGCACATCCTTCTTCTTCTGTTACAACTCAATGGAGGAACAGTTTGGGCTTTCCTTCGATCACACAACTACCTAGAAAGCTACAAAGAGTGGCCAACCTGCATGTTTCCATAATCCTACAGACTTCTACCCTTGCAGGCAGCTGTCATCCATATGCATTTATACTGCAAATTTAACATTGAAACTCTCCCTCAAGCACTTTTGCACAAAAAAACCCCAAAAACTTTTGTGTGAGTTATAGATGTTTCTACCAAGAATATAGTAGTCAGGAGAAGCACTAAAAGGCATCTTCAGCTGACACAAAAAATCTCAAATTTAAATGAATAAAAGAAAGGAAAATAATTTCAGATGTAAATGTTCTCAACAAGATTGTCTCTACACAAAGGCAAATATGCACTATTTTGCTGACTCAGGTTTGGCCAGCCTAAAACTAGGAGCTTGTCTTTGCATATGTAAAGAATTACAGTGGAAATACATAAATATTTAGTTGCACCAGTGGAATTTTAGGATCCTTGAGCACTGAAATCCTGTAGATGATTTGTAGGCTAGCCAAATTTGTAGACTAATATTGTTTAATTCCTGCTTATTCATGTCACCAAGGCATGGTCACAGGGTCCTTTTAATGACCTAATATTAAAATTGAGACAAATCCAAATAAAAAGTTTGAATTCAAATTCCCTCAAATCACTGTCTTTTGACATGCAGCTCCAGATTAAAATGTGTTCTGGGTCTTGTTTGTAGTTAAGTCTTCTCAGAGGAATATCTTAACACCAGCCAGCCAACACCTTAAGGGTATAGCTCATCCCTTGTCTATAATCCTGGACTTGTGTTTACATGAGCACAGGGATGAGGCCACACATTTTCACCATATGTCAACATATATTTGCCTGCAGGTTTGAAAACAAAGTTATAAAATAACTTCCTTCCTAAATCTACAGCAAAAACAATAAAATATAACAAATATTCTGACAACTAGTTCATTCTTTCCTTTTGTCACAATTTACAAGGGTCTGTGCAGCCATCAGATAATATTCCCTGCAGGCAGATTTTTCCCACTGGATGCTCAGAAATTATGAGGTTCACTGGAACTATTCTTTCTTCTTTTCTGTTCCTTTGAATCCATTGAAGTGATGACCCTAAATCTTGGATGTGGCAAGGAAGCCACAAATACCAAAACTGAGATGGCTTATCAACTTGATTCCTGTTTTGCAAAGTCAGCCCCAAGCATTCTGTGATGCTGAGAGATCTCATGTTGCAGTGTTAAGCCAAATGTGGAAAGAGCCTGTGGTGAACTGAAATAACCATCCCAGAGTGAAGATCGGAAATCAACATGCTCAGATTTCAGTCTATGGAATGTGTGAGCTATCAGCATTCATGGTTTTGCCACTAGAGGGGTGGGGAATTTCACAGCTGCTTGAGCAACAGTCATTGGCCAATTTATTCAGAATCAAATAATGGTCTTCCCAGCTAATAAAGCAAACCAGTGTCAGTCACACCACCACTAATAATTATTGCCTCTTTTGGAATACATCCAAACCTCTTAAATAAAACAATTGTCTAGTTAATATCCTATCTGCCTCTTGCACTTCCCATGCTCCTTCCATTGGCTTCTGAGACAACGTGATCAAGATTGAACAACACACACCATAAGCTCACAGCTGCCACATGTCAAAAGCAAGTTTAAAACCAGAGCACAGCGCAGAGATACCTAAAGCAGCAGTGATAGATATCTTCCTTATGGCTGTGGTTTAAAGCCCAGGTTTATGGCATTTGACCTCATCTGCCTTTGACAAAACCACAGCTACCAATGACCTACTTCTGCTTATGGTGCCAGGCTGGAGTGGATGTTGCCTGCAAGGACACACTTCGTATATCTTCTGGTATCTGAGGTGATGAACACAGGCAGGGTACAAAAAAGTAACTAATCAGCGTGTCGAATGTGCCATGCAATTTCACAGACCCATCATGGGGGAAGGGATTTGCAAGGGTGTACGTGCAGTGCTGCTTGCCAATAGACACAGATTGTTTAACAGTCACCTCCCGGCAGTAAAACCAGTTGCCAGTTCAAGTGCCAGGTAATTTTATAGGATAATTATTAACCTTACTGAAGTTATTAAAGACTAGCTACTGGGAGACTTGTGAAGTGTGAATTATCGCTATCCGTCTGACCAGGAAGGATAGCTAATCCCCTCTAACATTTTATGCTGAGCTGAAGATTATCCCTCCATTTAGATATTAGAAAAATCTTCAGAAAGGATCAAATTACATGCAATTTTTACAGTTTTGAGAGAGCATTTACAAGATTTCTCTTCCACTTCTCCACCATCCACCCACCCCCCTTCTTACTCACCCTCCTTTCCAACAATATGCTAGGAAAGCACATTTCCGTCACAGCCCTCTCTGATATTGCCATCTTCTTCGTACACCACAAGCAGTGAAGTAGAGATGTGAATCTCATTATATCTTCCATGAAGAATGTTTCTAAAGATGATAGCGGAGCTAGCATCATGTGCTAATGCAGTCAGCACAGCTTGCTCAAGGTCCCACAGCCTCCCCTTCTGCTTCCCACCTAAAGTAAAATTTGGTTTGCTGTTTGGTTTGGATATAGACAGGGATTTTTTTCCTTCTTATGAGGCCACTGGTGACATGGTCACTTTTCTTCCCACCACTTTCACCTGATATGCTCCCTAATGTTCAACTTCCAGTGTCTATCCCAGAGCCAGATGCTGCTATTGAACATTACAAGGCCACAACCTCTGAAGGGAAGTGTGAGCAAGAAAGCTCTTCTGCATCTACCAGGGGCAACTTGCTTAAGGAAAGCATCACATAATCATAATATTGTGAAGAAATGGAGGTTGACCAGAGGGGAAGAAACTAAGAAAAGCTGTAGCCCATTTTTTGCAAAGTGTCATCAGTTCCCTTGAAAAGGGAAAGGCTAGAATATCACTGCAACGTACCCTCTTACATATGGTATTCATCACCCTTGGTGTCTCAGCCCTACCTTAACACAAAACCATGTGTTTGCACATCCTTTCTCCCTGGGTGTCTGTCACAGTCATCTGCAACGAACATGCTGAACTTGACTATTTCTGCAGCAATTACAGAAACGTGGTCTCAGTAGCCCCAGAGATGACAAGGTCTTTGTTCCAAGCCCCAGTTGGTGCTGGTCCCACCCATTAAGCTCCTGTCACGTACCTGCATCCTTACATATCTGTGTGAACTGCACAGATGGAGAGATGGTTTCCTGATGTGAGTTACTGCCATTTCCAGTCCACGACTGGTGAGTGTCTGCCATTAGGGAAAGCAGTAAATTTCAAAAGTCTGTCCTTTGTTGATTTGTGACCCATCTCTCTGCTGCTTCCTCTCCTCCCTTCCACATGTCTCTTTTGAAATAGCACATTTCTATTTGGCATGCTTTGAAGGGGTGTTCCCTTGATTATCTTGCCCTTTCTTCTCCTATCCCCAGATCTCTGTAACTGTCTTTTTTACCTCTGAGAGAAAAAAATGTACTGTGCTCGTCTTCCTTTTCAGGGAGTTGTCGCACATTAGTGCACATTAGTGCTGTTGGATTCCTCTCTACCCACATTATTTCACCCTTCAAAATCATGAAATATCTACCTCAAGAACCACACAAAGGCAAAAATTTGCTATTTCTATTGCACCAAAAGGGCTAAATCCATGTGACAGTAAGATTGCAGAAGATGTAACCACCCAGATTCTCAACAGAGAAAAAACTCCTGTCTAACACAGACAAAACTGGCACCTGGGAATCCAGTAAACAGTTTCAGTCATTGCTCTAGTGTCCCATGAGGTCTTTTTTGGGTTTATTTTGTTTTGGACTTTTCTGAATGTGACACCAGATATAATATAGAGAGGGGTTTTCCATTGGTACTCTATCTCATTTTGCCTAAGCAAGCTCAATTTCCATACAGTTTCTGTGCTGGTAATAGAGACCTTAATTATTCCACTCTTGTACAAATTTGTTCACTTTTATGGAGCCTCTGGTATCTTCATTTTATTCCCTAAGTATGTCTCAAATCTCCAAAAAAAGGTGTTTTCTTCACCTTTTACAGGCTATTTTATAAAGAAAAAGAAGTCCTTTGTTATTTATTTTCTTTTTTTAATAATGGTGCTCGTGATGCAGTTTGCAAACTAAAAGAGTGCTGAGACAGCATCATTTAAAAGAGGCTTTTAAACTAATCTTTTACATTGACTTACTTAATTTGTTGAACTATTTAATCTTTCTAAAAATCTAATGTGAAAATTTAAATAAATTCATAAATTATTGGTATTTGTTTGGCTAGCAGGGGAAATAAGCTGTTTTAGTCCCTGTATATACAAGCTGTTAAGGAGTCTATGCATGTAGCTATAAGTTGGTTAATCATTGCACATCCAAAGTAGTATTATTTATTTCATAAAGCATAAGGCTGAGATATGGAAGTTCATTCCCTTGCTTCCTTTCCCAGATATTTTTTCATCTAGTGCATGGCTTGAGTAAATAATTTTTTTTGTTTGTTTTATTGCACCCATTTTCTCCACCTGGGATTTTTTCAGCTGATCCACTCACTGCAGTGAGGTTGTGTGTTGTTCATATGGTGCTTAATGCACCATAGCTCCGAGCTCAGGTAAGCCTCTGACTAATTTGTATGTAAATATCACCCAAAGAAGGAATTTGAGCCATCAGATTTTGTCCCACAAAGATTTCATTGCTGGCTGGTGTAAGGTATGAGACTGTCTTTAATCTTGGAGGACCCAAGCATATGTTTGCATTGGTGAGAAAAAAAACAAAGCATAGTTGTATTGTGCTGGCTGAGAGGAAGGGGTAGAGGAGGTCAGTCTAGACAGGAAAAAGGGGTGAGAGTAATTGTTTTGTGGGTCTGTGCCTCTGAAGTCATTCAGCCAACAGGATGATGCTCTGCTATTAGACAAGGAGACTCTTTTAATCTCAGAGGTGCCACCTGCAGCAAAAACATATTTTCCAGTTACGTAGCAAAGTATCCTGAAAATATATTACATCAAATTAATAATGTCTGACACTCAGTTTTTATATACCCTGCTGTTGGAAAGGAGGATCTCCAGGGAAATTCACTTTATTTAATTTATATATTGCCTTTCACAATTGACTTTTAGATGAATTTAAAATAAATTGCAATAATTATTTCAGTGTGATATGCCAGTTAACAATGTTGGCACAATAGCAGCAAGTCCCTCATCAATAAATAAAGTGAGTCTGGGTCTTTCAGGGCATTTTATTCCTTGTAGAAGTCTGTTCCAACACCCATACACTCTCTGATAACTATAAGGATTTTTCTAATATGGAAGCTTTCTTGAGGCTACATGCATCCATAATTACATTCTACTTGTTATCATGCCAATATTGTCCCTAATTTTAAAATTATTCTTGAACATAGCAGTCTCGTCTTCTAACACATTTAAGTAAGCAGTCGCATCACTCCACATGCCTTAATTTTGCGAGGCTAAAAAAAGATCATGCTTTTTCATTCAGGCTTTCTCACTGTTAATGCAGCCCATTCTCTAGAAGCTCTTCTCCACACTCATTTTGACCTGGACCTCTTCTACTTAAAAATGAAGTCTTAGGAGGGTCTGAAGGGCATCAGATGCAGATTTCCTCATTCTAGAAGACTCTGCTCTGCTCACAGTAGAACTGCACAGACACTCTTTGTACTGGAAGCTACTTTGGGCATCCCATTGAGAAATGGTGCATTCAAATTGGTGAGGATGAAGCCAACCAGGTATCAAGGATCAGTGGAATAAGGGGTGGTTTGAGAACATGAAAAAGTAAAATATACATTTTTTTTCAGATCTTTCTTTATTTAGAGAGGATTCTGATTGGAGGACTGTGCTCATCTGGGGACATGGAATTCCCAAGAGATGTGCTCTGTCAAACTGAGTCAACAAGACCTTGACTGAGTAAGTAGGCAGTTTTAGAATATTTAGGATTTAGGTCTATTAATCATTCCACTCTGTGAACATCTTGGCTCGTGAAGGTCTTAAATTTTATTCTTACTAAGTCTCAAATTAGCATCTTAATTTTCTTACATCCACTGTTGAGGAAGACTTATTTCCCCAGAATAAAATCTTTCCCATATGTGTTTATTTCAAGGATTATTAATCTATTTTTGATTCCTTGGTTTCCTTGATTTCATTTCTTGAGAGGAAAATCTGCTGTAGAATCCCTGGCATAGCTTTTTTCTTCCTCTCCTTTTTTCCTTTTTCTAGTCTTCATTTATTGCTAGAATCCAGGCTCAGGTTCGTGAATTTTCAGCCTAAGTGAATTAAAAAAAATCACAATTTACTTCCTCCTGTTTTGTGTATCTAAATATGATAGTGTCTTTCTCCTACGAAAATGTGTGCCAAGAGACTTAATTTAACCTTGAGTCATTATATCTTTCATGGAAATCCATGATGGGGAGAGGTCTTTACCATCTGCTTCCATCAGGAGGGTTATCTCTGTGTCTAGACACTATAGTGATAGGCTTTTTAGGGTTGCTGATGGATAGACAAGGCTTTGGAGAGCTTGCATTTAATCCTCTTCAGATGTGGATGGATGTTTTCCAGCAGTCTGGGATGAAGTTTAGGACTGTATTTCAAACAAATTTGTCCTGGAGTGTAAATGGGACAACTTTGGTTAACAGGTCTGAGGGATTAAATGTGGGTTTAAATAACATGTGAATCAGAGAGACCTCATTTTGATATATATGTTAATCTTATTTTGGTTTTCACACAAAAAAAAATCTTTAAGCAGAGTAAAACAATTATTCATGCACATACAATTGTAGTAGCTTCCTTCAAGGAAAACTGTTATAAAAACATTAAAAAATTAGGAAGGGAGCATGAGCCACATGAAACCTTTATCTCTGATACTTTAAAATGCATAGATGATTGAAAGGATTATTTTTAAATCTTGCTACCTGCTCGCCATTTGTTTGTTTTGGCACAGTTCTGTTCTCAGAAAATGAGAATTGGGCAAACATGCATATTTGCCCCCTGTTGTGTTCTGGTTCTTGTGTGACAGAACAGTGCAGCAATGTTTGGGTCTTAAAGAGCCAAAAGCAGCATCTGTTCTGAATATCTGCCTCTGTGGAAACTTTTAAAACTGCCAGACATTCCCGTGCTGTGAAGTGCGTGTCCTCCAGCAGTGCTCCTGGTGTTCCTGCAGTCCCCAGCACAAGGAACAGTCTCTCCTGTGAGGTGGTCAAGGCCTCCATGGTAAAGGGATTTAGAGCTGTTGGAAGAGCTTTACTTGACAGGAGGAACTTGCTACTGAGATGCTGGTTCTGCATCTGTGCACTTCTCTGGCTGCTCTGAGAGAAGGTCTGGGCAGCCTCCTGCACCTCAAGCTCATCACACACAAGCCAAGCCTCCCTGGGCAGACCCACATCAGGCTGGTTCCTAGTCTTGCCCCAGCTCCCCAGTCCCCTTGCAAACTGAGTTTGGCTGCTTTGAGTTGTACTGGTTGGAGGTGGAAGGCACAGGTCCCCTTCAGGAGAACTAATTAGTCAAGGGGAATTCCTCAGGGACTGATATCTTATTTACCAATAAAAAAGCAAGACCATAGATGAATGCATGAAAATTAGCCACTACCTACCATAGCTGATATTGAAGACAGCAGGGAATAAGACCTGGTTGCCCTTTCAGATTAAAGACCTGAACAAACAAGTGTAAAATCATGCATTTTATGAACTAATAATGAATAATTAGTTACTATCTGTTATGAGATGGAATCAACTGAAAAATCAGAGTAGACTCGTGTCTAGGTTACTCACGTACAGTATGGTTGGAGCTAGCATTAAACTATATCCAGCAGAATGGAAACAGCATTTGTGCTCTATGTGAAGGTGTTGATAGCATGCCCACAGGAACATTGTACACTGTATTCTTGCAATTCACATTTATAGGACATAAAATTGTAAGTGCAAGAAGTCCATGCAACCAACCATGGGAACAGGAGAACTATCACACAAGAAAGATTGAAAGACCTAGGCCTGCTAGCCTAGCTTAATACAAGCTTTAAGGAAATACGAGTGCTCAAGATAAACGCACAAAGCTGAAGGAGAAGCACTGAAGTTATCAGACAATCCTGGCAGTAGAAAAAACAGGCAGAGGGAGCCAGGGATGTGACCACACTGGGAAGCAGAAGAAGGTTTCTAGTCACCAGTGTTGAGATGCAGATCCCAGTACACAAAACAGTAGAAAGATTTTTAGTATCTTTGAGACAGAACCAAATGTGTTTCTGAGGGGAACAACAGAGTGTGACTTCCTGCAAGTGCAGAGGACTGAGCTGAGCAACCTCACATGTCTTTCATTCTGTGCTCAAATCTGCTTTGAGCAGTTTGAGATTTCCAAGGAGCACAACAAAGCCAAGCACCCTTCTTACAGTGTACTATTATTGCAGTTCAAGTTACAGTACCAAAATGAAAAGACACTAAAACATTGACATATTTGTCTTTCCTATCTGGAACTTAGCCATCCTCTTAAACAGCCTTCTACAATTGCGTTTTCCTCAATTCCCCAGTCCAGAGTATAGTTTTGCTCTTGCTTTTTTCACTCATTTAGAGATTTGTCTCATGAAGCTTTCTAACCTTTCCATAAGACTGATTCAGCTGAGAAAGACAATTCTGCACAGTACTGGAGAAGAAATTTAAAATACTACTCTGGATGCAAGTCCTTCATACTAATACCTATTTGTCCGCACATACTTCAGTGATTGTGCAGCATATATAGCTGAAGGACAGTTAAATCTATAGCTTCAGTCTTCACCTGTTGAAAGAGACTGTTACACTGCACTGAACATTTGACACAATAGGCTGAATTAAGTTCACCAATACACCAAAGGCAAGCTGCTGCTGACCAGATGCTGAGCTTATCAAGAGTGCTGTACTCCAGTTTGGCATGCACACTTCCCAAAGCTCTTATTGCAGGGCCTGTAAACCATCTGAGCCTTTTCCGACAGAAGACTGCCCTGCAATATTTCCTTTTGTCCATCAAAAGCCAAGCTAGTAAATTATCATTGGTAAGCCATGTCTAGGTTCAGGTTCACTCTTCTGCAGAGGACCACAGTTTGATTCTTCCAAGAGAAGTTTTACACTGCCTTTCCTGAAATGGTTTTCTTCAGAGGTAAGGGGTTGTTTGTTTTCTTCTGAAGCAGGGTAAAATGAGCATTGCTCTAACTTGTCCTGGCAGTGAATATCATCAAGATGACATATCTTCAGGTGAAGATACACAGCTGAGGAATTCATGGGATATACCCTTTGATGTCTAGCAGTCTTGCATGGAGAAAGAGTGGATGCCCTGTATTTGCAGCATCACAGAAAGCTGATGCTAGAGTGAGCAGCCCTGGGATGGGCCAAGCTATTCCTTTAACTTAATCTGGGATTTAGAAGTCAGAATAATGGAGAAAACAGTGATTTGTACTTGTGTTCTGCAGCCAGCAAAAAGAATGCACTCTTTCTGATCTGGGATGCTGCATGCTTATCAATGTCTGGTTCTCGTAACTGCTGCATTTTATTGTTACCTAACAGAGATTAGCAGGCAAGCTAGAAAAAAAAAATCATGCCTATTTATCTAAGAGGTTGTTATTTCACAAGTGGAAAACTAAGAATTGGATAAAAGTGAGAAAAATCTGCTGTGAAGGAAAATACTTAGTTGTAGCTTCGAAAAATCACCCAAACAGGTGCAACATGATCTAAAATAAAAGAAAGCAGGTATGACTAAAAGTATCCATCATATCTGATCTGTGAAACAAGAGCTTATATTCCTGCCCCTGTGTGGGTTATAGCTCAGATATAAAAGCTCCAACTGCAAAAAGTGCAAGAATCTGTTTAAAACGTAACTACTCTTAATCCACAGACATCATAACTTCTCACATTGCAGCTTATCAGCTATTTAAATAGAAAGAGATTAATCATGAAAGGTCTTACAAATCTTATCCCACTGTAAATATTCAATAGTGTTTTAATATATTGAAGAGTTTGTGTTCCTCAAAACACCAAGGTGCTATGATTTACTGGCTAGGATTGATTATATTTCTGGTAGCACAGATGGCTGAAGTTTTGGTTTGAGTTATTTCTCAACATGATGGAATAAATTCCCAGCTTCTGCATCAGGGCTTGAGACTCCTTCTCACTGGGAAGACAGCATGCTCCCCAGGACAGGCATGATTATGGGTGTGTGCCTATTGTATTTGTGACCATACAAACAGTTCTTTAAATGCTTTCAGACTATATTCTCCTCAGTAAAGCTTGCAGTTATCAGTTAAAAAAAACCCCAATGTAATCACAGTTCTCACTGAAATGGAAAGCATAGACAACCAGTTAACTGGTGAGAGGAAAAAAAAGGGCTGGATCCAGCCACTGCTTGGCAGGTCTTGCGACAGACTAAATTCTGAGCAGTTCCGCATGGAAGCAGTAGGATGAGAGAAGAAAGCATGTAGACTTACTTCTCTGTCAGATCAGCATAGAGTTTAGGAACACAAGTGCATTTCTTTATAGATAGCAGAAGGGTGAGAAAAAGGGCAAAGAGTAGAACCAAGAGCTATTGCAAATGGCAATTGTTGTCTATTTGGGAGAGGTCCAACCTTTATGCCGTGAATGGCAGGTGAGGACACTTTCCCAAGCTGTTTGGAATTTCTTACACACTTCCACAGCTTAGAGTGCCTGCAGTCCCAAGAAGGTCTTGTAATTGCACCCCAGCCAGCATCCAAGCCCCACACAGCTGCTCACTCGCTCCCCCACCAGTGGGATTGGGGAAGAGAATTGAAAGGGTAAAAGCCGGAAAATCCATGGGTTGAGATACAGGCAGTTTACAGGGAAGACAAAAGCCATGCACACAAGCAAAGCAAAACTGAAGTATTAATCCACTGCTTCCCATGGGCAAGCAGGTGTTCATCCATCCTCAGAAAAGCAGGGCCACGTGTCATTGTGACAAATTCCATCACAAACTCCAAACATCCTCCCCTTCCTCTTTCTTTCCCTCTCACTTTATTTGTTGAGCATGGTGTCACGTGGTCTGGAATATCGCTCTGGTCAGCTGTGGTCTCCTCTCCTGATTGTGTGTCATCCCAGCCTCTCAAGTACTCCCAGCCTCCTCAATACTGTGGCAGTAGGAGAAGTAGAAAAGGCCTTGGCTCTGTGCAAGCCCTGCTCAGCAATAACAAAAGCATCTATGTTAACATTACTTTGTTCAGCACAAATCCAAAACAGCACCATACCAGCCAGTGTGAAGAAAGTTAACTCTACCCCAGCCAAAACCAGCACAGATGGTTACTGACAAAATTGCTGTCTGCACAAACTCCTGAGCTTGACTTTATTGAGTAAGAGCTCTGTTGTAAAATCATCTGCCACAAGTCACAGCCACTGTAGGGTGTTTTGCTGTTTGGGTAACACAGGCCACATTTCTGAGTGGCCAGTAAGGTTGAGGATATTTGACAGAGACACTAGGAGCCATAAAAGGCTTCCTGGCTTCTGGTTGCATTGCTCTGTAAATCTAGGTTGGTTTTGCCTTCTCTTTTATGCTTTCTTTTACTATTATCATTATTGAACAAACTTCTATAGTACTTTATATCATGTTACGTATGGTATAATCCTAGGCTAAATTTTTATTTCATTGCTTGGTTCTTTGGGTGGTGAATTGGACCCAACCCCAATTTTTCTAGACACAATAGTGACTATATAGATAAATATTTTCTTTCCTGTTAAATACCTAAGTGCACACTTAAAGAGTTGAGTACATTTTGTTCAAAAGATATCATTCATTGACAGCAGAGAATATGCAGGACTAACAAGGCAAAGTCATCCATCTTTTTTCTGATCTCAGCCTGCTACAGACCTTCACTACTGTGGGGATGTTTTCTTACCAATGTACTTATTTTACAGCTGGAATATAGTGTTTATCTCCATAGCGGAAAATGGAGAAAGTCCTGCTGGCTCAGAGCAGAGAGTCTTTCTCTTGGAAAAGAATTTTCTATGACATTCACTAATGTAGAAAAACTGACAAAGCTGAGAGGACTCACAAACAGCACCTTCCTGTTACCTCTGTTCACGAGACAGGAATTCTCATGTGCTGACAGTTAAATGAGTGAGAAATCTCACTGAATCACACTGAGAAATTTTCTCCTTGCTGGAGAGCGACAGTGTGCTGTAAAAAGCTGTTTGAAAGTGAATGAGTCTCAACTGAAATAAGTGAGAGCTGACGGGTTTGGTCCTGCACATTACATTCTTTTGTAAACAAGGGAGATGCTTTCTGTGAAGATTTTCCATGCTCCATTAGAAAATTAATCTTTTGCCTTGCACATACACTGTAAACAGAGACCACTTAATTGTATGGTGGAAGAGATTTATAAGAAAAAGTATATTACTAAAGCAAGACAGAAGGAAAAAAAATCTTCATACATTTAAAGGAATACATTTCACACTGTGGACAGATAAGAAAATAAATTTCACTCAGTGTTGCTAAAACCAGAAAGCTACAGGCTGCAGGACTTCAGGGTTCTCCTGTTCTCCATGAAGTTTAAACTATGAATTGAAGGGAAACATTCAGCCTAGTATTTGGCAAACTCACCTCTGTATTCCACTTTTTCATCATCCCTAACAGCTCAGGCCTAGCACATGGAGAGGAAAGAATTGCTGAGGAGGAGGAAGGGATACAGTTGCAGAACTAATAAGCTGAAGTTGCAGAGGAAAATTTTGGTTAGAATTTAAGGAAAATCATACCCCAAGCCTCAGATTTTGTCTTGCAGAAGGCAGTTTTCAAGAGGGAAAAATCATTCTTTCAGACTTCAAATTAGCAAATCTTAGGCATTTTTCCTGTGTATTATAGACAAAGTTTCTCTTTAATACCGGGGAAAAATAAAAGATAACAAAAATAACATCCATTACTAGAACACACATAATTTTCTTCTTAAAAAACTATAAACAAGCATATACATGTAGGGAACATAACAGCTGATAAATTACCTTTTAAATTTAAAACATCTATTTAATGCTCACTTGAGACCTGATGCTGATGCCTTTACTCACAATGATTCAACCCTACCATTGCCTAAAACAGATTTTCAGGAGGAGTAAAGAACTGCTTGAATACTCCTTAGGGGAGTCAGCACCTGGCCCTGGAAGACACATTCATTTTAAGTATACTTCTGAAAACAGACCAATGTTTAGGCATTGTCACTTTTGATTGTTAAATTGCTGTGACAAACTTGCCAACTGGCCCACATGTACAAAAAACAGAATGACAAATGTTTGCATCCAGCAGAGTGTGGTTACAGAATAAGTTTTATATGCTTGTATGGGCACACACAGACTCAATTCAGCTTTTTGAAGTAGAATCAAATTGACCAAAAGAGACTCCAGAAGCTTTTATCATTGAGCTGAAACAGAGGCTTGGTAACATGGCTCTGCTTGGTATTCTCTACCAAATGGTGTATTCTAACTGGAAGCATTCTGTCTGACTCCTTTGGGGGTGAGAAAGCATTCAGCTGCCCCCCTGGCAATTGTATCACTGGTGAGGGAGTTCACAAGCCAACATGAGAGGTGCTCAGCAGCAACCAGCCTTTTGGGAGATTGGGTAGTGAATGGAAAATATGAAGCAAAACCTGCACCAAGTGAAAGAATTCCATTGTTAACCCATTTCAGATATTTGCCCTGTAAGTTGCCTTCATTTACTGATTCTCCCTCCCTGAAATCAGTGACACATACAGCAAATCGTAGTGATGGGAGACAGAATGCAGTAAATGGTCCTGTCAGCTCCTCCAGACCCCCACCTCTCTGCCAATAAACAGAGTTGTGTTTGTTAGGATATATCAAATGGTTGCACTTCTCTTCCTATACGTTTTCACCCACACAAAAACTGGAAATGTAAACTCTGAGAGAACCAGAAACTCAGGCAGGAAGGCAGATGATCTGTTCTACTTCTGAGGAAGCCAAAGAACACCAGAAGCCAAGAACACCCAAGCAGACACAAGGACTTATTTTAGGGTCTTGAGACAAATTAAATGTTATTTTAATGAAATATCATGAGTATCAATCAGATTTGTGTTTGGGGAAAAAAGTGTAGTGGATTGCTCTTCTGACTAATTCCACAGAAGAAAATGAGTGCTAGGAGTGAAGAGCTCTGACTCAGGAGATGTTTACTAAATTTGCCAGAAAACTTTGCTTCTATGTCTTATTTGTCTCTGTCCTTGTTTTATGTCTGAGAGTCACAGGATCACAAAATCAGACTTCTAAAGGCTGAAAGAAACTTTGGGTGTCTCTAATCCAGCTTTCTACCCAAATTGAAGTCAGGTGCAGGACTAGACCAGGCTGCTCAGGTCTTTATTCAGGTGTATTCCCAAAACAATGTGACATTTTTTACAATTAGATTTAGTATGAGCATGTCATGAACTTTATGACAGTAGACTTATTTTCTGATGGTGGGGTGTTACATGTCAATACAGCCATAGCAAAATTAACCAATTCTGACAGAAGAGGGGGGCAAAATCTTTCAAGAGGTGAAATGTTTAGCAAATTCAGATTGAGATAATTACTTCTTTGAATTAGCTTTTTACAAGGAAACATTATTGAAAAAATTATTTTTCTGTTGGGTCCTCAGAGATAAATACATACACAGAAACTCTCCAAATATTAGACACTTCCATGACCACTTTCACCACCTACACACCCAACATCCTGACCAATGCACACAGTGGTAGCTCCTTGCTAAAGATTTTTTATAAGCTGCTTTTACAAGGAAAAGTACATCAATATTCTCTACAACATCTTTTGAATACAGAAATTATCTAGGTAGTAGTACAGCAGATGGAAAATCGTCATAGATGCAGAAAAGAAGTGTTGTAAAGCAGATGGTGATCAGTTGTTCAAGTCAACTAAAATGAAGCATGATTTTCTTTGTATGAACAGTACTACCAAAAAATTCCAGTCGTGAAGGCAGGGAGGGGTGGACCACACAGGAATTCTGTGAGTAGCATAGGCTCAGTAGAGCCTTTTAAGAACACATTAACATCTGCTGGAGTTGAAGGGTCTACCTTGGGTTACTTCTTGCTTTAAGGAAAGAGTTAAAGTAAGTATGTTTTCTGTCTATATTCTGATTTTATTATATCCACTCTGGTCTCATGAATCTGGCTTTTCTTTGTCATCTTGATGTGCTAGCTCCCAGGCTTTTAATGTCACATGCGAATCTAAAGTTCAGGAACAGTTAAGTAAACAAACAACAAAAAACCACCACCATCATCATCCCCAAAAAATCCACAAAAAAACCAACAAAAAACTAACAACACAACAAAACAAACCAACCAAACAAAAAAAAAAAAAAAAAACCAAGAACTGGATGCTGGAGATTAAAAAATAGAAGCATCATGGAAATGGCACAAGGACAAAAAGGAGAGCAATGAGTAAGCAAGATAAATATCTGAAGGGCAACAGAGAGATGAATGCCTAGAGCGTTAAGGTGATTCTTGAATTTGTTGACAGCAGAGGTAGCCAGTTCTGTGGAGTGCTTCCCAAGACATAAGATGTGATTTCTCTTGCCAGCAGACTCCCAGCTTCGTGGAAGAGCTCTGGATGGGACAGAACGCAAGAAGAAGAGTAGCAGCCTCAGGCTTTTATTAGTAAATTTGCACCTTTGGATAATATTATTCACCCCCATTACGGATGAGGTGACTGAGAAACAGAACTGCAGACTCCTGGGTGTCAGGACCAGTTCCTACCCACTTTAAAGCCCAGTAGTAAAATGTTTCTTCATTAACTATGTAATTGTACATTAGCTCTTTGTCAGAAGGACACATGAAAGAGAATTCTGGTTCTGCCACAACTCTTACCCCACAAAACCCTGTTCTTGATCTCCAGTGTCAAGGGGGTGTTCAAGGTGGCACAACAAAATCTGATCTGGAAGTTAGAGCAGTCTCTGGTAAAGGAACTGTATGTCCTGTGCTTGTATCTCAGTACTTGCACTAAACAGGAGGAACGGTTGGCAGCTGAATTGCCTGGCTCCAGCAAAACTTTGAGGGGAACAGCAAAACAGTCATTTGCATAGATGTAAAAGACTTCAGACTGCTGAGTGATTGAAGGAAAAATGAAAATAAATATATTCACCATGAAACAAGGCAATTTGAATCCAGAGTACTTTTTATAACCATCTACAGAGTACTTAATGGGTATTAAATTGTAGCTTGTCTAGCATAAGCATAACTTTTCAATTCTATCATGGGTGTCTAACCACAGAAAAAAGGAAAAACATGAGTGTCCTCATAAAGTTGAAGCCTGTGGGTTTGGATGAGGAAAGTGACATGATTTTTTTTTTTTTTTTTAATATCAAAAGTTCAGTCTGGTTTCTTTTGCAGATTCCCATGCCTCTGCCCTGTCAGGCTTTGACTGAAAGGGACAGCAAAAGTATCAAAATATCTCATATATTCCTGTTCTTGCAATATTTCTGGTCCAACCAAACCCAGAATACTACTGCTTTCCTGACTACTGGCTTGCTGAGATTTACTCTTCCAGGATGGTTATTTAAGAGGTGTGACTGCCATATCCAGTCATTCAGTGCTTACTTCCTCTGTCAATCCTCTTTCCCAGAGATTGCTGTCATTTTCCCAGAGGCATGTATGCTCAGGGTGGGGCAGTGCTTCATCAGCCTCCCTGAACCACACACAAGGCAGCTATTTTATTGCAGTGACTGGCAAAAGGTTTCCTCCCACTTCTTTTTGTGCAGCCACACGTTATACATCCCCTAATGTGGGGAAGAGCTGCAGACATGGATCAAAGCTCCTAATAGAATCATGGAATAAACAAGGCTTAATAGGCTAACTACTTCAAATGTGATTAAAGTTACAAGAAACCAATCCTTCTCCTTAACCAGGCCTGGCAGTTCCAGGTTAAAAACTGATTTTGCGAGGTTAGATGCTCTTCTTCCACATTAGTCTTGTTTCTGTGTTTTTCCCCTGTTCCCACAAGCTGCAATTTGCACATTTCCCGGCAGAGCCCTGCCAAGCCATCAAACAGACAAGCTGGCAACTTTAGGGACTGAGCAGTAGTTTCAAGCAGAAGAGAAGGAGCGAGTCAAATGCTCAGCTCCCTTCCTCCTCCAAGTAAGCCTCTGCTACAGTTCTGTAGGTCCCTGTATTTTTATTCACCTTTCATAACCAGTAATTTATCAAGTCTACCTCTCCCTACTGCTTGCAGGCCTGTATATTTTATTGATTTAAAACACAGAAGACACTAAGCTTAGACTGCTCCCTTGCAGCAGATACTGCCTGCAATTGCAACTTTCTATATGTTCATCTTTGACACCATTTCACATATTAAAAATATGAAAAAGGGTAATTTTTTCATGTTAATTTAGAGTTATTTTGACCCAGAATCAGCTAAATGTAAGAGAAATTAACTACTGTAGTGATAGGTCACATAGATGTTGTGTCATATCTGTAAAACATTCTGTGTGATTGTTATGTATTTGTAATCTGCCAACAGTAAGTTCAAGACAGGAACACACTTGCAACTGATGCCACCTGGAATACGATGAGATTAAATTGCTAAGGGGTAAAAATGGTAATATTTAGGAGACATGTTGCAACACCTGATGGATATTTAAAGCATCAATCATTCTATGTATCAGTGAGGCTAAGGCCTGTAGAACCTGCCAAGGGACAGCTGCCCTAAAAGGAAGAACTAAAAATCAGAAGAGACCTATGCAGAGGTCTGTGTAATCAAGAACACCACAGAGAAGGTGCAGAAGGATTGAGCGTTTCACAACACCAGAGCTAGGAGATTCAAATGAAATCAGCAGGTGGTTGGTTTAAGAGAAAAAAAAAAAAACAACAAAAAAAAGGAAATACCTTTTTTTAACCCAATACACTAGGGAAATTCATTACCACAGGATGTTGCTGTTGCCAAAGGCTTGAAGAGCTCCAAGAAGTGATTAGACAAGATAACAGAGAAAAGATAAGGCTTCCAAGCACAGAGACATGGTTGCAGTTGCAGGACATCCCTGAGCCGTGGGAGGCAGAGGGTACAGAAATACATGGCTGTCCCTTGCCTGTTCTCATATCCTTCCTGACACATCTGTCCTCAGCTACCTCCAGAGGTAGGACACTGCTCTGTGGGGCCCTCTGGTCTAAGTCAGACAGCCATTCCTACACACCAGTATTGACCAGCAGCCAAAGTGCCAGATCTAGCCAGTAAAGCGCTTCCACCTGGCCTGTTCTCTTTTCCCAGGAGAGACCAGGGAAAGCTGCTCATGAAGCAGGTGCCACCCAGATGGCTCAGCTATTCTCACTTGCTACCCAGCATGGAGATGAGGGGTGGTGGCTGCTGGCAGTGCAGTCTCTGCCAGGCAGACACACAGTTCCCCCAACTCTCCCAAAGCAGCAGCCATCAGGCTGCCAGGCTTCTGTCCCATCTCCAGCTCCTTCTGGGAAAAAGGGAGCACCTGGAAGGGTTTGCTCAAGGCGGGACTGGGAGAAGCATTTAATGTGTGTGGGAAAGGAGAGATACTTTGGCCAGACCAGTTTGAGCACTTACAGTGTGAGACAGTGTAGGGACAAGTGTCCTTACAGCCTATACTCAGCTACAGTGAACACTGCAGCAATTTCAAGCCTCATCATCTGCTGAAGGATGTCATAAAACCAAAATATAGACCTAGAATCTTTGGCATCTCTTTTCTACTCTCCTGGTAAATCCACCGAAGGCAATGGGAGCTCTGTTGCCAGCTGCCAGGGCATAGGATCAGACAAAAAATGAAAGACTGGTGGTAAAGGTTTCTTCCCCTCTATTTATCATATTTTTTCCTCCTTGTGTTCCAGGGCAGAAACACATGGAAAATATGTATTAATCTGCTGTATTAATTGAAATAAAATCTCTACTCCGGCTCCCAAATGTAGCCACCTGATCTCCTTATTCAGCATAGAATCTATAATTCTGAGGTCTTCAAAAGGCAGAAGCCAGAAATACCATGTAAAGCATAAGGTACATTGGAAAATATAGAATTCTGTAAGATGGGGTTAATATTCAAGGAACCTAAGCAGCATGAGTTCATCATCAAGTATTCCAGAACCTGATCGATGTTCATTTATGAATGCATGTATAATGTATATATCTCAGTCACAAGTTCATGGGTTATGTGCCTGTAAAGAAATCAGTGAAAACTTAAACAAGAAGCTGTCATCTCATCACCCTTGAAAAGCTGACACAGCAGAGAAAGGTACTTTGCTAATGGAGCTCTGGTTCTATTTTTGCTTTATACTTAATGATTTTCCTTCTACCTTTTAGTTAATTCAGCTGCTTTGCAATTTAAAAATAAGTAAAACGCAGCAGAATAAAATATTTTGTGTTTCTAGTGATCCTTTGAGAAAAAATGGATCAGAATCTTCCTTATAGTTTCCCTCCAGACACTATTGCCTTTTTAAGAAGTTGCGATTGTTTTTTCTTGTCTGCTCTGGTTTCAGAAGATCAAGTATCTTTATTTCGGCAGAAGAAATGGAGCAATTGTGAATAACTTAATGATGGAGAATACACATTTTGGACGCATACATGTAGCTAATTTAATTTTCAGCAAACACCACACTATCTCCTCCAGGAAAAAAACAAAAAAAATAATGGTGAAAAGGACACACACATCCCTTTTTCTTGAGCAAAAATCCCTTTTCTTCTTAAAGCATTAAACATGTCAGCTCTTTAAAATACAGCCAGATGTATAAATCACTGAACAATGGAAGGGCTCTTAAAGAACCTGAAATGTATCAACATTTGTTGCCAAGGATATGTCTTCTTTCAAAACTCTTCGAACCACCTTTCTTTTTTTTTCCCCTCTCCATTTTCCCTTTTTCTTCTCAATATCTAATGAATAATATTCCTGATTCCTGTCCCTGTAGAGGGCAATAAAGAGCTTCACTGCTGGTCAGATGGTTTGTTTGTCACCCTGAGGAAATACTATAGCCAATTATACCATCCTCTAGCTACCAGGGGCTGGCGAGGCCCCAAGAGCCACCCTGAAGCTCTGAGCTGACCCATCAGCCCTCTGAACATGCTGCTGCTGCCCAGCCATGGGTGCACTTCCCCAGCCAGCTGTCCTGGTGGCCAGGCTGTACACCAACACCTTGGTTATGCGGCCATATCAGCCCACGTGTCTCCCAGCAAAACGTGCAAACCTTGTAGGAAAAGGAAAGTAGGCAAGAAAGATAGATTTGTACTCATTCAAAACATTATGATTGCATGCAATGTTTTGAAGGTAGCTTGTTGTTACTTTTCCCCCCTTCTCTAATGCAGATGTTAGAATACCGGGCTTTTAGAAGTCTTGAATCAATAAACCAGTTTTGCTTTGGAGGAATAGAAACGTTGACTTAGCAAAAGCTCAAAATTATACATAAAATAAAGACAGACGTAGAAACCACTTTCAGGTTCTACACTTTCCTTGTTTTGCAGTCGGTGTTATTAGAAAGCCTGAAATATTTAAGTATGTGGTAGCTCAAGCTGCATTCTGCCACATACAGAATATTTATTCTTATCCACATTTCTTCTCCCTTATCTATAGGGCTGACTACCAGTTCCTATAAATGTCTGTGTGGCTATTTGTGTGCAAGCGTGTCAGAGCAGGGGAGAGCAGCCCTTACTCTGCCAGTGGGGCAGCTTCCAGCATGCCATATGCATTATGGCTTGCAGCACAGACAGTGCCCACAGGCTGACAGGTTCCGTCCTGTATCTCTTCATTATAGTGAACCCCTGGCAGCACTGAGAAACATTCAGGCAGCAGGAGCAGCTGCAGGAGTCCACATCCTAACTGCATAAATCAAGGCTATCACTTATCAGGTAAAGGCTTAGACTGGCAACTTGGGGAGAGGTTAAGGAAAATACAGTGGAGCCATAAACAGCAGGTAAAGAGAATCCTGACAGTGCTGGGTTGTGTGAGCTGTGCTCCATGGATACATTCAGCTGGATGCAGGTATGAAAGCAGGCATGGATCCTGACAAATATGCACCTCTGCATTACCCACATACCTCCTAGCTGCAGAGCCTTGTTATTGAACAGCACCTCTGAAGCCTAGCTCAGATCTTGGAGCTGAGATGGTCTAAGCCTAAGTGCAAGGAAGAAGGGAGGATGGAACAGCATCTACCAGGAGAAAAACTGAAAGATTTGGGTGGGGAAAACCAGGAAGGCTTTTGGCCATACCGGTCTTTTTCCAGGTCTGAAACTGTCTGGGAGAGCTCTTCCCACATTTCCACAGGAAGAAGGGGTTTTATTCCCACAGACTTAGTACGTTGTGGATATAACCACTCCCTCAAATGACTCAGACTTTCACATGTCATACAAACTACATGTTTTCAAGTTCAGAGTCTAAAACATGTTTAGAAACTTCAGGGCCTGGGAAAAAAAAATCCTGGAAATGCATACAGAAACAGTTAGTGTTGGAAGGGCTTTTTTTCCTTGAGTCTGGTAGGGAAAAGTTGGAGGAGATAAAAAGGGGAGTCTTTCATGTGAAATACTCTGTCTCAGAATGAACAGTGAAAGAATGTTTAAAGTAATGTTTACAATGATATTGGAATTTTTCCCTAAATGGATATTCTTTCTGAACACCTCCTTCCATCCCCTCACCCTCCATAATTTCCAAGGAAAATATTTGCTTTTGAAACCTGCAACATTTCCAAAATTTTTACATCTGTCATGAGGTTAGGGCTGAGGATGGGACTGGGGCGAAGATCTGGGTCAGTAAGGTAGGGTAAAATATGGCAAACATGCTGTAAAATGCAGTTTATAAAATAGAAACCTGAGTCCAAGTTTCTGGCTGTTATAGACATGAAATCCTGATTAAATTTGAGGAAACCCTGTGAGGTTGACAGCGTGTGCAAGTGTAGATGACCTGACTAATTCTGAAGCTCACAAGCATCTTTCTGTAACTAACAGTCTAATGGTTCCTTACCATTCAGAGTAAAGGGATAAAATATGCTATAGTTTTAAAATTAGGCCAGAGCGGGTCAAAAGGTTGCTGTACCCAGACAAGGACCAGAGGAGGCAGTGTCTGGGCTCAGGCAGACAGAAATCCTCTCTTGAGAAAGGATGCCCATGTTTATCTTCCTCAATGCTTCTGGAAATGAGCTTTCCCTATCTGTATTATTGACCTGCAAACTCACTGTGTTTCTCTTTGAAAGCCATGAGTTCTTATTTTATGCAGAAGCCACCATCAGTCTTGCTTTCTCTTTTCAAGATTTGTTACTTCCTATCATAGGGATGTATCAACAGGTAGCAAATATGCTCAGATGTGAGGGAAGCACCATCTTCAGCATTTTGTACAACCACTATTATTCAAAAGCAATGTACCTATATACATTTATTTTATATATTAATACTTGCTAAACTAGGTATTTTTAACTAGGTAAATCCACAGAGGTGTTTGTTATTAAAGAAATGAAGTTTCATCTTCACAAAGAGAAATATTTTAAATTTGCCACAAATTTCTGGGTTTTCCTTTCCCCTAAGGAAAAATAAAGCCCTGTGACATTGTCTTTTCCTTAAAAAGAGAGGTAGATGTTCCGCCTTTCACAGCCATATTTGCACAACTCAAGCTGACCTGTGATAGCTGTCTATGTTCTCGCAGTAAATATAATGTCTCAGAGCAACAGAGGCTATGATCCCACATTCAGCTTCTTTCAGCCCTAGATCCAAATTTGTTAGGTGCCTATTTGCCCTCTGTAAATAACGAGAAGGCTAATTATGGTTCACTACCAGGTGTGATTCAGAAAAGCCTTTCCTGACAGAACTCCCTCTAAAGACCTAGCTGACTTCAAGAAAGTGTTTTTGGAAACTCAATTAGGAGCATGTCTCGTGTTTTAATAGTGAGGTCAGACCTTGGAAAAAATCGTATTCATGCGATTTTACACCAAGTCTACATAATTTCATATAGAGTAACCATTGTGTTACTTCTTAGGTTCATCTAGATGATAACCACAAGATGAAAGCAGGAAGGAAAAGCTGGCACAGAATAAATGTACTGAGGGTAGGAATTAGCCAGTGGCAGTGCTTATCGCAGAGGCATTTATCTGTAGCTTCCTCACACATCTCTTCCTCCAGAGGCAAAATTATACAGTGTTCCTCCTTACAGTGCTGCACAGTTTGTTTTTTACTTTGCACCATGCATTTTTCATGAATATCAACTTCTTGTACCTCCTCATACCTACAGGTCTGTGGCTTCAGAAAAAGAGAAAGACCTGACAACAGTAAGTTAAAATGTGTTAGCATCCATCCAGCCCCAGAAATTTGCTCTGGGAAGCCCCATGTTGGCACTGAGCTGAGCAGTATCTCAGTAACATCCTGAGGTAACTCAGGGTAAAGGCTAAGAATAACTCCTTGGTGCACACATAATTTTACAATTTGCACGCAATTAAAATACTCACAATTTTCACCATTATTTGCTTAGGTACTGGAATTGGGCTGTGGATTGTCTGCTTAAAATACCTATGCAAACACATCTCAGCCTTCACCAGGTCTCCTCTGTTTTCCATTACAGCTCAGGAAATAGCTGGGAGAGGAAACTTCATTTCAAATATTTGTTCTAATACAAAGCTAATTTCTCAGTGAAGGTTTCTACAAATCTTTCATGATTATTTCACACAAATCCATGCAGGTTCAAGTTCCCCAGAAAATCCACAGAATAAATTTCTTCCTACATCATTCACCCTCAACAAATTTGAGCTGTGCTGTAACCTGACTGCAGACATTATCAATTCCAACAGAGAATTTAATCCCTGAGTTTATAATTCACAGTTCTCAGTGGGAATAGTTACATAAATCACACTTGTTTGCTTTCATTCCTTATTGCACAATAAAGCAGTGGGACCATAGCAGAGTGAAATTTTCATGTTACACCCAAATATGGATTTCAAAATTTCTTCTCTATTGGCTTATTACTTTGGCCGCCAAAAGAGGGAAAGAAACAATATGATATAATTAAAAAAACACAATGTACATATTTAACTGAAAAAAACCAACAAAACTTTTAAAATTGGAATATCCTAAGCACAACGGTAGAAAAGTTATAAAAAAAATACACTGTGTCTTTAAACTATGATGATTGAATGCTTGAAAACATGTACCAGGGGTGAGACTTACTGATTACTCAGTATAACTGCATCAGTAGGAGAAGGGAGGTACAACTGAGTCCAGGGAAACATGCACAAGATCTCTGTACCTCTGAAGAGCTTGGCAACAAGTTACAGCTCTGGATCCACGCAAATATCCTTTTGTCAAACACAACTTATGTGTTTCTACCTAATTCATAGGGGTCTTGAACTCCCACTAAACCAAACCAACCTCACAAACACACTCCTGCTCTTCATGAAACAACTCTGAAATATTACAGGAGCCATCAGGAATGGCATCCTGATGGCTTGTAGTCAAGATTCATTTTGGCAAAAGATTTCTAGCAGCATGCTGCAGGTTTAAATTTCCCTGGATATCTGCCCTGGTCTCCTTGGAGCTGTGCCTAAATGTCTAACTACAACCAGGTACAGAGGAGAATGAATTTGCTTTTTCTGGCCCAGAAGGCTCTCACTGGGGAGGGGAGGAACAGGGAGCTGGTGAGCCCCAGGGGTAGTCTCAGAAGCAGAGTCCTTTCCAGGGCTAGCCTTGCCAGCCTCAGGCGCTGAAATATTTTTGGGATGTGGGTTTAGTTTTCCTGTTCGTTCATAGGAGAGCTCTAAGACGCACAGCTGTTTCATTGGCCTGCTGGTCTGTTCCCGTCCTTCACGCTGCCTGGCACTGTGTGCGTCCATTTAAACCATGGAAAGAGCAAGTATATCATTAGTCTGAGCCAGGAGCTGCAGTTTATCGACAGTTTACATCGGTACCAATTACTAGACTGGGAAAAGCAGTGGAAAATCAGGCCTTTCATTGAAATACTCAGGTGGTATGGATAGCGCACACGAAGAGTTCTGAAACTGCTTCTGTCTGTCTGCTGGCCTGCAGAAAGATGTACAAACCCACTCCCTCATTTCAGTACGTCAGTGAACTTCACATAGCATCAACTGGACTTTATGGGTGGTATTTGTTTTAATGCTGGGTGAAAACCAGGGATACTGGAGTCATCAGCAAAATTAATAGCTTTAATGTCTTGGACTTGAGCCCCTCCTCAGCACAGACCCTCATCCAGACAGGCCATGCTGCTGTTCTTCTCAAAGAATATAAAACTCAGAGGAAAGGGCTACTACAGCCATGCTTGAAGAAAATTAATCTTCTGTGGTACTTCACTGTACCACAGTACATTATGACTTTACCTATTAGCAAATAACAGTACTGTGCTAACGACAAGCCAGATCTGCAACATGAACAGGAGCCACTTATTTTTTGAGAGAGAATAACACTTTTTCCCCCCTTTTTTTTTTTTCCTTTTCACCTCTAACCTCCTGTGTGCTCTACTCTAATGAAAGGTCAGAGGTTAGGACTTTATTTTCTTCCAGACCATGAATGCAAAATAGCAGCAGCATGAACAGTTCAATGACCCCTGTGTGTTCTGAAGCCACCAAAAAATGAAAACAAATGTTAATCTGAAGCCTGACTCAGACTCTCTTCGCTGATCTATACTTATGGAGCACATTAGGGCCACTTACGAAATGAGGCTGAGGGGTGATCTCTGACCCCGCTCCGTTTTCAGATGGCCGTGCTCCATTTGCTGGGGCCTGGCGCTGCTGCCAGCCTCAAGCACGGGGCTCCTGCTCCTTCTCCCGTGGTGCCCGCTGCTTCCCAAGTGTAGCTTACATAAGCCAGAGCAATCACCAGCACACATCAATGGCAACACTCCAATTTAAGAGTAGATGGCTGGAGTAGGTGTTATTAGTACCCTGTGTCAAGCTGTGATTGCTCACATATGGCTGCAGGCTGAATAGCACTTTTGATTCAGGACAGAGAAAGAAAAAGTTGGTGGTAAAGAAGAAAAAAAAAATGGAAGATGAAACAGTCTCAAACTTACTATTTTCTGTTTTGAGGTGGTTGGATTAGAAATCTTCCTCTGCATTCCTAGGTGGTCCAGATCTTAAAGTCCTAGTCCTATGACGTTGAAGCCACATATTCAGTAGCAAAATAGTTGTTTGCAAAAGGCTTCTGATGAATAACACTTTCTTCTTGGTAGTGTGACAAAAGCCAGAGAAATACTTTCTCTATAAAATTATTTTTAAACAAGAGTGAGCATTTTATCTCATCATTCTGAGACAGACATATTTAATTCCTTTTTTTTTCACTACTCTAACCTTTTTCCAGTTCAATGTCTCTAATGCAAATAGGAACCAGAGGTTTAAATCTGCATTGTTTAGATCTGAAGATTACTGTTGGCCTACAAATGCTAGCTGGGTGAAGACTAATAGAGAGTTTGCTTTTTCTTTCCCTTTTTCTGGAAAAATCTTCTGAAGTAAAAGTCCCGTATGTAACATCCGTTTTTATTTGAATACTTCTTGCTGCAGAATGGCCTAAAAAGCATGTGCATATACAGTGTTGTGCAAGGGAAAAAAGAAGAAACGAGATCTAGTCAGCTCAATTAAACTTGCAAAGAGAAAAAAACCAATTACATAAAATTGTCCCTTGAAACAGTTGGGTCTCAAAACAGAAAAAAAAGCCAATGAACACTTTGCTTGGGATGGGGTGAACATATTTCTAGGTTTATAGGTACATAAAGCCCTGGTATACTAATGTATTGTAATTCCTTACTTATGCAGTTAAAAGTGATGTGCAATTTTCTCCGCTTCAACAGGGCCCTTCAAGTGAAAAGACTGAGCACTAGGGGTCAGAAATCACTAGATGTTCTCTTTCATTAAACAGCAATTGTTCACAGATTTCCTGCGTAGTTCAAGTGCAATTCGTTTCAACTAGTTTTAAAGGGTATGATTTCATATCTGGTTTTGGGGACATCACATCACCTAACGTTGTACTTGAAACAGTAAAACTAATGTTTGCCCACTGCAGCCTTTGCCAACATTTTTTATGGGCTTCAAAGTAGAACTAAGACAAATGATAGTGTCAACAGCAGTAGTGGTTAACAATTTTATTGAGAATAACTAAAAAAAATACATTGTTATTATTCATGGGTTTTATATCAGTTAGATGGGCCTGGCACATACTGGCTGAGTTATTCAGAAGGCCAAATCTTTTAGGCCATGATGGATACATGAATTGGCTGGTACTAGAGAGTCAGCATTTACTATAAGTTGTTAATGTACTGTCAGCAGATACTCAAGAAAAAAACACTTCAAGCTCTTAATGATGACAACCATAAGTGGGTAGACTAAGTGTAGATGTATATTTAACTTTAAGCTATAACAATTGGTTAGTCTAAGGAGGAAAAACCTGATGTGAGGGAAGGAAGGGAAGAAGATAATGACATCTATAGGAGCTGTGGATCACCAGCCTTGCTGGAAGACAAACTGCCTCAATTTAACCTGTCTTTGAGTTCTCCAGCCTGCTGTCTTTAGTCATGTTTCAAAATTCGCCAGTACTTTTCCACAGATAAGGCTTAACAGTGGCTCTTGCAAACAATATTAGTCTCAAAAATTCCTCTCCAATCTCAATCTCTGAGTCCTGAGTGGATTCAACAAGAACTCCGGGAGCTGAACTGAATGCTAATGGGGAAATGTGTGGAATATTCACTCTTTTTCTGTAAAATCTTAAATATTAAGGTATTCGATTTAACATGTCTTGCTTTAGGCTAAGTTAATTCATTGATGTAATTTTGAAAGGGAGGTAGAGTGTCAAGTGGCATTTTGCAGAGCTGTTCAGGACAAAAATCTCTTCCCTTGAGTGCTTCATGTCTAAATTTATGGAATCCTTTAAAACCTGCTTCATTCTGACTTGATTCTGATTTTTGCATGTCTCCTTTTTATTTTACCTTTGCTTTCCTTTTGGATATCCATAAAGCAAAAAGCCTTGCACAGATATAGCCATGTTCTTGTTATCTTCAGAGTCTTTTCTAGGTTTTGAACCTGGATAGTAACTATTTGTATAATCTGTGTAAATGATGTAAGTAACTTTTGTAAGTATTTCTATAATTGCACATGAGGATACATACCATTATATTAATATAAAGATTCATTAGCACCACAAAAGAATATAAAACTATAGAAAAATGTGGGCCCTTTATTGCAAGACACCTTCTGTTGTGGCTTTGGATGGAAGGACAGTGCAAGGGGAGCTGAATGTGAAAAGGGGATTTTCCTGCCTCCCAAAAACTAGTTAGCTTTAATTACCTGGGTGGTGCTTTCCTTATATGTGGAGATAAAAATATTGCATGCCTAAAATATAATTTTTCTGTGAAATATTCTCTTCTGTTTAATCTAGTCTGAACTGAGTTTGGTGTTCTTTCCTTGGACAAGAATCTTAATAGGAATGTGAATTGCCACTTCAGCAAAGGCTATAAAAACATTGTACATTGTCTTACTCTTTCTGAGGGCCAATTTTTTAATTTGAGTCTAGAAAGCCATTTCAGGGGGCTGCTATATGAAGGGATTCCTACAGATTGCTTGTCACCTTCTGTCCCCACCAGACTTCCCTGTAGGAGCAAGACACAGAAGCAACTCGGTGCAGGAAGTCCTACACAGCTGGTAGCTATGAACTGAGAAGCCAAATTCAGAAAACAAGAGGTCAAAGTGAAGCAAGGAGAAAATGCTGGGAGCAAGACCACGTTTCTTTTTGCCTCCCCTCCAGGCCCATTGGCTGATTAATATAAACTATCTCCTTTCCAAAATCACCTGACAAAACTAAGAAGACAGAGCTACAAATCCTGCTTCCTAGGACACACAGCAGCTTTTGAATGAAAGGGAAAGAGGGTGACTTCTTGAATGGTGAGAAGATTTATTTTTTACTCCTATGGGTTAAGTGTTTCATATGTTGTCAGTTTTCTTCTCATTTTGCACCTGTCATAAATACTCTGTCTTTACTCAGAAATAAGTGGTCATGGAAAACAGGATACAAGTGTAATGGAAACAGACCATCAGGAACAAATTTTAAAAACAATGCAAAGATGAGAAAGAAAAATTGGAAAAGGAAGAAACATGCATTATGTTCCCTACATTTTAAAAATACACAACTTCCATATTGAGCATCAACTGCTGGAAAATTACTGATCCTGTACCAGCAACAGTGTTTTTCTCCAGAAAGATTTCAGAAAGTTTGTTGAATGAGCTAGAGGTGTGAAATTTATGTAACCTATTTGGAGTAGGAGTTATTTTTTATGCATTTGTACAATAGCTAGCACAAGATATTTGTAAATGTCTAACCAGATAAATGGAATTATTGTGTCGTGTCACCTAAAATGAAAATAACGGTAGCAAAAATAATAATAAATCTCTCTGTACTGAACAGGAATTTAATTCTGAATCACAAGTGTTTTATCTTCATTTTTTAAAAGCTGTTGCATGTTTATACAGGCAAACAAATGGGGTATGCTGGATCTCAAAGCTCTAAGTTTTAAAAGCCAGATTGGATAGGGCTCTGAACAATCTGATCTAGGGGAAGATGTTCCTGCCTATGGCAACAGGGTTGGAACTAGATGATCTTTAAGGTCCCTTCCCACTCAAACCATTCTGTGAGTCTTTGAACCTATAAATCTCTAGAGAAGAAGTGCACAGAATCCTAGAAGACTGAGGTGTAAAACCAACGTGAGCCAAGAACCTGCCAGCAGATTCCCAGCCTTCCCATGCAATGCTGAGCCTGCCTCTGCAACCTGGACACCAAGCTGAATGCTGGAGCTTGCCTCTCCACAAACCACCTCCAAGTGTTTACCAGGCTGGAAGAAAAGCTCTATTAACACTTTTTGTCCCAGGAATTATAGAATTCGTGACCAAATGTATACAGCAAAACAATATATGACGTATCCTAGTCAAATATAGGAAACAGATATGTGTGTCTGTGTATATCTGTATCACTGAAAATAGTTTTAGAAACAAAATGGACTACAGAAACAGTGACAGCAGCAACTATAGATGAGTAAAGACAGTGGTTAGCTATAATTTTTCCAAAACAAATGGATGCACTAGAATTCACTCAAAAGACCTCGTCAGGGTCTCTGGGCTGTCTTTCTCATCTTGTGTCCTGGTCCTCATGTTAACACTGATTTCTGTTGATTTAATTTTTAAAATGTCTCAGCTGAGCTCATTTGTAGTATCCCATATTCCAAAACAAAAAATTGCCTTTGTTTACTCTGTTCTCTTAAAGTGGCCTTTTAGGTGAATGACAAAGTTAAGTGTAAATCCCACATGTGCTAGCTCATACTCCTGTGGACTTAGACCTTTCTTACTTACACTCATCTGACTCACCAATCTACCTGGATGGAAAAAATCCTATCATGATGATATGATAAAAGGAAGGGTGGCAGTTCTCTGTGCTTACTTTCCTGATTGCAATAAATACCCACCTGAAGCAAGTGAAGTTGTGTAAGTTGGCACAATGCACACAAGCTCCTATTTGATCACATGGCCTAGTTAATGGGCAGCTAGGCAGACCAGTGGAATCTCTTCATGACCACAAACTGACAAAAACTCTGGGTCTGGAAAGATGGTCTCATGTTTTCCAGACTCCTGTCCCAGGGAAGAGAAGCAGGGGCCAACATCCCAAGATTCAATTATAGCTAAAGACCAGTGAGTTGTCCAGAAACTGCAAATTTTCCCAAAAATAAAGTTGCATGGGCATGAATGAAAAGATAATTCCAGATGAAAGAAGAAATTATAAAGAGCAGAGTTTCAAAAATTTTGCACACCCGTGCTAACAGGGCTTATTTCTAAAATTTAAAATGTCATTTTTTCACATAGTTCTCACTGTGGCATTTTGATAAAGCTGCTCTGAGTAGCCTCTGTCTTGGCAGATGATCAGCAGCTCTCTTTTTCCTCTCCTTGCTCTGTCAGCAGCATCTGGCTGCAGTGTTTCCACCCTTGCAGCTGTTTCTCAGCTGTGCACACAGACAGGTAGGGCAAGGGGCTGACACACAGCCATCAAGAAATAAGGCAAGAGAGGGAAATGGCAGCTGGAAAAGAGGTTATGAGGGGCCTAGGAGTCATTTCCAACCCTGAAGAAAGGATAAGGCTCAGGTTTGCCAGTGCTCTGTCAGGTGCCGGTGGCAGGACAAAGAGGTCAGTGTTGTGCACATCTGCCTCTGCAATTTAGACCAGAGGATGTGGTGGGCCAGCAGGGTAATGATAACATCAAGGGCAGTCTCTGTGCCTCTGCACAGTGTTTTCTCTCTTTCTGTGAAACAACTGCTCATAATCCCTTCATAAAAATCCCAACTGCTGACTGGGAGCAGCTTTAAAGTGAAACACCTGCTCACTATTAGATGCAGGGGTGCTGACTCCTCCGTGGGCTATACCTGATGTTTGACTCCAGGTCGAGCTGAATGGGAAGATGGATGAACATGGCTCTGTGGCACTCTCCTGCTTCCATCACTGGATGGCCTTTCCCTGTCCCTCCTCACACTTCTCATTTTTTCTCCTGTTGCTCTACCCCACACAGCAGTGGTAGAGCTGAGGCCCAGTCGAATGGCAGTGCTGAGAAACATTTTCACATGTTCTTAGTCTGGGGTGATTATGTCTTTCTCCAAAGCATACCAAGGGCTTCACGGATCTTATCTTGCACACAGCTGTCACTGCTCCAGAAAGGGACAAGCAGAAGTTAGCTGCTGCTGCTGTTTACTTGGATGCGAGGATTGGTAACATTCCTCTTTTTACCAGTTCAGCTTTTTGAGAGATTTCTAGCACGCCAAACCAAGGCAATTTCCTCCTGAGCAGGATTTCTTTCCACCTTCTTAAGGCTCACAGTCTTCCCCTGCTGCTGTTGGCTGGCATTAATCTAAAAATATACAGTATTAGGAGCTCTGCCAGTGCCCATGTGTTTCCTTTTTAGAACAGCTCATGATATAAAAATATCCTTAGTTCAGACATGAAAACAGACGAGACAAACATATAGGCATGTCTTCCACTGATCAGAGGAAATATGAATATATTAATAAAAGGAGGAGAAAGGATAATTATCCCTAATAAAGGATAAAAGGAGGAGAAAGCTGCTTTAAATGCTCCTGAGTCCAGCAGGGTGTCTTTCAGAGGATCAGGAGCACAAGTGCAGTTCCTCAATTTCCAGCCCTGTGTGCTGCTGACTCACCACCTCCAGGAGTCACTTCAGTCCTGGTTCCCAAGTTCCTCTGGGATCCAGAGTTATGGCAAAGAAAATGAAAAGGAAGGAGCCTTTTTGCCCCTCACCCCCAGCAGTTCCCCCTATGTCTCAAAAGAACATCATATGTCCTGCTTAAACTCTCAGCCCTCTCCAAAACTCCCACCAAACAGAATAACTTTGCATTGCCTCCTATTCAATCTAGTGGGTAAATATCACTCTTCGGCCTTATGCCTGTTTTTTACACTTAGTTTTCTTCAGCTGCACTGGGATTGCTGGGGTAGCCATGGAGTGCTGACATGGAAAGAATGAAAATTTTGAAATCTGCTTGCCAAGCATATTCCAAAGACATACTTTGGAAACCCATGTTTTGTTTTTATGTCTACACTTTAAAATAATCTCTTCAGTAAGCCAGGTTTGCTCAAGAATGTGAGTTTTGAGAAGGAGTGGCAATTAAAATTCCTTATGTACTTTCCACCCTTAGAGCTGAGGCCAATGCATCTCAAAAATAAAAGTAAACCACAAACATATGTGAGCGCTGTGAGCATCTGATCACCTGACTTGAATCAATTGATATTTACTTATCTGAACCCTGTTTTCCAAAAGTTTTGACTGACACAAGCATTCCCTCTGATCTCTTTATAGGGATGCCTATCAGACATCAGGCAGGTGGAGCTCAGAAACCAGTTTTTGCTCCAACAGTTGCCATACAGATTCTTTTTTTCCTATGAAATATTTTTAAAAGTCTTCATGAGCTATTTGGAGGAGAGTCATTAGTGGAGGTGAAGAGGAAAGAAACAGATTTTCATTTCTTTTAATGGAATGGTTAGAAAAACAAGTATGAACCAATTCTCCAGCCCTTGTGTCTTATTTATTCTTTTTATTGGCTTTTCGCAGTCTTGGGCTGCCTATATGCAGTATAACACTTTGAATAGGGCCCCAGTGGTCCATGAGTTTAGTCAAGAACTTAAATCAGACTTAGTCTTTAAAGGGTTTTTTTTTTTGCCTTATAGTTGAAGATTTCCACATGATTTTAGGTTTAAAATGTGATTTTTTTTTTAATTGTTTTGTTAGTTTTTTTTAAATGTGACCTGGCTGTTGAATCTCAATGAGATTCAGCCACCTAACCCTCTTAGGATTCCTTGGAAATCCCACCTTCAGCCAGATAAAGCATGGTATTTTAGCTGAGGAATGAAGTTAGCATGCACATGGATGTCTGATCCTATGTCTTGCTATTAGAAGACAGACTTAGAGGGGTACTGGACAGCAGAATAATTAACTATGGAGCTTTCTCATTCTGTTAAACAATGATTGATGCCAATAACAGAGGCAAGAAAAGCAAGGTCAGAGCAGAAATGAGGCTCTAAAAGACAGCTGCTGGAGTATGAGCCATTTACTTCCTGCATTTAAAATGAAATACCTGAATGCCCTACTTGATCTCAGTGAGAAATGGAAGCAGAATCAAAATGGAAGAATGGAGGGAACAGGAGACACAACTCCTTTTGTTTTTTTCCTTCTTTTTTTTCTCTTTTTGTACATTTTAGAAGACTCTCCTAATCTGAGAAATATGTTTTAGTGTTTTAGCTATTGTAGACAGATTTGTTCAACACAGTTTAAAGAACTACAAGTTGAGAAAGTAAGTAAGATGGGAAAAAAATGCAGCTATGTCTATATATAATTCCAAATATATAATAAATCCATGGTCTCCATTATATTCTTCAGTTTTATTTAGAAGATTGCAAAAATGAGTTTAAGAAAACTTGTTTGTACATAAGAAGCAGTATAAATATGCATATGAAATAAATATAACTTTTAATCTGTCAGGAATCCTACTGAAAACTGTATGTGTGAGTGCACATACATATACAGGTGTGGAAGAGGGGTTGATATTCAGACACAATGGTGGAGCACTATTAGGACTTTTTTGCCCTTGTCAGTACACTCCTGTCTGGGAAGGAAGGTAGCAGCTGTTTAGCAGTGTGATGTTACTCACATGAGTGCCTTACACATCGCGGGCACTCAGCATATACCCAAAGAGTGCAGGAAAGTGGACTTAGAGAAATAGATGCAATTATGTCAGAAACTGTCCCCCAAAACATGAGTAAAGACAAATGGCGCCTTATTTGTCCCTTTTTTATCATGAACTCCATACTTAAGTATTGGCTCTGTAGGGATCCAGGAGCACCATCTTCTCTTGAAACATTAACAGCTTTTCCTTCAGCATCTGGACTGTTACCAACTTAACCCAATTCTTTTTAAATAGTAAGGTGTAGTAAGATGGCTTGATGGTTTGGCTTGGTTTGTTAGGTTTTGTTTGTTTGTTTTATTTCATTAGGATTTTTTGTTTTGCTTTGTTCTATAATATGGCCTAGCTGTACAAAACAAGTTAAAGAGCTTTGGCTTAGTTGAGACCAAAGATTATCAGGCTTTAGCTGCACGCAAGCAAATTTAGCAGGGAATAACAACTTAGTCCAGTTTGTGTGAAGGCCAGGGAAATCACATTTTGGGGAAGAGGCAATGCCCATTCCACAACCCTTGAAGATTGCAGCTAAAATTAGATAGTGGCTGCTAGCCAGAGAAAGAAAACATTTTCCTCTCTTTTGCGATGTATCCAGAAGCCACATTTCAGGGATTTCTATAAACCTGTCATACACTGAAGAAAAGACATAGATCCTTCCATTCACCTGTAAACTAGAAGCTGACAAATCAGACTCAGAGATGAATTTGTTCTGGCTTGGAAGAACATTTAGGAAATACGTAAAAAATATTGTATCCATTAGTGTCAGTTTAATACAAATACATGGCCTGTTTTTAGCTGTTTTTAGGGACACCTGGTCTGAATCTCAGGCTTCAAAGTTGGTCTGAATTTCAAGAGCAACTATTAGTCACTCTATGAAAATCAGACCCCTTTTGACTTCAATATCCTTCACATTAGACCTCTAATCTCTTCTGAAAAACTTAAATTTTCAAAAACTAGACCTACAGAAAGAAAACCCAAAAATTTAGTCCTTGGTGGCCCAGGTAAGTCTCTGTGACCAAGTGTGAAAGGCAAAAGGGCAATCAGAGTTCAGATTTGTTACCTTCGAGGAGCCAGAGCTCTGAGTCACCGTAATAGTGGCTGAAATACCATATTTTCCCAGTTCCTCTGATGAGAAACCTGGGTGTCAGATGAGGAAAACTGTGGTTCTCATGGGAAAAAAATTTGGTAAACATGTTTTATGTCAAGCATGGTACGCCCACACAAGACAAATCCAGTTTGAAGCCCTCTGTTAGTTTTTTCTCCTTATTTAGTAAGAGAACCTACATGTCAATATAATCTTTTCTGTTTTCTTGTGGCTGAAGCCGCACTTGTGGGCTCCCAAAATGATACCACTGAAGAGCAAAGCCTAACCTCAATGTTTGTTGAAAAAACACAGGAAAGGCAGCACCTCTGCTGAGGAGGGGAGTAGAAGCACTGAGCAACATTTCAAAAGAAGTAGAAAAATAAAAATTTACAAAGCAGCCACTACAAACTCAGTGCATCTCTTCTAATTTCTTCTGGATATCTAAGGTTATTCAAAGCCAACCCAGACTCTTATGCAACTAGAGGGAAACAGTCCACATGCCACATGTTTAGGCCATTTTCTCGTGGCATTTCCTGATGAAAAACTGCAAAACACAATAATTCTTGCTCTAAGTTCCTTTGTGTTTGTATATTGTTCCGCATAAAATAGACACTGACAGCAAAGATCCAGCTGCTTTTTTTTTTTTTT
>VXBQ01012571.1:209009-226821 GCA_013400175.1 Phainopepla nitens
TGAGGAACAGTGAGTCTCCATTCGGAATGGGAGAAGAGGAATTTCTCTGAGGTCAGGTGTCAATGGTGAAGCAGAATATTTTTTCTTCTATTAATTCACTTTCTTTCTCAAAGGATCTGAGGTTTGCAGTGAGTATCCATTTGCCAGTGCTATATAGTAGGAGAGATTCTCCTAGCATGCTTTCAGAGGCTGTCAACAAAAGATACTCATTATAACTTAGTCCTATACAAAAGCTGAGTAACTATTTTACAGAACTCCTGAGGAACATACAAGAAATACTCATATGTACGATAGGTTCCAGAGAAATCAAACCACTCCATCAAAGCTGTATTTATCTTACAATCCCTTTTTTTTTTTTTTTTTTTTTAATAGAAAGGTCATTTCAATTAGCGAGTGGGGGCAGGGAGTTATTGTTGGTAGGCACAGCCCCATATTGATGGTTCCCCTATACGTCAGCGCATGAGCATTAACATTGCTCAGATAATCTTGCTGGCAAGCAAAGAAACAACTATGTTACTTGAAAGAACTGAAGCTATATTGTGCAGCAGTCATTAGTCTCCTTGAATCTGCTCATAATGGTGAATGCATCATTCTGCCTGCCTGCAACTTGTGTAACAAACAGCACAGCCAAGTCGTTTCCAGTTCTGTTATTCTGTTTTAAAAAACACTGACATTTTCTTAAACAGACATAATTTACAATTTTAAGTAACACAACAGTGCCTTGGTGTGCGAGGGCCAGCAAGCAAACAAGACTTCTTTCACAAAGATAAAAAAAAAATAAAAAACACGGTCTCGTGCTCTCTGAGGTCACCATGGCTTAAAACTGGTGTGAAGGGGGAGGAACCAGGACCTGGCTGTGACATATCTTTGGCTTTGGAATATTTATTGTGCTCCCACAGCAGAAAGCCCAAGTGCAAGTAGAGTTAAAAGCAGTATGCAAGGCCCTCTGGGGATATCAGCTGCCTGTATCTACACCATCCTATCCTGTGCTACACCTGCTGCACCTCAGGCAGCAGTTTTGGGGACTGAGCATCCATGCTGTTTTGATCTCTGATTTATATTCCCCACTTGCCTCACTTCCCCTGACTGCCAACACCACATGGGAAACATCAGAAACACTCACAGCACCAACCCAAGTGTCCTCCATACATCAACTGGTTGAACCACCTTGACAGGCACCTCCTGGAGCGTCCTCTCCCTGCCACGTGTCCCCACCATGCGACGTCCCTACTACTCACGTTTCCAAGTAGAAACATATAAAAAATTATAGAATTTTTTGGGTGGGTTTAGTTAAGAGGGGTGCCCTTCACACCCATCATCTGTGGGCTGCCCATCAACATCAGAAAGCACAAGGTGGTGCTCATGAACTGGCAAGTGAAGTCCTGACATATGGTGAAGTATTAGTAAATAACATTAATTCCCTGCTGGTAGGCACTAAACAGAAAACACTGGTCTGTTTGTGGCCCTGGCACAGCTGGGCTTCTCTGCTGCTGCAGTGCTGCTTGGACAATTCAACTTGTCTGAGTCTAGCAGCTGAAGACAGATCACAAGCACATGACATTGCAGACCTCCAGGACGAAAATAATGGCATACTTGTCATTGCTGAACTTCTCTGGCATCAGTCAGCGTGGCAGCTAAGGAGTGGATGCACTTCCTTCTCCTGCCTTTTGTAGAAGCTGCTGCAAAGTGCCACAAAAGTGGCCTTTTCTCTCTGTAATCTGATTTCTGCTCTCTATTTTTACTATGTTTGGAGGACAGTATGCTTCCCCCTGCGGGAGACTCTAACACACACCATAAGGTAAATCTGTTTTCTGTCACGGGATGTTAACTGAGGGCATTAGTCTTGAATCACAGCCCCTGAATTAGTATGGCCTATGGGAATCCCCTTATCCCTGACGGTCATGGCAGTGGGTTGGTTTTTTTTCCTCCCAGCAGAGTACCTGGCAGCCCAGTGCTCCCTCTGTTGTCCTCCCCTCTGTGCAGGCTGCAAAGGGTAAGGGCACCGGCCTGGCATGTAAGATACAAGAGATGAGAGGCAGCTGTGGCTTTACATGACCTGCTGAGCACTTTTTTTTACTCACAACTAAATAAATTGTCCCATATATAACTGTCACAGACAAAATAAATGAATAAAATTCTTTCTTTACCTGAGGATTATCAACTCCAGGTTAGTGACATGAGGCCCAGAATCCAAAATCCTTCATTAAAAATCTAATTTACCAGATCCCGCAACTGTACCAGGAAGGACAAGCACCATCTTGACTGTGGCAGCCCATGAAAAGTATGTGACTGCTACTTCAAATTAGAGATGGATTGAAAGCAGCAGGTGACATACAAACTGCAGCACTGGTGTTGTCTAATAAATGAGCAGAACCATACTGCAAGGGCATATTTTCATCTCCAGCTAAACAGCTACAAAGAGAAACACAACAGTAACAAAGCCTGGAGGGCAAGGAGATATGCCTTAATAAATGTCCCAAACTGAGACTCACTGCATCATAACCAAATTTTTTTTGAGTTTTGGGGTTTTTATTTTTATCAGTGATATTTAATCAACATCAGGTTGTGGAAATACTCAAAAAACAGCATTGATGGAGGGAAGAAACCAATGTCTTTATAGGTTCCAAATGAGATCATAAATATCCCAAGCAGTGTAACAGAGGCTGCTGTCAGAAGATGGATTATCACTGAGCCGGAGCAGGAAGCCTGGTGACTCACACATCATGGCCCATACCTGGACATTTCCAGAAAATTTCTCAAATATGAGTAGTTCAAATAGCTCAGATAGGGATTATGTAAGAATGCAAATATGGGGGCTTTACAGGAAGATAATTCAAGCTACGAATCTTTTCCAAAACATCTTTTCCTGGGGTACATTCCCTGTTTACATTCAGCCTTTTGGTCACATTAACATTTTGCTGAAGAAGCAAGTTTGATAATATTTTCTTTGCCCACTCTCCCTTATCTTCTGAGACTTCAACATATATCAGTAAAATAACATGATCCACAGGGGAAGTTGTCCTATTTTTCTATTGTCTACAGGCTACAGAAAATTTGAAATCAAATCCGAAATTAAAAAATTGGCAGAATATGAGTTGAAATCGGTATTAACTAGAAACTTCAGCACAAAGTATATTCATTTGATCAAAGCAATATTCTATATCCCATGGAAGCTTTTGAAGAATATTTAGAAGTAAAACAAGTGGGAAAAATATCTCTGTGCCAAATTTTGAGCTGTTTTTTAAACACACATCAAGGCAAAGCCGTAAAGCAGCCAATTGCCTGTATCTTCTGCCAAGAGCAGCATTCCCTCTCTCTCTCTCACTCTCTCTGTGTCTCTCTCTCTCCCCCTCACTTTTCCCCTCCTTCTCTCTCCAGATGAACAAGATCAAGATCAAGAAAATTGCATTCAAGTCCTTGACTCATGTTTCAAGTTTGCAGGAATATCACATTCACGTGAGTCACCACCACACACACAAGTACCTTTAGTTGCTTCTTCTGCTGCCATCACCAAGGAGCAACCACAAGACTTTGGAGGGAGACAAGGAAACAGAGAATCTGGTAGCCAGTGAAAAAATAAAAAGCAGAAGTAGGGTTACAGAGTGAGGGAGAGAGCGGGGAGCATTTTCATTAGATGCCAAAAAATGACTCCCTACAGCTGTGTGCTAATATTATGATTATTATTTTGGCAGAGGCTTTTTTGTTTTCTTTCCCAAGCTGATCCTGCTCCCCTCTTGTGCAGGTATTGAGCTTGTGCTGGGCCAAAAAAGCAAAAGAAGCAAGGCCATCAGTTTCAGATTTGCTGTTCTCTGTCCAAGATATATAGCAGATGGCAGCAAGGGAAAGCAAGAGAGAAAGGAGAAAAGAGCTGTGTTAATGGTCACAGCCTTTGACTTTTCTAATGGTTTTTAGTTCAGAATTAAAAGGTGACAGAGATGAAGAGAAAAATTTTTTATTCCAAGTTGCCCCTGATGTAAATAATTAATGCAAATAACTTGGTGTATCTGATTAGCCTGAAGCTCTGTGAAGACATTAGAAAAGCTTTAGTACCAAAATATTTGATTGGAGGAGGTTATGGTCAGGTCCTTCTCTCTATCAGTCTTCCTTTTTCTATTAAAATACAGCATTGTTGTCATTTCAGACCTTTCATAGCTGTCACGAGTTTACATCAACTCAAGCCCTCTGCATATCACATGCTGACTCAGCAGTCTTCCAAACAGCCTTGCTGTACTGTGGTGGCAAGGCAGTCTTAGTTCCCTGATAGTCTGAAAGATGCCTTACATACAGGTAAACTTTTGGTCTTGTGCAGAATTGCTGCTTAGATACCCACTTCCATAGAATTCTGCTCTCCCCCCACCAATTGTTCCTTTAATCCTTAGGAAATAAAGTTCTGCATTCATTTTTTTGCATCTTTCCCGTAACCGAGAGTCCCTGCAATACAAGGCTTCCAAGAACATTTTCTCAAAATCCTTTATCATGACAAACGAGAGTCCCTGCAATACAAGGCTTCCAAGAACATTTTCTCAAAATCCTTTATCATGACAAAATGTGAGGAAGTATGGGTGCAAGTCAGAATAAAGCCTGAATTTGTGAGTGTCAGTCAAGCTGCTTATTTAAGTTATTAACATAAAAGGAGGTGCTCTGCCTTAAATTGAGATTCCAGTATGCCCTAATCCCACTTTCTCTTTCCCTTTTTTTTTTCCTATTCTGACATTTATTTTCTATGTTGTTTCTCTCTGTAAGCATGTTACTTTTATTATACATATTTTTCCTTCTTCTGCTTAAAAGACCTTACAATATTTCACGTACTTTTTGGTCTTTGAGTCTCTTTTATCGCAGCCTCCATTTTCTTGTCTGAAACAGCTGCACTCATTGGTCCTCTTTAGGGCCTCCATCCTGAAAACCATCTTAAATCAGAAAACACTTAGGCACATGTTTAGAAATGGGGTTAATTTTTACATGAAGTGCAAGGTAAGCATTTACCTGAAGCTGATCAAAGTTCAACTGCTTTGCCAAACAGGTGCAGATTTTATATATACATATTTTTTATGTATATATACACAGACATACATGCACATAAGATAAATGTTTTGTTTGAAACTGAACAGCTTTCCAGAAGGAGAACTGCTGGCTCATGAAAAGTATTTGGCAAATTATAACCTCTGTCTCGGGTACCTAAGACATATTACATTCATCACCATCACTCAATTCAGTGCCTATTAAATATGATCCTGCAAAAAATACATCCGCTCTTCATCTGTGACACAAAACTGGGATTTCTTTCCAAACTGGTCATTCCTCTGCTGCACTGTACCTCTTCAGAAAGAAGCAACCACTGTGGTGGAGTGACAGCCAGGAAGAGCAGCACATGCTGGAGCTGCTGTGGTACAGGGACACAGGTGCTGTGTCTGGGAAGCTGCCCACCAGCTTGGATTGTGCAGGAAGCTCTGCAAAGCAGCTGAGCTGATCTGCCTTTGTATGGGCTCAACAGAGCTTCTCACCAGGGACCTGCAGAGGGGTGTGGGGCATGGCCACAGACCCACAGCCCACTGATAGATGTCCCTCTCCTCCACTCTTGTGGACACCACCCAGAGTGCTGCATCCAGCTCTGGGGCCCCCTGCATAAGAAGGATGTTGACCTGTTAGGGTGACTACAAAGGAAGGCCACATATATGGTCAGAGGGATGGAGCATCTTCCCCATGAAGATAGGCTGAGAGACTTGGGGTTGTCCAGCCTGGAGAAGAAAAGGCTCTGTAAGGCAGACCTTACAGAGTCTTTAGGTACCTAATGGGGCTACAAGACAGCTGCAGAGGACTTTCCACAAAGCCTTCTAGTGACAGGATGATGGATAATGGCTTCAAACTAAAAATGAGCAGATTTAGATTAGATATTAGGAAGAAATTCTTGACTGTGAGGATGGTGAAACACTGGAACAGTGGTACCCAAAGAAGCTGTGAATGCCCCATCCCTGGAAGTGTCCAAGGCCGGGCTGGATGGGGCCTTGAGCAATCTGGTATACTGCAAGGTGTCCCTGTCCATGGCAGGGGGTTGGAACAAGATGATCTTCAAGATACCTTCCAATAAAAACCATTCTGTGATCCTATGATTCTGCCATCCAAATAGAGTGCAAGCACTTTTACAGCAAAAGGGAACTCAGAAGACCTTTCACTGATATGCATTGCTCATATTGATGTTTATGTGTACCCTCAAATATAATTTTTTTTCACTCAACTCATATTGCAGCACTCTCTCAGACTGCACACAGACATGTACATAGGCACCCACACACCTACACATGCCTTTAACAGGGCTTTGTTCCATCTTGACCTGGGCCCCTTCACTTTGTCAGATGGATAGTCAAAAAGATGGGGGTATTAATTTCAGGCACAGGATAGATATGGCTTTAAAACCGGAGCTGTTTCCCATGCAGAATTCAAGAATGTGGGCAGACCAGTTTGGCTTGTTGGTGCTGTTCATGTCTCCCAGCAATGGGGTTTGACCCCCATTCTCCCTTCACCTCTTTTCCTGGATGACTCACTTTTTGTAAATCTGTTGTCAGGTGCTTTGTTTTCACATTGTGTTGGAAACTCGAACTGTGAACTCTTCTGGCAACAGATTACCTAAAAATTTCGGCTGTATTACGCCTATATCTGTTTGGGGCTTCATTTACAGAATCCATTCAGATATGCCGAGGGTACCAAATGTGTTTAAGTATTTTGCTGAACAGAGAAAATATTAACACTAATAAGAACTAGTTCCACAAGAAAGTAATGGTAAAACAGGGAATCTTTTTGGGTTTTTTTTTACTTCTAATTTCGGAGACTGGTCTCAGAGTAACACCTTGAGTGAGGAAGCAGAAAGGCAATTACTTCCAGTGTGCTGGGTGAATTTGCCAGAGGAAGAAAACTGAATGTTTGATGCATTCCCCAAGGCCAATGTTCCACAATTATAAAAATATACTACCTCCCCTGTAACTCTGTGAATATAAAATGAAGCATCTTACCTACCATTAATTAGCTGTATTTTGTAGTTTTATGGACATTGAACATGGTGTTCTAATTTGCATACATTAACATGTAATTTACATGCTCACTGCAAAGTGTTCCGTTTTATTGCCATTACCTTTTGTGCCCTATTTCTCTAATGACTGTAATGGAATACAAAAGAGATTTCTCATTGTGTTTACCCTGTTAGCTTATACGTGAGTTTCAGAATAATGTGTCATGCTGAGAAGCGGGAATTTTCATGTAAAAGGTTTTTCTTACTAGTTTGAGCCACTTTGTGACCACCCACTCTGCTGAATTTTCTAATTCTTCCTATATTTCCCCAGCCACTGCTCTTTTTTTACCCACATAAGGACAAAATTTTTTTTAAAAGTCAGGTACAAGTGTAGAGACTTGCTTCATTGCCTGCACGAAAAAAGAAAATCAGACACAAGAATTAATGGGTTCTACTCTGTCTGTCAGCACCTTAAGGCACAGAGAGAGAAAAATAATCTGCAGCTGGGGAAAGCTGAGCAGGGTCAAAGGGCAGTGCCTGCATCTGCATTCACTGAGAGGCAGAGAGGAAAAATAAAGGGTCTCTTTTTGTTGCAGCTCAGCACTATTTTAGAAAGCGCAGATACTAACTTAATTACCACAGTTCCCTTTTGCACTAGAGCACTGCAGCAGGCTATAAATCAATACTTAAGGTCACATTGCTAAAAGCACAGAAAAAGAGTCACTCTCACTACAGCATGTTGTTTGCTGCTCCTGAAGCAATGTCACGAGAGTTCAATATCAGAGAGAGAACAGGGCTAAAACAATGGTTACAAAAGAAATCAGAATTGCAGAAATGTTAAGGTGCAAAGTGAGCAAGTCCAGTTATAGCAGATGCCATGATTGCATCAAACCTTCCATCCTCTCCCAGCTGAGAGGCGGGAGATACAGCAGCAGGTGCCCAGCAGTATGAATACATTTCATTCGGGGCTGAGTTTTTGTTCTGGAGGCCAAGTTGATTGGAAAAGAGCACATCTGAAAAAATTACAGTTATTTCTGCTGAGTATATCTCTGGCAACTTTATCATACATCTGAAATCAATTATACATATGCATGCATGACATCTTATTTCAATAAATTGTTGGAAATGGGACTCAGGAGTTTGCAAAAATAGATTTTTTTTTTTCCACTTGCCTTTCTATTATACCTGCTGACCCAGATATTTCACAACCTTTGGAAGGGAAAACAACTCATATGAGATTGGGAAGATATGGAAAAAGTCATTTCCAGCTGAGATACTCTTGGCACAGCATTTAATGGCTTAGCCAGAGGGAGGTTTCTTTACATTTGGGTTCACACTGGCAATATGCAACCAATACCAATATTAGATAAATAGATAGATAGAGGACTTGCATCCAGGTGTCCAGGCTACTACAGGAATGAGACACAGGATCCTATAAACACCTAGTCTAAATGCTAGAACATCTAAGCTTTGCTGTTTACAGACTAATTTATGGAGCTAGTAAAAACTATCATTGCAATTGGGGGTCGAGGGATGTTTGGAATTAAAGAAGTTAGAAATCTATCCAATATTAAAACACAAATTTCAAGAAAATTTTTATTTTTAAAACACAAACGCATTTCTACCCAAATTGAAATTTAATTTCCAAAACTCGCCTGTATCTTTAGAAGGGTCTTGAATTTCAGACGCTGGTAAGCACACCACTAAACAGAGTTTTTAGTCTGGATGTGAAGAGCATGGATGCATTCAGTTTAGCGTTATCGCTTCTAGGTTCTCTGAATTTCAGCCCAAACACAGCCCCAGGAACTCTGATGCACAAGTGGGTAAGTGTGGACAAACATCCAGGAGCAAATCATGTTAGGCATGTACTGCGGAAATTATCAATGCATGATTTGATTGAAAAGAAGAGCCTCAGACAATGCACTTTGGACTCCTCAAATCACATTGCATGACAGCAATTTTTTGTTAAAAATTTCTGAGAAGAAGAGAAAGCATGATGTCATTTGGAGTTGACGTGAGGATTATTTTTCACCCTTTTGCACAAGTACAAGTAACACCAGTAACCTGTGACGTGTCTGTCCTGATAGTACCATCTCCAGATTACCAGAGTCATCCTCCTGAAAGGAAGTTTGATGAGGAACTGGACTAGATTCCGGCATGTAGAGGAAAAAATTGTCAAGGTGCATCTTCATATATAGGTGTAAAGACAAAGCTGATCTCTCTCTTCCTTTTGATTCTTTGTCAGCTGGAGTCATGCATGGCTAGTGAACATGTGCTGGATAGGAAAAAGAAAAAGACAATATTTTTCCTTTTAAAAAACATTGGTATTTTGATGATGGGCATTGCTTTAGTTCCTAAACAGTTACAGAGGCAGGGCTTCTTTTGAAGTTACTAATGCGCTTTTGGATGTGTTTAGGTTGGAAAATTTTGAAAGCTTACAGACGGAACGGATAAGCATTTGTGGCAAAATTTGATGAAACTTCTCTATTCCAGTAAAAACAAGTAAAATCCCAATATTCAAAGTTATGCCCAGAGTAAATTTACTACTTCCTAATTCATTGATGTACTCTCAGTTTGAAATCATCAATTAAAGCTTCTAAGTCTGCTATGATTAAATTAAGTTTGATTCAACTTTTTTGAAAGATTAAGTAGTGCTACAGAGTAAAGGAAGCCTCAATGTACTTTAAATCAAAGGAGATTAGACAAAGCCTAAATGTCTGACAACACAATATTTGCAATATTTTTTACTACAGCAACAGTTATGAGAACCCCATTAACTATGTGTTCCAAGTGTAACTATATTTATTTAAACTTTGTCATCTGCCAGAGCCCATCCCATTCTTCAAATAGCTTCATTCGACACTTTATGGAATAGCTATGGAACTATAAACAGGAAGGTGGATGGGGATAAAACATTGTTCCAAAACTTGAGAAAATGGCAAGATTTCAGAAGACACTTGTAATATCTTGACATAACGTGTAAAGCATTACCTAGGAAAACCTTAGATGAATATTTCCTACACATCTAGAACTAAACCTTTTTGCTGCATGAGAAAAGTAACATAAAAGTAAAAAAAACAAAACAAAGCAAAACAAAAAAACTTTAAAAAAAAAAAGCCAGACTAGTCCTCAATTGTATGTTTTCTGAGATTTACACCATTGCATTTCTGCCATTGAGGAAGACTTTTAATGTAAAGACGGATGGCATTGATCATTAATCACAGGTTTGCTCAAGCAGTGCATAAATACTGAATGTGCATAAAGTCACAACTGAACCTATGATGAAATTTTTCCCCTTCCACAGACTGTCATATGCAGAAGTCATGTGCGTGTACATAAACTGAATAAAAACAATAGGAGCTGTTATTCATATCCAGCAAATTTTGCTTGAGGCATGCACCAAGATAATGCTGCTCATCTTGAAATTCTTGAATGCTGTAGTTTTTGTCCTTGATACAGGTGGATAGTCTGCAGCTATAGTGAGTGTGTGCTTTCAGATTTAAAAGAAAAAATCCTGTAATTATTTCTCTGTCTGATATGTGTAAAACATTCTTGATTCACTAATTGATAAACAGGAAGGAGTACTGTGATTTCTAAATACCTGTCTCATCAGTATTCCTTCCATGACTTGACAAATGTACATTATAAAATTAAAGATGTTTCTCCTCGAGGTGTTACAGAAGCACAAAAGTATTTGTGGATTTTGAGGACTAGAACAAGCAACAAATTTCAAACAAACTCAAGTATCCACTCCTGGCAGTTTTGTGGATTTTCAGTGTAAGATTGTGCAAGTCATAGAAAATCTCCTCCTTAGGTGATCCATAGAGGATCACATAAAGTATAAGGCCTTTAAGCTATATCGTAGTAATATCATGAGACTTAGTTACTGCAAATAAGGCACTGAAGTGTTTTATACAGTTTCTGTGCAGGAGAGTTTCTGTGTAGGAGGCCCATTCCCTTAGTGTATAAAAATATTGTTAAAACAGTACCAGATAAACTACTCCCAGGGAAATTGAATTACCATAGAGTTATTGATAATAAAAAGTTACAAAACTGTGCAGCATAATCTTAAGCACCATCTACTGGTTCTTCAAATGGTCAAAAACATTCATAAACCATGAATAAACATGTCATGCTTCAGCAAGTTGAAGTTGTACCTAGAAGTAGATGTGGTTTTCAGTTATTTGGTCTGTTCATTTGGCATTTTGTGATTTGCTTTGTTTTTCTACTGGGGGCTAAAAGACTCAGATGTTTACAAAAAATGAAGTATTTTGGCCAAAATGCAAAACAATTCTTTGACATGCGCTGCTGCAGTATCTCTTGACTTAAGAAGTTTGCTTACTTTGTGCCTCAGGATTATCAGCCTCAGTGTCCCACTCCTTTGTTTTCTTCCCTGGGTCAAGGTGCAGGAGAGGTATCCTTGCTAAAGAGAAATGAAACCTCAGAAGAAGTATCATGTATTAGGCTAGGAAGGAGGATAGACAGGGGGACATCTTTAATCTTTGTGGAAACACTAACAGTTTAAGAAGAGGGCATGTGTCCATATATCACCACAATAATACCTAGATGCAGACAAACTGTGGCATAACCCACATCTAAGAATTGGGAAGCCCATAAAATTTCAGTGTACCTAAAGTCAGATTAGTATTTAGAGGTACAGATAATCCTTTCAGCAGAGGAGATTGTTTGACTCCAGTGGGCAGGCAGTTCCAGAGTGCATGATAAAGCATGCCACTGCTGACATGGGTGCATCCACAGTACAAGTTTTTCAACAGTTCCATGTCACTCTCAGGCATGGACAGTCCAGACACCGCTGGAGGGGACGTGGAAGGCAGAGAGCCTTTATCAGCCCTGGAAGCAGGATGTGCTTGCCAACTTACTTGAGGTAGGCAGGTTGTCACTGAGATGAAAAAGAAACTCAAGAAAGTAGGAAAGAACTGGGTGTTGCTGCAGATATAATCCTTAAGGGAAGATGTTCATTTCCTTGTGTTAATTGACAAGACCAGTAAGAAAACAAAGCTGGATGATTTTTGCTCAGTGATGCCTACAGATTTTGTGCTTTTAACAGGAGTGGGGCAACAGCCCTTTGTTGACCCTCTTCTGGCAACATTAGGCACTGTAGTCCTGTTTGTATGATATGCCCTCTCAGTGTTTTGGGGATATTGATTAACTCCTTTTCATGGAAACATGTGGTCTCTCCAGTGGCAGATTTGAATCTATCCAGTAAAGTGCCAGAGAAGAATCAAAGAGTAAAGCCAAAAAAGAGAACAGTAAGATAAACTGGAATAATGCTTAGAAAGCAGTTTAAAGGCCTGAATGGTGAAGGCAAAAGTTAGCAGCAATTCAAGAGCTATGGAACTTAAAGGCCCAAAATATTCATATTATGATATTTCTTAGTGTACCAAAAAAGACCAATGCCAAACAGCTGCTCTACCAGTCCATGACAGTGTATCCAGTTCTAGTGTTATTTGCGTACATTATAATTTTCTCAAAGACAGAAAAATAAAAACACTATAAAAGAAAATAGTTTTTGTCCTTTACAAATAATCTAAAAGAGCAATTTGCAAAATATTTTGTATGTTTAATAATTTGTCGATAATATATTTAGTTTTTCCTTAAAAAGTTTCAATGTCTGCCTAAAAGAAACATTTGGAACATCATGAATCCATCCAAACATATCCTGAAGTCATAGCAAATTTAAGGAGGATTACTGCAGCAGTATTCAGGCTCTTGATTTTGCTGACCAATTTTAAATCTCTGCACCTAATGCATACCTCCTGCTTCTCCAAGCCACAAGGAGCAGTTTCCAAGACCCTATCTCCATAGCAATCCCTCCAGCTTTTTGGTTTTAAGGAATTTTGGACTGTGCCACTGTTTTTGAGAGCTAGAAAATCTGGGTTAGCTGCCAAAAGTCTGGAAACACATGATGAACAGATAAGTACCCCAAAGCCTTCATTCTGTGATACCTCATACCTTGAGTCTTTGTACAAAGATGAAGCTCTAATGACTCTATGGCAGATGCCTGCAACCAGAGTAAGGCCTCATAATGTTTCAGAGCACAAGGATGTAAAAAGCTGGTTTTTCTGTTCAGATTCCAGTCAGAGGTAAAGCCTGAGGGAACAAGAGTCCAATCTGAGTGAATGAAGATGTGTTGCTGTGGCTTTACTCACTAAAACACAAGAAGATAAATTTTTAGGGTTTGTACTTTTTTTTGGTTTGTTGATTGGGTTTGTTTTGTTTTGTTTTGTTTTGATTTGGTTTGGTTTGGTTTGGTTTGAATGCAAAATGGAAAGTTTAGTTGAAGAAGTTAAGGTTTAGAATCAAAAAACCTTTTTTACCCCACTGCTTAGTGAGGAAGACCTGTGTCATACAGGAAAGAGATACCAGGTTACAGTTTATCCCTCTCCTTCCTGAAATATGATAATACAACTACCTTCTCATGCTTAGCATTTCTTTGTATTCACTGACATATTTACCCCTTCTTCTGTAGTCTGTTCTTGGTGCTAGCTTCTCACCCTGCTTGCAGCCATTCCTTTCACAGGACGGGCTTCTTCCCCTCATCCTTTTGTGCAAATTTACAAGAAAAATATCATACTCTGTCTCTATAAGGTGTTAAATACTATTGTGATAAAGCTAAACATGTTTTCTGCTTACCTTGTTTTCAAAAGAGGGAAGAGAGAGACATGAAAGACAAGCCCAAGAATAATGACAGAATTGGGGAAGGATTTTAGAGATATTTTCCTATGTTTCTGCTACCATACCACACTCATTCATATGAGCAAATATGATTAATCCACTTTAAGTAACTGTTACTATTTGGGAAAGCATCCCTCTGTTTTTAATTTTTAATTCTTCTTCATTTCCTTAGGTGTTTCATGAAGGTACTATGACAGGTGTTTTATTCAGTTTCTCTTTTTCCTGAATGTGTACACCATGATTTTTTTAATCACCAGATGCTTTTATAAGATTTTGATTCAGAAGTGTCAGAAATGGGTTGTTTACTTCATTAAAGACAAAAAAAGAAACTCATCCAAAGTAACACATGCTCATGCACACATATGGACAGACAAGGAGATAAACAAGAGGAAGGATTTAGTGACAACACCATTTTCCACTGCCTAAGTGATTAGAGAGTCCAGTGTTTTATATCAGACAACCTCTTTCTCTCCCCTAAAGCTTTAAATAAATACTTGTGCTAATTGCAGGTAGCAGTGGAATAGAGCATCACGTGTTTCAGAACTGGCGTGGATGTGAAAGGGAATAAACAAGCCATGGTAGATTAAACCCTGTGGAGTGTGGTTTTTCTGTCACTGTCAGTGTACAGCAAAGAGTCCCTTGCTATTTTACTGTTTCTGTCCTTGTAATATGTGCCGGATACCTATAATTTATGACACAGGGCCATTGCTTTGTGAATTTCACTTCCTTTTAAACTGATGCTGAACTCGTTAGTGGGGGAAATGTGACAGGTTGATACTGGGTCCTTATCTGCAGGTTAAACATTTTTAGAATAATTCATGGCCAGCAACTGTTAGCGCTGAAATGTTTTTTTAATTAGAGCTGGAGTGGACTGTTCACTAAGCTTTTGTGCTCCAGCAAACAAGACCTCATCACCATCAGTCAGAAGCTTGTTACCTTCCCATCCATCTGATTTCAGGGAGGAAACATTCTGAAGCTCAGTCTGCTGAGCTTGAAAGAGCTGACCCAAGCACTGAAGCTGCCATCTCTCTGGAAAACTCAGGGTGACTCTATTTCCAGCCATCAACATTCAAAAACAACAAGCATAATAAGAATGAAGAAGTAAGAACATTTACTTAAAAATAGTTGCTCTTTTTTGAGGTGCAATGTTATTCCTGTTTCTGCCCTGTCTCCTCTAAATCATTAGGATATGTGTTTTGAAGCTTCTTTATTATCAAGGCTAGAATCTGGATTTCCAGTATCCTGAAAAAAGGCTGCAACTCCTGTGAAATCCCATCATTCAAGGAGATAGAGATATAGAAAGCAGACAATGAGACATGACAAAAAATCACAAAAGCTCACTCTAAAAAGGTCACAGTCCAAATGAGACCTTACTAACGCAAGTTTGATTGCTTTGTTGAGCTATATCAACTTACATCAACTGAGAATCCAGTTTGGTCTCTAATTTCAACAGTGCACATGCCCTAACAACTGTACAAGTTACCTGTAAATGGGTAATTCTCTGTGTTCCTCAAGAATCAGGCTATACTCAAGTACTCAGTGTAAAGGGATTAAAGTGCATTCCAGTTTGTGCAGCCTGCCTTATAGGTCTCTTTATGCTAGGTGAATTGCATCTCAGCTAGTTTTAACCCAAAATTTACTTTGTCTAAATATGCAAATATTCCAACAGTCTGTTTTGTCACAATTGAGACCAAACCCAATAACATCGACATTAATTTCTGACATTATTCCTTTGTGTCTGTCCGTTTGTTATTATTTTCTTTCACTGTTTGTGTACATTCACAGGATCCATGGAAAGTTCTGGAGCCGTACCTTCAAAATGAGTGACGTCGACCTCTAGCTTCTCTGTCATAAAATATGGCATAATTCCTAATTAGAGCTCATCCACAGCAAGAAATCTGCCTTGTATCTTTTCTTGTAACTGATGAGTTGTTTTTTCTTTCCAAGTTTGTTGGAAAAATAAAAAATTCAGTGTTTTTTTATAAAGAGAGAAAAAAATCACTGTAAATGAATAAATGAGCAAACACACGTGCAATTTTAATAATGCATGAACACTTATTTTAAGAATAATATTCATGGAAGAGCTATGATTGTTATATGCCTGAAATTCCCAAATGGCAAAATATAATTAAAGTAAGAACTGTTGAACAAATAAACCTGTTAAATACACAATATTACCAGGCAAAATGGCTATGCATTTATCACTTTGCCACTTTAATTACATTGACTGCTGCTCTTCATGCATATATTAATATCTCACTAACATTATGGAGGCTGAGACATAAATTACAAAGCACTGTCTTAAAGGAAGACTTTTATCCAGGCAGAGTACAGCAGTAACAAGTATTACATACATTTACAATAAAACTTAACATTGAAACTAATCACTGCTTTTATTTGGATAGTGTTTCTTGCAGTTTTCAGAAACCTCATCTCCCTAAAATAGTAATTAATGAAGTGCTAGTTTGGAAAACTGAGCTGGAGTGGGTTTCAGATGCACGGGTCAAAAGATGCAGACTGGGATTCTGGAAGTAGCTAAAGTGCAAAACTCACAGAAGATATTCAGCTTATCTTGAGAAAAGAAAGGAAAGAAAAAACTGTATGTCATTTCTGTTTTCTGTATAAATAAAGACTACTATTTTAAGATTGTATGGATTATTTCAGGAGGTTCTACATCATCATCGATTGGCTGGATGTGGTTTTGAGTGGGTGTGCTAGCTATTCACAGCAAAAAAAGGTCAGGAAATTCATTCCCATGGGATGAACTTTTCTGAACCTGGAAATGAGCAAAGAGACTTGGAAGTGACTTTTGACCATTTGGATGAATGATGCCAAAGCTGTCTTCAGCACATTGTAATTCTATAATGTACACAGCACTGGACCAAAAGCTGTTAGATACTGTTAGTGGGCTTGAGAAACCCCTTGGAATGGGAGGTTTGGTTGAACAAAATTCAGGACATATTCTCACACAGCTTGTCACCTTAAAGACCTACTTACAGAGGACTCATTAAATGTTAATCTCTTGACTAACAGTTGTTAAAACCATCTTACAGGCAAAACACCTTACACAGGGTTATAGGCAACTCAGAATTTTTCTAGATCTTTACTGTTCCAAAATATCGAGTGCTGTAGAAAATTTTGACCACAAAGTCAAGTCTGTGGATATTTATCTGAGCTGTGGGTATTTAACCACTCAGTCACACTGTATTTTCTTCATGCACCCTGCCTTATCCAGGCTACAGGAAAGAAAACATTTTCAGAATGGGAATCAATATTCTTTCTATAGCACCTCAGAGGCTAACCTCAGAGCAGAGACAGAATATAAGTCTTGTTCTGCATAGATATCAATTTCCTCATTGATTCTTAGCATTTTAATGTTTGGGGGTTTTTGGGTTGTTTTTTTTTTTTTTTTTTTATTCCCAACTCTTAATGGTCTATCAAGCTTTTTAATGGAAGGAGAGTATAGGATTTTCCCTATGTAATAAATGAAGTACTAAGGCATATATATGAGTTTAGAGGAGTTCTTCATTTCTCAGCTGAAAAACCTAAGATCTAATCTTTCAGGTTCCTTTGCTTGTTGTATTGTTCTATGCATTGACAACTCCAGAAAAGTTAAAATTCAGTTATAAGTGCTGAACATACCACAGAGCTGCCACTGGGTGCCTGAAACTGACACTACAGTGGGACACAGAGGAACAGCTGCCCAAATGTGTGTGTTTATGTCCATGGATTTCCCTGAATTTGTAGAAATTAAATGCTGCATCAAAGGGTAGAATTGCATTTTGACCTCAAAGATTATGCTGCCTTTGCCACAAAACCATGCAATCCCCTCCTCTCATCTTACCTTACCCATTGCACACTGTCCAAATCCTGCTATTAGAGAGGCACAAATGTTCTAGTAATATCTTTATTTACTAGTCAGTTTTGACTTGTTCCTTGAGTAGGTTTACTCAGTCCTACTGAATGATGCGGAAGCAATGTAAGAAAACTAATGGTCACATGCATAAGCAACATGAACCTCTAAAGTGACCCAAATTCAAATTGCACTGACAAATTGAGGGCTAGTATCTCAGGCTTCTAACCACGTGATCATGTAACATAAATTAAAAAAAAAAA
>VXBQ01012571.1:226927-242368 GCA_013400175.1 Phainopepla nitens
AAACAGAAAAAAAAAACTAAATGGAGAAGAGCATTATGTTAAAAGCTAATATATAAAACTGCATCAAGGGGAAGCACAACAGGACCTCAATCTTTGCCTCTGTCACATTGTCTTCTACTGATTAAACAGAGTAACCAGTAGCAATGGGAAACAGGCGGTTGTTATCTTCAGTAATCTGTCCTTAGCAGTAGATGAAGGACAAAGCTTGACACTATATTTCACAATTACTTGCTTCACAGCTGGAAGTAATGTTGCAATTCATAAACTTGATATGGTTTTCCAAATCTGAGTGGAAATGCAGTTCAAAGCTTTGGGCTGTTCCTTCCCATGGTTCTCCACATTTCTGTCTCCCAAACATCCTTATTGACCTGAGTGTGATATCTGTCCCATCCTGCTCTATTCTTTACTCCCTGCTCTTCTAGCCTCAATGATGCAAGAATAATTGCAGTTATAAAGCACCTAAGGAATATTGATTTTCAGCCAAACTTGTAGCGATTACAATTCTTTAGGCTGAACACTTTGACAAATTTGGACAAATCTTCACACTTTGCGTGACTTCTCTAAAGTACAGAAGTGTCTCATTTCCTTCACATCAGACTTTTTGGATGGGGCCAATCTACTTCTGTCACTGTAACTTACAGATTTTTAATTTCTTTTTAATATAATTTGGTTTGACCAGTAGTTGTCTGCAAAGGAGACATTGAAAAAACAATAATTTTCTTGGTAAATTGCCTGTGTAGTTTTAACAATGGCATTTCTTTTAGCAAAGTATAAAGTAGAACGAACACGTTTGGAGACTTTTGTTGGTTTTTGGCTTTTTTTTGTTGTTTTGTTTTAAAAACCTAGTTATTGCTTTTGAAATAGGTTTTCTTTTACTTACATTTCATATTGTCTTACCTCAGATGTCCTCCCTTTGAAAGTTGAAAAGAAAGATAGTGTAAAAGAAACATTATCAAAATCTAATCCTTGATTCCTGTAGCCCAGTCTTCAAGACATAGCAGCATACACTAGGCCTCTTTAGTCATCCACAATTTGCAATAGATTTGCCTGCTACATAAATTTGACAAGAATACTGTAAATTTTTTTAACAAAGAAAGAATTTCCAAATTTGCTATAGGTTACTGTAGATTAAAACAAAACAAAACAAAACAAAACAACAACTTTCAAATTCAGATCAGCCATTATCATGTAGAACATTCTGAAATGTTCCTTCATTTCTGCTGAAATAACAATTGTGCTTTAACAGCAACAACAACAAATCTCATATGTCAAGTAGTGGCAAAACCAATTTCCAGGTACTATAAACTGCAAACATTCTCATGATCTGCCAAAAAACTACACCGATTTATACCACTGTGCTTAAGTAAAGCCTTGTGATTTAGAGCATTAATGACTCTTAGACAATATCTAAATGTACTCAAAACCAAAATTTAAGAGAAAATCCTCTGGCAGAAATGACACTGTCACAGGATGGCATGGACCACTGGAATAACAACCATGCTATCAAAACATAGCCAAAGGAACATGGTTTGAAGAGAATTAGAATATCATTATCAATGACATGAAGAAAAAAAGATAAGAACAGCTTAACTACTGCCTGTCAGTGCATGCACCTAGTTCAGCACCCAGCTTAAATAGTATTCAGGCAGCTGCCTCTGTATATACCCAATATTACATGTTAATGTAAAAGTTAAGACTGCCAAGAGAGTCTTTTCTTTTTCTTGCTCATTCAGATGGAAACACCAGAGACTATGCTAAAGTTTTTTCCGTGATATGTACATACTATGCCTTCAAAATTGAATACTGGGATGTTCAGGGTTGCTACATGACTGACAGGTTCTCCATGCTCTACAGCATAGCTGAAAAGGGAATACACCTAGCAGCACTCAGCAAATGGATGGGACTTCAATTTCTTATTAAAAAGACTCTGACCTTTCTCAATATTAATCTCATCCACATGTCTTCACCTCAAGTAGCTCAGATTTCCCACTTCTAGAAGGAATAAGAAGAGAGCTTGTCTACTTGGATAGAACTGGAAAAGAATTTAATATCCACCTGTCACAAGGAAATCCTTGTTCAACAAATTGGGGAAGGGTACTCAAAATAATGGTGTAGTTTGTAGCCCTCATTTTATGGTAAAACCATGGGGTAACAATAAGCAACTCCTTTTAACATTTTCATCGCTTCTTTCCCTCATCCATTTTGTATTGGCTGCTAGACAGTTTATTGGGGGAACTGTCCCTTATTTTGATGTTGCTTCTGTTTCTTTTCTCATGCCCAGTGCAGAGCCCTTTAGTGTTAACGTGGTTTAGAGCATCTGTCGCTGTATTTTGATGAATTTTTAAGTTAATTCATCTAACTGCAAAATAACCGTTTTCTTTAATGCATTGAATACTTTGGACTGTAAACACACAAATCATAAAGGAATGATAAAGGAAACAGTGTAAAATTGAAATAGATGTCAGCTTGATAGGCTACTATGGCTCAAGAAGAATTACAGTCTGTCATTCAAAAAGTCAAATACATGGTTGTTAAATGCTAGAAAATATTTATGAGACAAACAGCAGTATTCAGAGTTTAGAAAAAGAGGCTGTTCTAAGGCATGACAAAAAACGGCATCTGTTGAAATACTTCTAGCACAGAGAAATCTGAGATAGCATTCCTTCTTTCTCAGGTATGGCAGCCCTATCATTTCCCTCAGTAGATGGATTAAAATGATGACAGATGAATATTCATTGCCAAAGTAAATGAAGGATCACATTTAGATACATATTTACTTGGGTTTGGGCCACTAAAAAATAAAGATTAAAAATAAATAAATAAATAAATAATGAGAAAGGAAGTTAAACACAGATTCAAATATCTACACTGGTAATATTAAATTGTTCTTTGACATTCAAGCAACTGTCAGAAACTCAAAGTAGCAGTGCCTGTCCATCAGCAAAGACCACAGTTGTGGAGATGAGTCTTTCCCTTAGTTTCAGCAAATACCTTTTGTACCATATAGCTTTTGGCTTTAACAGGTGCATAAAGTTGTCTTCTTCAAGAAACACTGTCCAGTGTGCATGCAAGCAGATTTTCCACATCTTCTGAAAAATGAAATAGGTAAGTCCTGTTGCAATGTTGAAGACTTGGCATAAATCCTAGCCCGACTGAAATGAATGAGATTTATTCCACAAATTTCAGTATGGCTTGGATTTCACCTTTTGGATGAAAGAATAACCACTTGATACTTCAGTTGGTCCTAAACGTTCCCTCAAGTCAAACAGGACATAACGTATTTTTACAAAACTCCTCAAAGCCGCTGTTTTTGTTAGAACGTGGTGACAGATGCCAGCCATACTGGAAGCATTTCAGACTGACTCTGAGTGATACATTAACTAGCTGCCCAGAGAATAAACTTTCCTCTCCTCTTTGCTGAGCACATTAGGGAATGTTTCAGACATGTTTTGCAGGACAAACCCTTTTGTTTTACTAATAGGGCTCATGCACATACTTCCAGTGGGAAAACATCTGTTTTACAAATCTGTCCTCCTAGATATAGCTGGATTCAAACTACAGGGTCTGGAACCACATCCAAATACTCCCAAAGTTCAGCAAAGTTTAGATCAGGGGGCTGGACTGAAGTAATTGCAGAAAAATAGGCTGGGTTTGAGATTTAAGCTTTGTATGTTTTCAGGGACGCTGCAATTTTGTCTTAGGACCAGCTCTGCTTCTCAGTTCTGAGCACTTTCATTTCATGTTGCTTTGGGCAGGCAGGTTGCACCTCTGCACAACAACATAACACAAGTACATTTCAGTCAAAGAAACTGCTCTCATGAAAAACTGAGGTGAGGTTAAAAGTAACTTTCTAATTCCTTTTCATTCATCCACCAGAGAAATTTCAAATTTCTGCCTCAGCGCACATCTTAGTCAGACAGTGCAACATGATCCATAACAAAATCAAAGCTTTTTAAAAAATTACTTTATAACAGAGTGTGTTAGCTGGCATCTAAATGTTGTCAGCTCCAACATATTGTTCATTTTATTTTTTTTTAATATTGGAGTCATTTTTAAAAATAATAATAACTGGGGAAGTAAATATCTTAGTTTTTTGAAAATCTGCAGTTTTGGTTCTGCTCCTTAATGAACTGTCATCCAATAAAAATAGACAACAAAGAATTCAATGAAACCTTGAAAAATTAGACCAAAGAACCTCTGTGAACTTTTTAGGTGAGGGATTAAAGTCTTCTGAGACATCTGCTGCTCTATAGTCTCTATCAGGTCAGAAGTTTCAAATGTAGAATCTACTCCTCGTGAGCATATAACAGATGTTGCTATTCCTTGTCTTACATCCTATATATGAGTATGTAAGAGAGGATAGCAAAAAGCCTTCTGAAGCTAGCCATGATTCCTAGATATAATATCCAGAGAAGTAGCCACACTGACAATCACAGATTTGTGTACCTAAACAACTCAAAAAACACACTTAGCAAACGGACTGTCCAAGAAAAACAAAACAGCCTAAAACACTACTCTGAGATAACACATAGCTGTAGCAAATTACAATCTACACTCACTGAGCTCTCTAATCAATAGTCTTAAGAATTAAATATTTCTTTAAATCCTTATTGGGAGAGACACCTGTTACCAATAACTAAAATAGAGCAAATTACAGCATCAGCTATTTACTATCTAGATGTAACACCTGAAATCAGAGAAACCACTCAGAGGGAAGTTCAAAGACTGCTGAAGCTGATGAAGCCATGGCTACACAAATCCAGCTGAAGCAGTCTCTGTCCTACTCTGTCCTGTTGGTGATACCCTTCCACTTCTTCCTGATGGCAGCTACACAGCTGCGTATTGATCTGGAGAGAGAAAATTTGGCTAAGAAATACCTTCTTTGCCACATCATTCTTTACTCCTAGGGAGATGATAGCAAGGAGCAGGTACTGCCTAAAAGGGCACAAAACACACAATAGCAGCTAAAGACTATTTCTGCAGCTATAGTGAGCTTTGGATGAGGCCTCATCTCTCTACCACACATCATCTCTTTCAGCTTAAAGGAGAGACTCCAGCCTAATTCCATTTTTACCTCTGCCAGCAATAAGTGATGCTGGAAAATGAACAATATTTTCTATGTCTTTCCCCTCCAAAATGTGACTGCAACATATATAATTTTCTGGATGACATAAAAGCCCAGAGGTGGTGCAAATATTCAGGAAAACTCATATGTCATACATGAAAAGGGGGTGATTCCATAAAGCTGGAAGAGAAAGTCACTTTGTACTTTGCGCAAATGAACCATAAGTACAAGAAGAGCAGTTCACCACTGAATGAATGTTTTATCATTCTCCTTGCTGGGAGATATGTGCTTGTGAGAAAAAACTCCTGCCATAAAAATGCTGCCATTGTAAGAGAACCAGAGTATTCTCAAAACTCTGCCTGATGCAGAACACAGGTTTCTCTGAGAAGGGTGGGAGTCAAATGCCTTGGAGGCAGACTAGGGGACTACATGGCATGTTGTTTTACAGGAGCTACTTTGCTCTGACAAGGAGATTAAAGGAATCTAGTTTTCTTCCAACCTCTGTAGCAGGACTTTGCGTCTCAGACAGTGGCACAACGAGGCAAGTGTGCAGAGCAGGTGGTTCACCTCACTCATAGTGAGTCCAAGATAGATGGGAAGGGACGCAGCTCTTGAGAGATCTCTTGCAGCCTGGCAGCAGTTCAGTCTACTCCAGTTCTTCTTGCTAAGCTCTGGCAGGATCTAAGCACTTAAAAAAATTTCTTCCCTCACTGTTCCCCAAAAAAGTGCAATTTCTTTCTATGTGGACTTTGACCCATAACTCAAGAGGCTCTGATAGTTATACCTCGAGTGAAAGCCCAATATCACTGCTAGTGGATTTATTCCGAGTCATGACTACTGGCAGATGCTTTAGAAGGAAGCACAAAGTAAGCACAGTTTTAAAGAACAAGCAGTTAGGTAGATTTGTGGAATTTTTGCCTAGAAGGAAAATTAGCACAATATATTTCTCTTCCCTTGAGATTACGTGGGGAACTGACATCCCAGAGAAACCAAGGGTCACTAAAAAGTTGATGCACCATCCTCACAAGTCCTTAGAGACAAAACAGGGAAGACAGGAGCATCCTGAGTATTTCCTTTTGAATTGCTTTCAGACAGAGGTCTCTAAGTATCAGACAGGACATTATTTTTGTGGTTTTTTTGTGGGGATTTTTGGTTTGGTTTTTTTTTTTAGGGGGGTTGTTTGATTTGTTGTTTTTTTGTTGGTTTTTTTTTTACATCCCAATATTTAAATACTGCCCCACTGTTGAGAGAAGATTCAATGACTAAAATAGGAAACTATGCATGGAAGAAATGAGGACTCCCTCTGCCAGTATAAAAGTTCAGTTGATGACCTGGGGTTGGTGAGAACTAAAGCATTCAGACCCTTTGGATCTTTTGCAGTCTTAGAAAAGGATCAGAGACCCACTCAGCAAAGTGTCTATAAAGAAATGAGGGCCTCTCTCATCATGATTAAAATTAATCAGCATTTGTGTTGGCAACAAAGAAGCTGAGGATTTAATGGACACAGAAAAGAGACAACCTCCCAGCCTAAGAGACTATACCTCAGCTATACTTAACTGATATATCCTAGGCTGAGGAAAAAGTCTTGTCCTTGTAAGACTGGCTCAACACGTCACACTCAGGAATTATTGTGGAAAAACATAGGAGTTTTTGATCTTTTCTTCAAAAATAAAGTATGAAAAGGCTTTTCTATTGGTGACAAAATCTTTCAGCTCCATCAGTGCTGCACATTCTCTCAGAACTCAAAGTAAAACACCCTTTCCTTTTCCTTTAAAGATTCGCTATTTAAGGCAATTTAGAAAATTATAAAAGCTCGTGTGCCCCAAGGTAAAAAAGCAACATTTTCATACTATGCTCTTCACAATATATGGGCTGTCTTTACTTATGAGAGAGGAGAAAATGGGTCTACCTCAAGCTGCAGGTCCCAAACTAATAGTCAGATAGCTTGCCCAAAAAACAGTATGGCCAGTACACAGGGAAAAAAAGGTATCTCTTCTTTCATGATCTAGTTTTTACTTGACAGCCATTAAAAGTAATACAATCTTCCATAAATGAAAACACCCGGAAACTTGCAGCTCTTGAAGGAAGCTGGTATCCCATGAGTTTTATAACTGAAAATTATGAGAATTCCCAGCAATCACAGGGGAAATTAGAAATTCCCCAAACCTGCTAATGAAAATGGTAATCTTGATATTGTCAGTGCTTGTGGGGTGCTTGTTTCTCAGCCACGTCTACAAGTTATGTCTATATTAGGATGTAATGCAGGTCAATAGGAGATCACAGAACAGCCAGTGCTGAGAATCATCAGTATACACATTTCAAGGAGTTTTATCTTGAATACTTACTCTCCTTGTTGACTGAACTCCCATTAGTGATGGAAGGAGGCTGTGTGCTCATGGAATATGTCTTTATGTTTCATTTGGTTTGAACAGGATCCAGTTGCGAAGCCTGAGACCTCTGTTCAGTGTAAAGTCTAGCACATGATATACAAGGGTACATCTGCAGATTGGCTTCTAGAGGGTGCACTTCAGCCAAAAAAAAAATGTTCTTATACATACCCATCAATTAAGAAGATGAATAATTTTGAATAGATGAGGAGGAAAAAAAACAAAGAAGTAGTATATCCTGGTAGAAAGGATAGAGAGGTTCACCTTCCCTTCAGTGTTTCAGTCCATGCCAATTCAAGTGAAACTTGCAGGTACACAGTCCTGCTCAGATTGAAAAACTCCAAGTCCGAATCAAGGGAAGAACAGGTTTCACCAATTTACTCAAGTGAATCTGCTCTTAGTTCATCACAAATTGTTTTCAAGAGCTAAAAAGAACTGTTTATTTTTCTACATAACCATTCGTATCAGTCTTCCCATTAACAGAGACTATATATGCCTTCTGGATGTTTGCTAGGAGCCATGACAAACAAATCACCCTATTTCATCAAGAGTAGGAATAACTTAGTGAATGTAAATGAATCACACAGGCAAATCCAGCTGAGGCTAAATATTTGGGCCCAATCAAAAACTTGCAAAAACTAAGTCGAGACTTTCAGGATCCAGGATTCTGCCTTTCTTCTTCTGTGACACTGGAGGATGTACAATTCATGATGAATTAAGGACTTATGACTTGGTTATGGATCACCTTCTGTCTGACTCGGTCTTCTGAGTAATTTTTATTGGAAACAAAACTCTTTGTGGATTACTGTCATTCATTAATTGCCTAGCAATACTAGTCTTGTGGCTGATATCTGCCACTGATCTGAAAAATTGGGGAAGATACTTTTTTTCCCCAGATCATGGGTATCTGCAGAAATTATGTTTGGCCTGTTTTATAAAACCTGAGACTGGTATAATATAGCAAGGCATTCAAGCAACTCAATGATGACTGCAAAAAAAGGTGCAGAGACAACTTTAGGCTTCTCTTCAGTGTAAGGAAAATTGAACTATGTGGCCCTGAAAGAGGACAAAACTCACTTCTGGGACATCATCAAATCTTGTACTTGGGTGGAAAAGGGAAGGCCTTGGGAGGCGTAGTGAGAAAGCATGGCTGTGAAGCTGGATTTGAATTCCATGGGACTGAGGAAAGAAGGGGAAGAACTAGAAGAGTTATGAAGAGATATTGGAACCCTGTATTATATTTTGTGGGGGAATTTCATACTAACCTTATCCTATAAGCCTGCAGGACTTCACTCAATCTGTTTGTCTATGGTAGCTGGACATGACAGTGATATGGGATCAGAGTCATCTGACCAGTGCATGACAATGGCCATATTCCACCAAAACCAGCTCTCATGCTTTCCAGAGTAGGGTCATTTAAAAAGGCATATTTTTATCTTTGGGAGACATCCTGTCAAAAGGAAAACTGTGTTTTAAAACTTCAGATAAAGTCAAAATATTCCAACCCAACTGATCCAGAATGGCAATTTTCTTTTTTTCTCCTGAAATTAAATTGTTTTGGAAGTTCCTACATTAAAACAAACAAAACCAAACAAACAAGAAACCCAGAAAAGCAATATTATTATTTGTAAGGGGTTTTCTTAAAATATAATTTAATGAGCCATGAGACCCCCAGTTAATTGTTCTAAGAATTTTAAATTTAAAAAAATAAATTGTTTAGGCTTTTGGTTTTACCCTCTTATAGTATTAAATAAACTTGAGAAACACAAAAAATTAAAAAACCTAGCTACCAGTGAGTTTTCTTGATTTGTCTGATCAATTCATTATGCTTTTCATAGAATCATAGAACCATTTAGGTTGGAAAAGGCCTTTGAGATCATTGAGTCCAACCACTAACCCAGCACTGCCAAGTCCACCATTAAATCATGTACTTGGAGCCACATCCGTGCAGCTTTTAAAATACTCCCAGGGATGGGCACTCAATCACTACCTTGGGTAGGCTAGTCCAGTGCTTGACAGCCCTGCTGGTGAAGAAATTCTTCCTAGGATTCAACCTAAAGCTCCCCCACCTTGTGGCCGTTTCCTCTTGTCCTGTCCTCTTCTGTCACTTGGCAGAAGAGACTGACCCCCACCTGGCACCACACTCCTTTCAGGCAGCTGTGGGGAGTGATAAGGTCCCCCCGAGCCTCCTTTTCTCCAGGCTAAACACACCCAGCTCCCTCTGACACTCCTCACCAGACTTGTGCTCCAGATCCTTCACCAGCTTCATTGCCCTTCTCTGGACATGTTCCAGCACCTCAGTGTCCTTCTTGCAGTGAGGAACACAAAACTGGACCCAGCATTCCAGCTGCAGCCTCACCATTGGCCAGGATAGTGGGGCAATCTTTGCCCTGGTCCTGCTGACCACACTATTGTTGATACATTTCTGATTTCTGGATCTCTTTGAGAATCTAATAAGCAGCCTTTTAAGACATTACTCCACACAGGTCTTAGTGATGACCAGAGTGCTTTTTCACTCTGAACATTCATTCCTTCTGCATCATCTTATCCCAGTTACAGTTTTCAGCTGGATTTCTAGGATGGGAATACAAATCATGGTTATTTTTAGGGTTCTGAAATGATTGAATTTTTAACATATCACAGAAATACATTCCAGTCCCCCCTGTTAAAATGTGGAAATAATTTTTTGTTAATTTATCCAGACTCTCAGTTCCACCTTCTTCCCAGAGATGTAATTAAAAAAACAGTTCTTCACTGTCCATCAGATGTACGTTTGGCTGCAAGAACACAGATGCCCTTGGACTTTCGTCTTTCCACAGCCACTGTCATGCATGTTGTTTTTGCTGTCACACCCCACAGTTTCACAGACAGGCAAAGCCTGGACTACAGTGGAAATGCTACATTTCTTCTTCACTTAAGAATATGCAGAGCCCATAGAGGGAGTGCCAAAGCATCATTCCCTGCTGTGCAAGTGTGACAAATATAAAGACAGCTTGCTCAACAAGCTGAGAGAGTAAGAAAAGCATGTTCAGAATTTACATAAATTGCAGGGCTCTGTTGACCACAGAATTTCAGGGGAAGGCCTGCACTTGTAAACTGGAGTGGGCACAGAATTACATCTCTCTATTATACTACCAGCAAAAATTCCAGTGATGAGAGTTACAAATGTTAGAAATACTAATGATGGGTAGGACTTTATACCAGTGGGCTATTTAATGAGTAAATTTCACATGGTAACAGCGAGGAGAGGGAGGGATAATCCAATGCATAAGTTGTTTAGATGGGAGCTCACACCACATCACCGGCCAAATCCTGACTGCTCAAACTGTGTCAGTAACGACTGGCAATTGCAGCAGTGTCAGCTCAGCCTGTTCCAGCTGTAAGACTGTGTAGCTCACCTTATAGTTTTTCATTAGGGCTTTAATGACTCATAAATCATGAATCATTAGGCCCGAATCCTAAAGCCTGCTTCATCCTTCTCTCAACTAAGATTTCCTCTGTGACCTTTGACAAGATATTTCATTTTAGCCCTACTGCAGATCCCCATCTACAAAAATGGTGACCATAATCCTATTTTTTAAGTTCTGTGAAGGGCATACACAAGACCAAGCAAAGCACTCAGAAGTGACCATGCTAACATCTGGACAAATCAGGCAGGAAAAGCAGCTAAGCACAACGCAGCTAAACAAGGTTGATAAATGTTTTGTTGCACATTAAACTTTAATTTTTCATGAAGGTAGATGTACCATGAATAAGAAAAAAAAAAAAAAAGAGGTGAGAACCTTCCAAGAATTTAAAAATTGATACCATTTGTGAGTTTACCTTAGAACAAACTCATAGAGGCAGAAAGGCAGGGACACACCTACATACACACACACACATCTGCACATTTATTTACACATGCAGGTTCAGGTGCATGTGAAAAGCTCATTTTTATATGCAGGTGCAAACTTTTTCCAGTGTTGAGGCTTGCAACTCAGGAAATTTTGCACATTTCACAAGGGTGGAAAAAAGTTTTGATTTCACAGTAAATGTTTCATAAAACAAAGACCAGATGTTTGTCTTAGCTCCTGTTTTTACTCTGCCTTACTTTCCCAGCTGGAGTTATTAATTATACCTTTTATTCTCCTACTGCAGCTCTTAACTCCAAAAGATTAAATGGCTTGATTAGCACTGTTTAGCTTTTCCTAGGTGGTTTATTGAATGTCCCATTTAACATTCTGGCACCTCACAGATGAAACTAAATTCTTGCAGCCTTGAAGAAATGTGACTATTTTTTTTCTATCAGAGAGCAAGAGAAGGGCATTTGTTACATATTTATGAACACATCACATTGGACATTTCTATTTATTCTTTAACACGCTCTCACAAACACACAGCCTGTCCTAGGCTATATATTATTTATAAGTGTTGACACTCAGTACTTTTGGAAATGACTCCTGGAAAAATTTTCATAAAATAGTGACTGGGACACTTATAGAGATTTTTAGAAACCTTGGAGTCAACAAAACATCCTCACATGATTTTTCTAACTCTTCTACCTGCTTGGAAGCCTGTAGAGAAGAATACAAGTGAACAATCCTGTAGCAGATAAAGAACATTCAATTCTTCATCCTGGTGCAACTTATGTGGCTGTACCTGTGCTCTTGAGAGAGAATCAATAGTTCACCATGAGACATCTTTGATGCTGCTCCATTAGTGGCTGGTTAAGATAGCATCAAGCTTTGTTCTTTTAAATTGCCTAAGAATCAAATCCTAAAGCTCTCTACTCAACTGAACCTTGGGCCAGCCATCAGATGATGGCCATCCCAATGGAGTTTGCATTGGACTAGTATCTAAAGCCAGAAGGCTAGAGTGGGATTGCTGTGAAATAAAAAGCTGCCTTTTTATTTCACAGGCTGTGAGTTAAAGTGCTTGCAAACAGCTTTCTCTCTTCTCCCTCCCACCCTTAAAGTCTAGGATTAACATGGGTAGCTGCCTAGCTAGCTGAAAGTGCTTTCAAGAAAACATCATTTTGATCAATTGAACCCATGTTATTCAACATCTTTTCAGATTCTAATGTTTTAAGGACTTTTTAAAAAATGTTATAACATTTATTTTCATGTGTTTTCTACTTCCAAGAAAACACAATGCTGATCAGTTACTTACTCTGAAGAGAGAATAGACTTTGTAGACACTGACTGTTAATAGCAGAATACAATAAGAAGTAAAAGCTGAACACAGATTTCAGCCTATAGCTGGACACAGGTCCCACATAACCACTGAAAGCTGTTCCTGTGTAAATGGAGCCAATGCGAGCTCAGTTTGGTCAATTTTTATAATAATTTCTTTGAATTCTGAGGCACCTGATCTTAAAAAGCAGATCTTTTATTTCCTCTAATTTACATTCACATCCACATATAAATGCCCACAGAGGAGGGGCTATATCTGCATCATAGGAGAGCACAGGGGTGAGGGCACTGCATGGAGCTTGCCGGCTGGAGGAGCTCAAACTACAAAGCTGGAAGCAGCCAGGTCACACTGAGTAAATGAGACAGAGACCCCCTTTCATTCTTTGCACCATATGCCAAGCATCCTGCACGCTGGGCACGGGGCAATAGCCGCACACAGTGTTTATATACGTGTGCCAGGAGCTGCGGCCATTGCCACGAGTGCAGCAGCAATTAAGACTCAGAAAAATGTCTAAACCTGCCATGATTTTTGTTTGTCACAGATTACCCCCTCACTCCACTCCCCTGCTGTGGTCTCTCACTCTGCTTGGTTTCCCATTCCATTTGCTTCCAAAGCGACCCCCCCAAGCCCAAACAAACAAAACCAGATGTGGGACTAAAATGCTATTTTTTGTCACTCCAGCAGCCCTTTGTTTTGCCTCATTTCTTTAGCTCTAGTTTGTGAGAACTTTGGAGCAGAGGCTCTCAATTGCTCTTTGTTTACATCTCATCTGCAAAAGGACCTCCTCCTTCTTCACTGGCTCTTGTACTTTACCACAATAAAGATGACTATTAATAATATGACCTTCAGCTAGCAGGAATGTATTCAGCAATTTAAGGCATTGACATTGGAGAAATCTTTATGAATGCCTGAGATCATATAACCCTTCGATTTGTTTTCAGGCCTATCTCCAAACTGTAGTTAAGTAGCTATCATTTCTAACATTTGCATTCCTCTTACCCCATAGTGTGTGGGGGGGATGGTACTATCATAATTATACCACATTCTTCTGGGTTCCATAACGAGCTATTATTTTGCTAATGGAATATTCAAGCAGTCTGCAGTAATTTATCAAATAGTCCCAAGTCCCATTTTCTCTGTGTGAATCTTTTTGTTCACAGGTAAATTGATGTGTGGGGGGTTATCAAGGCTTTTTTGTAATTCAAATTAACCATTCCACCCCCCTCTCAGAAAAAAAGATCGTTAGACACAGAATGTTATTTTTTTTTCTAATGATGTTTAGAATTAGAATTGTGCAGGCTTCCTGTGAGTGGCAATTTCTGCATTTTAATTCATTCTTACAGTGTTTTTTGCATTTTAACGCCTAATTTTGAAAATTTGCCTAAACTAAAGGGGAGAAAAATGTAATTCCATTTCTCCTTACAACTATTGTCTGCTCCACTGTCAGATTAAACTGCCGACAGTGTAGAGTGCCATTGAATTGGAGATGAGAGGGGAAAAAACCACCACCCTCTCCGTTTATTTTACTTTCAGTGAAGAAAAGCCAAACCCAAAACCTGGATGTATACTTAGATCACACTGAAAACACACACACACACACACACACACACACACACACACATCTCTTCCACTGTGTATTTCTCTGTGTAAGGGGAAGAGGGAAGTGGTGTGCATGTGTGCACATCCCTTCATGCACCCATGCACACAAGTATGCAGGGTGGGAGGGGAATGAGTACCTAATAAAAGAAAAGTATGTGCAAATGGTTTCTAGGAATGTTAAGATTTCTTGTCTTCTCAAAAACTGTCTCTGCCACAGTCCCTCACTTATCTCCTAACTACAGTTAGGAAATTAATGGCTGGCAATGTCAAGTGATGAGTTTTGGCATAGAATGCAAGAATGGCTGAGGTGAGAAGGGACCTCTGGAGACTGTCTAGTCCAAGCCCCTGCTTTGATCAAGATCACAGATGACACAAAACTAGAAGTGGTTGGTACACTTGATGGTTGTCAGCAAGAGCAGGTTGATCAGGACTTTGTCTGGTTTTGAATATCCTCATGGATGAAGACTGCACAACTTTTCTGGGCAAATATTTGAACATCCTCACTGTTAAAACGTAAGTGTGCTTTTTTTACATTTAAATGGAGGGGTTTTTACATCACTTTGTGCCGATTGCCCTTTTTCCTGCCAAAGTGCATCACTATGAAAATTCATCTCTGTCAGGTATTTACACACAAAAATCTCCCAGAACCTCCCAACTTCTGGGCTGAACAGTCCCAGCTGTCTCAGCCTCTTCTCCTACTTCAGATGCTCCAAACCCTTAATCATCTTTATGGCATTTTGCTGGATCCTCTGCAGTGTGCTCACTTGCACAAGGGAGCCCAGATCTGGACCCAGCACTCCAGTCACACCACAGGGCAAACTAGAGGGAAAGGGTCACCTCACTCGATGCGCTGGTAGTGCTTTTCCCAAGTGCACTCCAGGACACTGTTGGTTTTCTTTGCTCCAGGAGCACATTGCCAACTGATGCCAACTTGGTCCCTTCCAAGACCTCCAGGGCCTTTTTTGCCAGATTATTTTACAGTAGTTTGGCCCCAGCCTGGTGTGGTGCATGAGTAGAACCTGACATTTATTTCCCTTTCTTGAATTCCAGGAGGTTCCTGTCACTCATTTCTCTATCTTGTTTATGTCCCTGTGGATGGCAGCAAAACCATCAGGCATATCAGCCACTCCTTCCATTTTTTGTCATCTACAATTTTGCTGGAGGCATGTTGTGTCTCATCATCCAGGTGAGAGGAAGATATATAAATATATATATATA
>VXBQ01012572.1:4687-14953 GCA_013400175.1 Phainopepla nitens
GGGGTATGGCTGATATTTCCTTCGGCCGCGCGGCTGGGCGGAATGGGGAGGCGCAGGGAGTGCTTGGGGGTGCTCGAGGGGTCCCTGGGGATGCCCGGGTGGTCGCAGACCCATCACGGTGAGGCAACATCCCTAGCGTCTCTGCCTCCTCTGCTCTCTGTGAATGGGACTGAAATCTGGTTAGTCTCATGTCGTGGCTGAAACTGAAGAACTTCCCAGGGTGGGTTGTTCATAAGCTGCCAGGGAGCAGTGAAGCAAATGGAAAGGTTTGTTAAGTCTTGAAACGTAGGGAGTTAAAATCTGTAGTCTTTAAAAATTGTCTGTTTGAAAAAAGCATTTTTACTCTGATATTTCATTGTTGAACACAGGACTGACAAATCTGTTTTTAATTATTCTTTCAGGTGGAAATGGGCATGAAGAACCATGAAATAGTTCCTGCTAGCTTAATTGCTTCCATTGCCAGCCTTAAACACGGTGGCTGTAATAAAATTTTGAGAGAGTTGGCAAAGCACAAACTTCTAGCTTACGAGCGAACTAAAAGTGAGTTTGAATTTTGTGTAGAACTCCCTTTCTTATCCTGTCCCCAGTGCTTCACTGTGGTATCTGCCCAACAGGCTGGTATGTGGGAGTGCCCAGAGTGTTTGCTTTGCCTTCTCTTGGATTCAACCTGGAAATGCGGGTTTGTGCAGCAACAGATGCTCTGTCTGTTTGTACCTTTAGAAGCGACAAACAGAAAAATGATGAACAGTTAACTTTCTTTTTTGTTCAGAATAAGGTAAAAAGAATCATCACTTGAAACAATGTTCAAGTGCATGTAGGAATCTGACCAAATGAGTGATATCCTCACAGTTCTGGAAAAGACTGTACAATCCTTGGACATTTGACTGCCTGAGGAAGAACTGCTAAAGCAGTATGTATTACCTTCCATATGACAAAGATGTGCAGGCCTTTCCCCATTCCCTTCAGCCTTTTAGTTGGATCTGGCCCTGCAAACACAGTGGGGACATCTATGGGAAATACCTCTCCCTTTTGTCCCATTTCTTCAGAGGATTGAGGGTTGCTCCAATCCAATTTAAACATCTTCACCATTCAGTCAAATTGGCCTGTTAAGAGCCAAGGGGTGAGATATTACTTGGGTGTTAGGTACTTTAAGAAACAAGAAACAAGACTAAATTGACATTTATTTTAAATGTGATGTATGCATAATAAGGAGTGAAGTGTGTTTCATTTTTATTCAGCTGTCCAAGGCTATCGGTTAACTAATGCAGGATATGATTACCTGGCTCTGAAAACTCTCTCTTCCCGACAAGTCATCAATTCTGTGGGAAACCAGATGGGTGTTGGCAAAGAATCAGGTAAACTAAAATAATATTTTTAATAATTTTTAAAGTAAACACATCTGTGATATTGCAGATGTTTTGCTAGAAACTAGGGGAGTTTTCCTGTGGATGCACAGATCAGTTAATGTCAAACACGAAGATGTGTTTGAACAAAGCATGTTCAAGTGCTCTGTGAGGTTCTGGCTACATTTGGGTATTTTTTCACAACAGTGTAATTGCATTTTGCCCATTTTGTCTGTTTCTTGGTTTATTATTTAAAATGGTATTTTGCAAGCAGGTGCTGCTTGTGTTGTGCTTTGTGAAGAGTTTCAGACAATTTAACAAAAAGATAATTTTAGCTTTTTCATCTCACTCAAAAATAATGTAGTAAAGTAAAATAGGCTCAAAACTATCGGAACACTATCTTGCTTCCTCTTATGTTCATGTAGTTTGACACAGAATGTGACTTTTGTAATTGGAGAAGGGGATTATTTGGGATAAATGCTAGAAATTAAGTTTAAGGTATTTGTTAACACTTTAAATTAATGGAGTCTGGTCCCTTGAGTTGTCTGTCCATTCATCAGGAAGGAGAAGCTCTTCCAGGGCATGGTTAAGAACACCAGGACATTAAAAGATACTTCAGGTCCCATCAGCATTTCTTCTATTGGAGTATATGAACACTTTAACAGTAATTTCTGCATGTCAAACCTCTGATACACACTATGTAATCAGCTGCCTTTGCTAAACTTGCAGGTCAGAAAGGGTGAGGAGTGAGTAACAAACTTTCACTGCACTTTTTCAGCTGGCTTGTCATTCCTTTCTTAGATCTGTGCTGTTACATGTTTTCTAGATATTTATATTGTTGCCAATGAAGAGGAGCAACAGTTTGCACTGAAATTGCACAGGCTGGGGAGAACCTCCTTCCGCAACCTGAAAAACAAACGTGACTACCACAAGCACAGGCACAAAATGTCCTGGCTGTACTTGTCCCGCATAGCAGCAATGAAGGAGTTTGCCTACATGAAGGTAGGTGGCCACTCACACAGTGCCAGCAATGGTGGGACAGGCTGGAAGATGACTCTCAGGCTGTCTATTGATCAGGTTATGTTTGCAGTACTGGTAGGATTTGTGCTTCATTTTTTCTCTCTCCTAAAGGACTTTAAAAAAGTATACTTTTCAGAAAGTTTCAATGCAACGTGCTTTATACACTTCCCAGTGCCAAAATTAAGCTTTGCCATTGAAATCACATGGAACATATTCAGGTGTCATGAGAGAATTTCAAATTAATGGTGTTATTTATGGATAGATAATCTATATATCACTAGTTCTGCAGTTTTTCCTTCAAAGTTTATTGCATAAACTAGGAAGCAGCTGTCATTTCTTAAAATTAATCTTTTTTTATTATTATTTTACTCAGTTTTCACTTATTTCTGTGCTGTTGAGGGAAATCTTTCAGATCAAAACTGGTGTTTTGATCTAAAAAGGCACACTTAGTTCTGCGCTGTGAGGAAAGATTTCATTCCCAAGCATATACTGCTACTCTTGAATTCTGTGGTTTTTTATCTGCTTTAAAAAAATACAGATATTGTATAGTGATGAAAGATGATAGCTGGAAATTAATTATTAATAAAAAAACTAGTTTTTCTTTCTCCTTTTGTGCTATTCAAGAGTAATATATACTTGAAATATGATTTTTTTGTTCTTGTAAAAAAGAACCATGATGGATTATCTCAGTGAACTCCACAGAGAGAAGAGAAAGAATTAACACCATCATTTAGAACCTACTCATTGGTCCAGGTGGTCCAACTGGTAAAGCCTGATGTGGTCAGAACTTGTAGGAATGTAACTATCGAGGTCTGTTTCCCTGAGCAGAGGGTTGGAGGAGGTTTAATTGAGCGCTGAAAAGTCGTAATAGTTAAGTAACACAAACTTATTTATGTTACTTCAACTTGGGACTCTTAAAAATGTTCAGTGGTAACAACAGAATGAGTAAAAAGAGAATGAACCCATAAAAAAGTTGAGTGAATCCACCGAATGACTAAATTTATGCTAGAAAAGACAAACAGGAGAGCTTCAAAATATTATGACCTACCTTTGTTTTATCTTAAGTGTGGTATAATGCTGATTGTTACTATTTAAGAATGAACTTCCTGTGTTTACAGCAACTGAGCATAGATTGACTAATCAGGCTGGAGTGTATTGGCGGTACCTTAGTTTGGAATTCTTTTCTAATGCCAAACACCTCATTTCCAGTTTTCTGCTACTGATTCCAGAGGCTAAGGTACCAGATAAGGTTCTGTCATTTGTACAGTATGTTGTGATTTTCTTCCAGATGCACGATAATTAAACAGTAGGCAGTGCACTCAGTGTCTAAACTTCAGAATTTTATTGCCTTCGCAGTGAAAATTCCAACGGCTGTGAGGCTGTTTTCCTTCTTAAGCATGTGATTTGGGCAATATGCTGCTATCACAGTAATACATACTGCTTATCTTAGGTATGGGTTTGTCAATATATGTAATGTTTCCTTAACTGTTTCATTTTGATTTTTCAATGTGTTGTCTCTTTCCAGGCTTTGCATGACAGAGAATTTCCTGTTCCAAAGCCCATAGACTACAACAGGCATGCAGTTGTTATGGAACTTGTTGATGGATATCCTTTGTAAGTAATGAAGCTTGAATTTTCTGTGTTACAGAGACCCTGACAACCTTAGGAAAAGTAACAGGGATAGAGTTTTTCCTTGTTTTCTACACAGAAATTGCAATTCTGTATGCCACTTCATATATAGAGTATTAATATCAATCATGTTCTGAGCTCCAGTTTGTGATCCTTGCCCTGTTAATTCAGGTGAGTTTGTAACTCACTTCTGCTCTGTTTATATAGACTACCACGTATAATCTGGTTTTGCACCTTTGAGAAAGTTTATTTTGCTTGAGTTTTTCAGCCCCTGGAAACATTAAATATCATTGAGGTTTGTAGGTGAGGAGTTGGTTTTTGAATACAAAAGGCCTATCTCTTTCATACAATAACCCAGGTCTAATCCAGAGATTTAAATTGTCTAGTTATAGAAAAAAACAGTCCATTCTCTTGTATAGGATTCAAGATATTAAGTTTGATCTAAAGGGAATTAATTCCAAAGTATAACAGTTGAAGAATAATGTGGAAAAGACTTCATTGTGTTCTGTCTTCCCACCCTTATTTGTTAAATAGTTCCACATCCATTGTGTAAATAGAACACTTCAAATTTCTTGTGGCAGTCTTCAATGGAAATTTACTTTTTTTTTCTTTTCCTAACATAATCTAGAAAATCTGATTTTGTAAAATAAAATGCCATGGGCCATTTGAACTTCAATATAAGAAGATTTAGCTCCTACTGACATGATAAGATTACCTAAAACAGGAGAAACATAAAAGTTCACTGGTCCATTATTTACAAAATGCATTATGACAGCAGTGCTCAATGGGAGACAATGAGTGTGAGTTTAGATGAGTTTTAGCCTGGATATAAGGAAGTATTTTCTCCTCTTGAGGACAGAGAGGCAGTGGCACAGATTGCTTGGGAAGATTTCACTGTCTCTCTTCATTCTTGGAAGTTTTCTATCCCAACTAGACAGAGACCTGAGCAGTCTGTTCTGGTCTTAGATTTGACTCAGCTTTCAGGAGGATGCTGGACCAGAGACTTGAGGGCCCTTTTAATTTTAATTACTCTGGCATTCCAACATATTTAATATACTTTATCTGTATTTTTAAATTAAGTCTTTCAAGGTCCAGAATATTTTATTTTACTTAACTTTTCAGGTGCCAGGTGCGCCAAATGGAGGATCCCGCTGCTGTCTACAGTGAACTTATGGACCTGATTGTAAAACTTGCCAATCATGGTCTGATTCATGGGGATTTCAATGAGTTTAATCTCATCTTGGATAATAACGACCATGCCACTTTGATTGATTTCCCTCAGATGATGTCAACATCACATGTAAATGCTGAATGGTATGTTTAGATTTAAAGGTATTTTCCAGGTGAATCTGACGAATGCTGATGACAGCAAATGGTCAACCATGACTTGTTTTTTCCATAAGTCTTTTCCTGAATCTTTCTCTGCCATTGTTGTGATGCAGCAAAAGTAATGTTCCAAATGAAGAATGAATAGAAATTCTCTGCAGAATAAATATGTGATTAATTGCTTCTCAGAGATAATAATATTCTTTGGTTAAGAAATGCTCAGAAATGAACTGTATCCAGTTTCTCTTCTTAGCCTTTTGGCTTGAGATCACTAACAGAAATAATTTTCAAATAAAACCATGTAGGATAAATGCTTCTCATTGCAATAAAATTCACTGATTTTTTTGTTTGTACAAATCTCTATTTTTTACAGGTATTTTAACAGAGATGTTAACTGTATTAAGGAGTTCTTCAAGAAACGCTTCAACTACGAGAGTGAGCTTTTCCCAACCTTCAAAGACATCAGGTAGAAATGACCAGATGAATTTGAGTTCTACTTACGGCACTAGTGTTGGTTTTCTGAGAAAAGTGGATTCCTGTGAGAGATGCCTGTGGGAGAAATAAAAAAAATAGGCCCGACTATGCAATTTTAAGTTCTATTTTTCTCATTTCTATTGTGTTTTCTTCAGAGTAACTGTAAGTGGTTTTCAAGTGTGCTTTAAAGTTCTCTGCTGCCTTCTTTGTCTTCTTGCAGCCAAGGAACAGAGGTCAGCCTGACAGCTTGATCCAAATGGTGAATGTCCTGGAAATGTTAACAGTGGAGAACAGTGCAGAAGCAGCCTGTTTGACAATTCTAATATATTGATTAATATATAATTTGTGTTTCTGTTTTAAAACTATTTTTAAAATACTTGTAAATAGGGTGACTGCCTCCTCAGGCATTATTACATTTAAACTTTTCTCCCTAAAGTCTTTTGCTCCTTCTGAAAAGTAAACTAATTTTTCTCTAATTTTAAGACTGAAACTGTTGCAATGAAAATAGTTTTATTTCATCCTGAGCACTGTTCCTAAGGAGTTCCACATTTTAATCAGCCTTTGTATGTCAGACCCTTTATTATTCTGTTTGCATAAGCATGATTTGAACTTAAACTCTAATGTTATTCCTGCTAAAGTAAAACAATTTCCTTAAAAAAAAAACAAACACAAAAAACCAAAAAACCCACACCAACATAAATGCCGGTGATGGAGATGGAATAGTCTTCTGGAGGAGTTTTCTTCTCTTGGATTACATTCTAAATTAGTATTTCACCTAAAGCTCAGCACCATCATGTATTTTGTGTGTTTCAACAGAGTGTATCTTTTTTGTTAATAGTGTGGGTAATTTTAGTCTAGCTTGGTTAGCATTTTAAACCCAAAATGTAGTATATGGGTAACTTGGCTTATTAAATGCAGCCCATTTGAAAAAAAACATTCCTCTTTCACAGGAGAGAGTGTTCTCTTGATAAAGAGATTGCTGCCAGTGGCTATGCAAAGGAGATGCAGGACGACAGTGAATTGCTTTACGACAGTGAATTGCTTTACGCTGCAGGTTCTGAACTTGCAGAGGATGCTGAGAAAGAGCTCAACTTCTTCAGCAAAAATGAGGAAAGCAGTGAAGACTTCACATGTAAAGTGGGTGATATCTCTGAAAGCAGAGCATCTGACAACACCATGAGCAGCAGTGAAGAAGAGGCTGATGCAGCTGAAAGCAGTGAAAATATACAAAGATTGAATATGGCAGAGTTGAGTTCAGCTTTGGAAAAAGCTGAAAGGCCAGGTGTGCCTTGGAAGTCCAGTGAAGATGCAGAGAGTTCTGCAATTGCTTCTTTTAAGGGCAAAACATTAACTGAAACTGCTGCTGAACTGGAAGGTCAGGCAGGTCAAGGAGGATGCTGTGAGGGTGAGGAGAATGAAGACGATTGCCCTGAGCTGGCCAGCTCATCAGCTTTAAATGAGGAATTCAGTCATTACAGGTAAAGATTCACTGTCTGAGAGCCCGGCACTTCCCTTGCCCCTAAAAATGTAAATGTGTCAAGTAGCTCAAGAAGCTGTCTTCAGCTGCCCTTGTTTAAACTGAAGACTTAAAGTTCAATTTATTTTGAAAATAGAGCAGTTAATACCCTTCCTATTGGTGCTGTGGTTGTCCAGCTCTGTTGCAGTATGTAATGAGAAAACAGGTGTGCTGATTTGAAAGCAAAACCAGTGAGACTTCAAGTCAGAAATACAATTTAATAGGAAAAAATAAAATATGTGCAGTAGTACAAAAGAAAAAACCTCTGACAGAGTCAGAATACAACCTGACACCCTGCTAGTTAGGGTGGTGGTAGTAGTCCAGATGAAGTGATCTTGCTGAAGTGGTGATCCTGTAGAAAAGTCTAGTGATCCTTGTCCTCTGGAACCCAGTGGATAAGCACTGTTGTTCTGTTTGAAATTCCAGATGATATCCAGGTGGGAATGCTTGGCTCCTCCCCCTGGGCAGAGCATCTCACAATGGGATGATGTCATTTTATCAGTCATGTGGTGGGTCCTTGATTGCTCATTAAACAGAAATAGCTCCCCGAGGGAGTTATCTATGACTCATGGGGCAGGGCATTGATGGCCCATTAACAGGAGATAGTCCGGGGGAGGAGACAAGAAAAACACTGCCCCTCCTGGGAGAGGAGGAGTGAAGATGGTGATTGAATGCATACCTTTGGGCACATCTTTACATTGTAACCTCGGACAACAGGTCTTGCAGTTCAAAGACCAGCCTATTTTCTGTGGTGGATTTTTTTCTCCTTTTTCTTCATTTCAGCTGATACTGATAATGAAGTAGTTCTTGATGTTAAAATACTACTTCTAAAAAACTTCCATGAGTAAGTTTATAATTCAGATACTTTGTGTCAAAGCCAAATGTTCTACCGCTCACACAGCTCAGAACAAGCTCCTTGGAATGTTTTATTCAAATATATTTTACTGTATGCCATTCTGGCTTTTAATTCCTTTTCTGACATATTTAGAAATTCCTGCTTGCCTTCAGACTAACGCCTTGTGTGTGAAATTCTATTTCTTGAGTTTGCCAGCCCACCATGTATGTGGATACACAGAGATCATACTCCTCATCTGCTTTTGCTTTTCAGTTAAATATTGTCAAAACTGTGCAGGATCTGAAGTGTTTTAGTGCCCTGAGGTTTCTCTTCTTGTGCTCGATATTTACAAAGCTGTTGTGCAACAAATCCTTCCTCTCGCAAAGTGCCTGTCTTGAACAACCAGTGTTAATGTTTAAAACTTGAATGTTCTGTTGCGAGTTTTCAAGTTGTAGCCTGGAAAGCGAAGACTCAAACAGGGTGCTCATAAAGGCAAAGGTGTGTTTGTCTTGCTAGTGGAATAATACATTGATTTATGTGTTTCAGTAATGAAGAGTGTATTATTCCCATTGCTGGGCACAGAACAAGGACTAAGAGCATCACATCAGTCAGAAGTGTTGGGAGCTGTTCAACCATTCCTCCGGTAAATACTATTTTGTTACTTTGTCATCTCGTTTACTTTCAGACCACCTTAAATTGCGCATGGCTGTTAGTACCTGTTCCTGAATTTGTTCTCTGGCATTAATCATCTTTAAAAACAGTTACCATCTGCCTCTCCAGTGTGCATCTCCATTCCCACAGAAAAATAGGACTAATACTGCTGTAATTGTTTACCAGGAGTGATTTCCAGCCCTCTCCTTTATATTTTGCTTTTTGGTCTCTCACTGAAGCTCCGTATCAACTCTAACTACTCTCATTTACCCAATAACTAATTTATATTAATATATGTTAATGCACTAACAGTATCAGTTCATCTGTTTCTGTTGCTAGCCACGATTAATATTTTTTGTTTTGAACTTGGATACTTGAGTCTAGATTTAATTTTGCCTTTCTCACTTCTCTTCTTAGAGATTTCTTCACATTATTTTCTGAAAGATTTCTGTGAACTCATCTTCAACAGCAGTCTCTTTGGCAATTTGGATTTGACCTTCTGAATTACATAAATCTGAACATTTTCAGCAGAATTAAATGTGCTTTTCTTCAATCCCAGAGTAGGCAGTAGGTGATATGTCTACTTTGCATCAGGAATTTTGGAACACCTGTAGGTTGTGATGATGGAAAGACTGATGAGTCTTTCCACCAAGTGCTGCAGTTCAGCAATAGAATTTGATGAATTTACATTAGATTACATGTCATAATGGTATTTGCCTTGCAGAATTTATTCAAGCAGGTTTCCAGCACGATATGATTCCACCATGGTGAAATAGATGAAAATAATTTGATTTCTCTTTTTCTTCCAAGAAAAAATTTGCAAGAGTGCACTTGGCATCAGTGTGGCAACTTGAGCTGGGGCCATGCCATAGTGTACAAAATCGTGGCTTCATTTTTGTTGTGGGCAGATGTTGCCATCACAATGGAGAGCAGAGCTCAGAATGCGCCACAGGTGCAAATAACAGATGAAATTTGATAGAAATACTCCAGTTTGATGGAACAGGAAAACTGGAGGAGGAATTGTAAATCAGTGATTCCCCGTCTCTCTTAGCCACACTTGTGTTACAGAGTTGTTGTTTTCTTGTTGTTTTCCATTACGATCAGTCAAATTTTTGTAATCTAAACTTCAGAATAACTAGGGTGCTAAAAAAACTTAGCACAAACCAAATAATTACTGCTAGACATAGAATGTTCTGGAATACCATCAGCTTTTACATTTTTGTGTAAGGCTTATGTTCTGCACTGAGAGGTGTGGGTTCTTTAGCATCTCAGTAAGGAATACACTTGCAGTTTAGTTGTAAAATTAAAAAATATTTTAAATGCCATTTATTATAACAAAGACTCAGAAGACAAAAGCACAGATAACCCCATAGCCCTTTAGGTGTTGTGAGTCCTGAAGGTGTAGCAGACACACAACATTCCATGCAAACCTTGTCCATAGCAGAGAATCTCCTTTTTCAGTGAGCTGAACC
>VXBQ01012572.1:16540-29153 GCA_013400175.1 Phainopepla nitens
GGTGTTAAATGTGAAAAATCCAAACTCTCATTTTTACTGGCACTCCCTGGCACTGGATATTCTCACCTCTACCTACGACTCGGGTGCAGCAGCGGCTGCCTGCACGAGGGACGCTGGCACAGCCGCCTGGCCATCGCAGCTCACAGCCGGCGGTGCTGGGAAGAGCAAGGTCGGGTTGCCGCTGCCGCGTCCCCTGCGGCGGCCGGGCGGACTGGGGAGGGCACGAAGGAGTTTCCGCGGCCGAAGCCTTTCCCCGCTGAGGAGCCGAGCCGCGCTCTTCCCCGGCTGCCCGCCCGTCGCCCCTTCCCGCCGAGACGGCCGCAGGCTGGGGAGGTGGCAGCGGCTCTGGGCTGCCTGGCGCTGCCTGGCGGGGCCACAGCAGCCGCATCCGCTGGCGGTCCGCGCTCCGGGAGGAGCGGGCGGCACCTTGGCCACCGCCGCGCACCGGGAGCACGGGGCCGGGAGCCCCGCCGACCGGCTCCGCAGGCGAGGACAGCAGGACGTGGTCCGCGGGTAGGGACGAGATGCGCTCGCAGCATGAACCTCCTTCCCTGCCTCCTTTTCGGTTCCCCGGGCATCTCCCCACCCAGAGCCTCTTCCCCGCGGCCGCCCGCCCCCTCCCGCACCGGGGGTCTTCGTGCGTCCCCCCGGTACATCTTCCCCCGCTCCTTTGTATGCCTAAGCAGGGATGTTTGGCAAGACGTCACATTGGCAGTGGACCCTCTATTTTCTTCCTTTCCCGGAAGTTGCATTCTCAGGCTTGTTTGCTCCGTAATTCCTCTCAAAGAGGCAGTGTTCTAGTGATCTCTATTTTCTGGAGGTTCTAAAAGCACGGAAGAGAGGGTGAGAAGCTTATAAACGATAGATAGGCATGGGTGACAGATATTTGTCTTTCCATACAATGGAAAGCAAAGTGCTAGCAGAACTCCAAAATAGCTTTATTTATTGCTATATGATTTAATTGTAATATATATATTTAGATTAAGTATTATTAGATCAATGTTAAGTACATTCCTAGTACAGTTATGACTTTTCATGGTCTATTGAAGATAAAAGAAAACCATGATGTTTTAAAGGAAATACCTCCTTCACAATACTGTTTTCAAAAGCCAGTTGCTGACCTTTTTTAGAAGGCTCTTTATAGGGAAGATTTTTTGTTATTTAATCACTACCTTAAATTATCCACAAATATATTATGAAGGAATCTTTCACGTATCTTTTTCTATGGCCATAAATCTCTGGCTTCAAAGAAGCAATTCCTTTCTAAAAACATCCATCTCTGCTGCCATAATATGCAGTCCTGTAGCCTGCATTTTCCTCTCTGTGCTGCTTTCCCTCCCAAGCAATCCCATCGTGTTGGGGTGAGATACAGAGGAACCTGCTTTTGTTATCCTCTCTATAACATCAGTGCAGGTGTATTTCCAGAGTGCGTCCTCCCCCAAGCTCTGACTCTGTATTACACTGAACCTGAAGTTTTCTTCACAGGACTGACAGCAAGTGACCTTTTTGTGTGAGCTAAAATTTTGCCTTTCATCTGCTTCAAGACTTTTGAGTTGTGCCTCCTCTGTTCATCTGAAATATAAAACCTCATTTATTTTGCTAGGCATGGACAGACTTTTGAGTTTGTTTCATCCTTCATAACATAAATGACAGGAAGAATATAAAAGAATAATCCTGAAGAAGGAAGAATATAAAAGAATAATTATTTCTGGACCTCTTTTTAGTTAAACTGATGGATATGTGACTTTTTAGATATACTACCAGAAGTATCATGTACCTAACATACACTTAGCAATCTGAAGCCCATAAAGTTTCCTGGCTTACGAATATTTGTAGAATGCAATATCCACAGTAAATTGAAAGTTTAAGGGAAGCCTCCCAGCTAAATCAAAGACGCTTGAAAACAACAAAAGGTAACAAGAGAACAGATACTTTCTAGTATTGAAATTGTATCATCATATCAGAAACTGTAACATGTATTCTTCGTTGGAAAAAAACCTTTTTTTTTTTTTTAAATCCTGGCTGATTGAAAGCAGGAGATCATGATCATGAAATAGTCCTCAGATGGTGCAATTTAGAATTTAACCTTGGATTCACAAAGTGAAGAATTCCTTTCATTATTTGACTGCTGTGAGCACATATGACATGAAAACTTAGGCATCTGTGTGAAAAGATGTTCCCTTTACATGTTAGAGTTGAGTATAATGCATTATAAGGAGAGTAAAGCTATCTTTTTATCTCCTTTAAAAATACAGTGTGAGGGTAGCACTAAGAATAAATGGATTTAGTTGCTCTTTCTGCCTAGCGAATCATCTCACTTAATTTATATTAATGTATCTTAGTTAATGAAAACTTTTGTAATGTTATTATCTTACAATATAAAGCAATACAAATGTTTTTTAAACTACAGGTCTTCACACTAGTTTAACAGAAACAACTTCCTCCTGTTTCATTTTCTGAAACAGTCACTTTTAAAGGAGTAGTTCCTATGCTGTAATGGTCAGTAAATTCTTTTTTATATATATATTAATGGCATTGCACTGCAAAGGTGTAATTTTATTCCTTGATAGTGTTATGCTTTTGCAATACCCTTCTGGTTGCATCCCCAGTCCTCTATCTGAAGTTAACTCTGCTCATTTTCTAAATCAAACCTATAAGGATAAAAATTGAAATTAACTGACCTAAAGCCACAGTGACTTGCGACACATGCCTATTTCTAAAATACAACACAATAACAAGCAATATTTTTTCTGTACTTTCTGTTAAGATTTTGTTGATACTTCAAAAATACAACTCTGTGATGTCTTTCATTCTGTCTCTTCTCACACTTTACACTTCCAGAATTTAAAAAAGCACAAATACTGGAAGATGAATAGAATCTATTGGGAGAGAAAGGGATGGGAGTTGCCTATAAAAGAAGTAAAAGAAACCTAACATGGACACTTGTAACAAATCCAGTTTTATTGATATTTCATTGAACAATTTCTATTAATTTCAGCTGGATTAACTAAGGCCTCTCTTGGAGGAAAGAAAAAGCTCCTGAATGTATGGGACATGTTTTCTGCTTCAATATTTTCTTTTTAGTAATAAGTGCAAGATTTTGCTATAGCTTGATACGAAAATTTTAGAAAAAAAGGAATACAGCAGTGTCACATGAGGTCAAAAAACTCTGCAACAGTCAGCTAAAGTAAAAAGTTGAGGAGGGAGTTAGGCTTAAAAGACAAATTGGGACTGAGGTACTCACTACTAATCTGCAAGGAAATATAAAACCTTAATATTTCTGTGCCAAACTGATCCTGATTGAGAAAGGTTGGGTTTAAACTGGGAGAGTTTAATTCAAACAGAATTAGAAAAGGGTGGTAGATCAGTAAGTTGTACGTAACTTTTCCAGAAGCTGCAAAAATGCTAGAAGGCATGACTGCACAGATGGAAACTCTGCAGAACAAAATAAAGAGTTTGTGATGGATCTTGGGCAAGAGCAGGCAGAGATGCTACACAAAAATTTGACAAGTGAGGACTATAAGGAATTCAAGAAACAGTTGTTCTTTTGTCATATTCAATGCCTAAGGATAAGCTAATTCTATACCAGTTCCTAACTGCTTTTACTTCTGTTAAAATAGCCCCACAGCAGTTTAAATCACCAGATCTATTTTGGAACACCACTGAAGATGAAAAGCACACAGAAAACCAGTACTAGAGTGCAACATGTGTATCTGCAGGCAGTTTTTGCAGGTGGCAGCAGTCCTTGGCAATGAGAAATCACACTGATATGCTGGACATACAGGAACTGTAAGCAACTGAACAGGAAGGCAGGTTCTTGCAGAGAAGTATCTTCACAAAAATGACAGTAAAGCCCAGAGAGGTTGTGCAGACTCCTTTCTTGGAGAGTTCCATGACCAGACAAAGACCTAAGTGACCTGGCCTGTCCTTGTAGCTCCTCCTGCTCTAAGGAGAAGATTGAAATAAGTGACCTTCTGAGGTCTATCCCAACCAGAAGTTTCCTAAGATTCTTCCCACTGAGTTCCGATTTCCAGGTTTCCCTCCCCCTAATTCCTCTCCAAGGCAGAAATCAATGTTACTCTATGCATAATCATATCCCAAGCCACTATATAATTCCCTAAGGAATTAATTTCAAAATTTAGTTTAAATTATATGTGTGATGTGATACATCTTGAGAAAAGACTTGGAATTATTATTAGAGGACATTATAACTGCTTACAATATAAAATACAATAAAAAAAAAAAATTACACTATGCATTCCAGAAAAACCTAGTAGTTTGTTTGTTTGGGTTTTTTATCCTTTTTCCTTGTCCAAAGAAAAATGGAAAGTCAGTAAAATTATGACAGAGAACCAGGACATACAGACTGACAGCATGGATGCAAGGACATATGCTCATCAGACTAAGAACTTAGAGAGGGAGCCAAGACAGAGGAATAGATGAGAAGCAGGACACAGTCTTCAAACTGTGAGAGAAAGAGAAGAATACTAACAAAGGCATGCCTAGAACACTTAATGCAACAAAATCTCAGAAGAAGGAGTTTTAAGAGCATTGCAGAACTACACAAAATGTATTTAAAAAAAACCCAATAAACTTATAGAATTGCAATACCTTTTTGAGGAACCACCAGCACTCTGCCTTTGGGAGAGATTTCATTCCCTTCTCCATCCCTAGATTAAACTACTGTCTAGAAGGGCTCAAAGACAAGAGATCCACAGATAACAAGAGCTTGCTGTTACATCCCATTTGTCTGCCTCTTTATACCCCTTCCAATTTTAATGATAGCACAAAAGAGTTTTGAAAAAATGAGCATAATGTCCCTTAAATTAACACTCTAATTACAATTGTTTACATTTGTATAACTTGGATATAACACAATTTTTCTTCAATGACACAAATACTTTGATTCAGTTCTATGAGGAGAAGGTCACCTCTGAAGACTCACTGTTTATCAGTGAGTTTATCTCACATCTAAGACTGACAGAAAATCCACTTTCATATTCCTTTTGCCCTGCTAACAATAAAAAGTATTTGAAATTTTAAAAATCAACACCCTTGTGGAAGATTTGTGAAGAAAATGACCTTGTTAAGTGACTTCTAAGTTTATTATGGAGGAAGATGGATCAGTTAAGGGATCTAACCAGGATGACTGCTGGCTAAAGTTCCATTGCATTCTCTCAATCAACTGGACTAAGTTTGGGTGAATGAAACAAGGAAAAAGGCACAGACACAACATTTTATCATCAGCATCCACACACTGGTAAAATATATAAAAATTTGAAGGCAGAGTATGCCCTCAAATTGTACTGTAATGAACAGCATATATAATTTCTTCAGTGACACACTGCTTCAGACCAATCTCTGACCACATATATTGCCATAAACACCTCTGATGATCACAACTCTTTCACATAGTAATGACTTTTAGCAGGTCAGAGCAAGCAGCTCCCCAAGAATAAACACAAGACATCAGGCTTTAATTTAGGAAACAGAGGCAACCATAATCAACTGGAAAACTTTTATTTAAGCAACAAGGTAAAAGTAAAACCTATTTTACTAATCAGACTTTGTACAGTTAAGGTCAAGCAGCCAGTGAGAAATATAGCAGAATTAAGGAGTAAAAGTTGTAGGAAGTGACAGCCTTCTCCAAACTTGCTTCCACTTTTTGTAAGTAACTGCAAAACCAGCACCCAAAAAAACCCTCAGTAATATGTCAGTGGCCAGTGCAAAGCCATTTTAGTGAATAAAAGTAATTTCCCAACACTCAAAGTGCATGTTACATAGCATGCATCTCTCTCACCTACTGGTTCTTCACCACAGAAGCACCAGTACCAGCCTACATCAAGAAGAGAACAGTTTCAGTATTAACACCTTAGAGGCAAAAGCCATAGCTGTGGAACTATCATCAAGGACTTCTGACACTGGTGAAGTGCTGTCCTCTGAATTACATATTTATCGCCTTTGGTTTCATGTCTCTTACCACAAGAGCTACAGCACATGCACTTAGTGGGGACTGTGAGGTAAAAATTTAGGAAAGGAAGACACCCTTGCTTTCCAGGCTATCCACAGATGTACTGGGCCCGAAGGTGTCTACATCTTCCCCTCCTTAGTCTGTCTGAGTCACTGGGAGACCTTCACAGATACTATTTCAGAGTGAACAGTGCAGCACTCTAAGTCTGCATTAGAACTCTCAAGAGCACAGATGCACGAAAGGTGCAGCATTAAGAGCGGGCACATTCCCAATTTCGGAGGCATAAACAATGTGGTTTACTGATCATTGTGACAGAATAAGGGTCATAAACTATTGTTGATAAATTCACTGATATGAGAAAGCACAAGCAGTAGAATCCCCTTGGAATAAAGGTTACCTGACAGGCAGCACCATGGAGAAGCAACAGGGTACAGCCCATGAGCCATCCCAAGATACACAGGGCAAGTCTCCTCTGACTCCCCCTCCTCTCCTATGCCATGTTTATAGTTTTCTTTGAGGGTGGGGAAAAGACAAAGTTCCAGCTGATATAATTTTATGATTACATGGAGACTGAGTGACTTTAGTCCACACATGTGAAGCATGTACAGTTTTATTTCATTAGCATATGCAGGTGTGAAGAGTTTCATTTTCAAGCCAATGAAACAAAATTCAGCTTTTGGTGACTGGTTGGGCCCTTCCTTGGCTTAGGTCCCATTGACTGCATTGCTTTAAACAGACCATGGCCACAACACCTCCACTGCCACTCCATTCTTTGTGTCCTGCCTCTCTTAGGGCAGCACACCAAGCTCCCTCACTGTCCCTGCTCCTGCAGTTGCAGTTTGTTTCTGGTGAACTACTGCCACCATGGACAATTCTGTTTGCTCAGATTTGTCGTTTAATATTTCAGTCCACAAGGACTGAAATAAAATTTTAGCTTATGGCACCTGTACTCTAAAGCTACAGAAAATGTATGTGAAGACTGCACCACAACCAGATCGCATTGTTGCAGACAGATGGCAGTGACAGTCAAAAAGCATCTTCTATTTGCAGTGGTGAGAGAACATACCTCCACAAGATATGTACATGCAAAGTGTCTTACCTGGAAAGTTCTCTAAGAATGCACACTATTGGACAAAAACATAATCCCAAAAAAGGAAGAGAACTAGTTCTCTTCTGACCAGAAAGCATAGAACAGCCTACAAGTATGCCAGGAGGCACCAAAACTTCTCACTACTTTATAAGAGAACAGTCTCCTTCCAAAAGAATCACATTAGCAACACATTGGAGGTCTTTAAAAGCCTCTGGACACAACCCTGAGTAATGTGCTCTATGAGACTCTGCTTAAAGCAGGGAGGTTGGACTTGATGACATCCAGTGATCCTTTCCAGCGTCATCCATTCTGTGATTCTGTGGAAATAAACAGCAAGTCCAAATCTTTTCTCACAGTTGCCATTACATTATTTTCTCATTGGCTTTCAAACCATGTTGTTAACATTGCTCTCATGCTCACAGTGGATGAGACAGAGGGGGGAAGACACAGCAAAACACAAAGAGCAACTTTTTTAGGCATCTCCTCAGTGTTTATTTGTATTACTTTGCATAATCCCAAGTGCTTTCTGGATGCTGAGATGTTTATTCACTGTGCAAATGAATAAGTTCCTTCTGCAGATATTTCCATGATAAAGCTATTCCCAACTATCCTAAAAAGGGATGACTAAGCTACACTTGGTACTCAGTAGGACTCACTGATTCTAAGGTCTTCAACCGAGCAAGAAGGTCAAGGATCTCACAGGGGTTTCTTAACAGCAATACAGCCTTCAGCTGCACCAGCAAGCTTGGAGTTTTCCAAACAGCACAGGAAGCATTTGGCTTAAGCAGTAACTTCCTTCACAAGGTTTCTCATAATGTTTATAGAAGAGCCTCTGTACCCTGAACCAAAATGGTTCCAGTGGTTCATATAGTGGAACAGCTGATAAAGCTTCAGGCGTTTCTCAAACCCTGAGGCTTTGGGAATTTTATTGTGATAAGCAGAATAAAAAAAACTGCTGAAGCCACCAAACATCCCAGCTATTGCAAGATCATACTCTGAATGGCCGTAGAAAGAAGCTGGATCAAAGATAATTGGACCTGAATCATCTTCAGCTACATTTCCTCCCCAGAGATCCCCATGCAGGAGAGAAGGAACAATTTCTACACCACAGAAAAAACTGGGTATCTTCAGCTGCAGGGGGGAAGAGCAAGACATGTAAATTACTACAATCATTCACCTTAAAAAGTAGAGGTTTATCTGCATACTTTAAACTCTTTAAAAGCCAGTTACATAAACCTGTAACTTCAAACAGCACAGGACAATGTTAACAGAGATGCTGAGCAAGTCCAGAGGATTCCTGTTTTTCATAAAAGCCAGCAGCAGAATAGTCACCCAAATTTCTTTTAGGAAGAGAGTAAAGAATTTAAAACTTCATTTGGTGCTGTAACATTGACCAGATTTAACAACAATAATCACCACCAGTTCATCATTAGAAAGCTCAGGCATCTCTCAGCAACCTTTAGGAAGTACACAAAGAGCCAAAACTGCAGTCACTTAACCAGATGCAAATAGTAAATCAACAATGCACAGAACAGTACTGCTTATGTATGTTTTTCATCATGGAAGTGTTCCAAGTAGTGAAAAATACAATCTCCTTCTATAAAATTTTCCAAACAGTATGACAAAGTGCTCTGTTGCACTTTGGAATTCATTCTGGAATGTTAGCATAGGGTGATGTAGCAAATGCCATTACACCTTAGAATAAAGGGCATTTTAATTCCTAAAAACTAGAGTCTCTTACCAACAGAATCTGGTACAAACCAACAAACAGCAACTTTATTTTAAGAAAATAAAATCAAGATAACTGATACCCAGCTGTCACTATAATGAGAACTGAGACAATTGCTTGTACCTGAAGCTGTGCCCAAAGTTCCCTTGCTTCCCTGTCTCCTGAGCTCCTTTCGATCAGGTCCATCTGGGGCTGGATTCTTTGTCTGGCAAAGTAACTCACCCAGTCACTGTGCCAATTGTTCACCTGAAGGAACAGGACTGCACATGTCAGTTCTACATCACATAGAAGGCAGATTTTCTTCTTTTTCAAATAAATCTTTTGACTATCACACAGCCTTTGTGCCGGTACCATCCAGGACAGTAAGTGCTACCATTTAATTGAAAGTTATCTAAAAACATTAAACTGGGGGAATAAATAATTTTCCTTCAGTGATTACAATCCAAAAGATTAAAGAGCCATCAGCGTCCAATGCAGCTCTAAGCGCTGTCCAAAGCGCTACTTTTCTTAGCAGGATAAACCATGCATTTTCTTATTCATAGCTCCACAAAAATTCATTTATTTACATTATGATAATTTTGACCCTTTGTGTCACTCAAAGAAAAATGAGGTAAACTTAACATTCTATCAGACTGATGAAGTACAACCTACCTGCGGAAGGTAACCACAGCAGGTAACTGTATGAAAGCCAAATCGATCCACAAACTGGAGTTCCATTTGTCCTTGTCCTTTACCTTTCAAACCAAAGAAAAAAATTCAACACCAGTGACAAAATACTGAGCATCCACAATGCAAATGAATCTTAAAATCTACGTACAGGTACAATGCTTCTTCCACTGAGAATAAAAAAAATTGCACTTTAATGTTCTTTTTGTTACAATGGTTGCTGCTGCTGGTTTTTAAATTTAAAGCTCAGTGTAAAGCAGCCATATCATACTCTTTATTTTTTGTATTTTGAGGTACTGTATCTTTCTGATATCATGTCCTTATAGAGACTGTAGTTCAGGCTCCCAAACTTAATACGTGTTTTGCTCACAGAGATCCAAACAGGGCAAAAAAAAAGCAAAAAGAACCCCCTCCCTGTGTGTTTCATCCCAACCTATTCTCATACTATCTTCACTGGAAGAAGATGAACCTGTCCTGAAGTGGCAAAAGCCATTTGAATTATTTTGTAAATTATTATTCATTAGGTTAAATTTGCAAACAGCTGTGTACTGTACCAACTGTGCTCCCTTCTTTCTTCATCTTCTCTCTAAGTTGCTGGTTATGAAGGTGAAGATCAGCTAGTTGAGTTCCAAGCAGTGCTGAATGTCTAAGAAACAAAAATAATGTTAGCAACTCAGACACATGAATGAATCCAGACCTTGGTATTCCAGACTTACTTGAAAACATTTATCAAGCAAAACTCTAACAAAATAACTTCCCAAAGTATTCTAGTATAATAAGCACTTTGTCTTCTTATAAGACTGAATATTAATAGAGACAAAATGTACTTACTTTCTTGTTTCTGACACCACTATTGAAAGTGAAATCATAAATTTACTAACAATGATAAACTATCAATTCTAATTCCAGTGTGATATCACTTCCATATGCATTTTCAGTAAGGTATGTGTAAGAAAGCATGCACATTACATGGAACATGTTAGGCCTTTTTTTTTCCCCTGTGGCAAACTGTCTTTGGAAAACAGGACCAAACAAGGCTGATCCTCTTCTTTCAATCACTGTCTCTGGCTGCTGTTCTCTAAAAGGCTCAAAGGTAGGTGTCAGGCAGGCCTAGTTTATTAACTATTTTTAATAAAAGTTGATCCTCTACAAAGTTCAGAAAAGTCTTGTAGTAATTGCAAACAACCTTGATAGCCAGTTGCCCCCCATATTAACAAAATTAAGGTCATTTTCCTTCTTTTGATCTTTCTCAACTTTCTCTATTCTAAAGGCACTGTCATTTAAAGCAAATTTAATTCTTCATTTTGTTCCTGTTAACAGAGATTGTAGCTATCCCTCAGAATTTGCACCCCAAAGGTACCACTTGAAATCCAAACCAGCAAGATCTCTGCCCTTTCTCTTGGGACTCACTGAGAGCTCTTCATAAATCAGAAACCCTGGCAATGAGCAGAATGAGGGACAAGACTAAACTGGCTACAGAAGCTCTGAAAGTGAGGTAAGAAATTGGTCATGATCACCTCCCCAGTGGAATCAGATGGGATTCATCATATTAAGTGCTAGTCAGAGAAAGGTCAAAAGTTTGTCACTATCAGAATAAAGGTTAAGAGTTACAAAAATGTTGAAATCAAGATTAATTCATTTGGGAAAGTGCCTCTGCATACTCATGGCAAGCATCAGAGCACTGATTCTTATATCAAAGGCAAGTACACAAAACAGGTGATCAGGTTAGTCATTTTCCTTATTGTGAAAAGGAACCTTATTGTAAAAACCTCTAATTACCTAAACAAAACAAAGCCAAAAGTAACCAAAACCCAGACTCACTTCTTGATGTATTATCAGTTTGCTAGGTGAGGCATTATGAGGTATTTTATACAGTTCTCAGCTGTATAACTTCCCATATGTGCCTTCTTTGCTTTATAAAAAATTTAAACTAGTTTCTCCTATGAAAACAAGAGATTTAATTGTCAAAATAGCCAAAATTTCTGGTCAAAAGAGGCAAAAATAACTATTTTACCTGTTTAGGCTCTTCATTTCCAAATGTTCCATCACCAGCACAGTATTGTCCCCAGGCAGTTCAACAACCTTGATGGGTTTAGGCACTCTTATTGTCTGTGTTTTCAGGATGGCTTCCAAACTTGCCATTTCTCCCAGAAACATTCTTCTGGCCTGCCAGTCATTAAAGAAAAGCATTAGGCTCTATAAGCATCAGTCACACGTTAAATAAAATAAAGTTAAAATAAAATAAAATATAAAATAAATAAAAGTTTGGAGCAAATATTTATTGATGCACAAGATACAGACAGAACTGCACCATCAGGCTTGATGATAATTTCACAGTTGCAGAAATTTCACTTTGTAAAACAAAATGAAAAGCAACTTAGATTCTAGCATTCTCTATAACTCAGAAACTCTTTTTACAGTTGAAGTGCAAACTGCATACACACAAAATGCGTGCAATATTCTATTGATACAGCAAATGTCCAGGAAGCCATGGACAATATACATCATCAGCTGGGAGGCTAGAAGAATGGTGCTGACATTCACAGACACCACAACTTTCCAGACCAAGTAATAGAGTCAAGCTTCAAAAATAGCTCTATTTGCAGCCACAGAATCACAGAGCCATACAATTGTTAAGGTTGAAAAAGCCCTCTAAGATCCCTGACTCCAACCAGTAACCCACAACCACTGCACTGAGCACTCTGTGCCAGTGCCCGACCATTCTGTGTGTGAAGAAATTTCCTCCAACATCCAATTGAAACCTCCCCTGACATAACTTGTCTCTCACTTGTCCTCTGGGAGCAGAGCCTGACTCTGCCCCCTCCTATCAGAGAGCTGTGCAGAGCCACAAAGTCCCCCCCGAGCCTCCTTTTCTCCACGCTGAGCCCGTTCCCCAGCTCCCTCAGCCGTTCCTGGTGCTCCCCAGCCCCTTCCCCAGCTCCGTTCCCTTCTCTGGACATCCTCCAGCCCCTCAATGCCTCTCTTGTCATAAAATGCCCAAAACTGCCCCCAGGATTCGAGGCGTGACCACAGCAGTGCCCAGCACAGGGGACAGTCACAATTCTGGTCCTGCTGCCACACCAGGACTGGCAATACCCAGGCATGCTGCTCCCCACCGCGGAGCCCGCCCAGCCCCGGCATCCCCGATCGCCACCCC
>VXBQ01012573.1:232-93325 GCA_013400175.1 Phainopepla nitens
ATTTTAATTTTTTTTTTGTCACTCTTCGTTTCTCCCCACGGAACACATTGTTTGAGGCTCTTCTTTCTAAGTGTCAGTGGGTGATTAAGTTGGAAGGTAGTGAAACCTAAGGAAGCGTAGTATGGGCAAAACGGGGGCAGCGTTGTAGCGAGCAGCCAGCCTTGTGTCTGTGCTGCACCTTTCTTCTGTCTTGTGTATCCTGGTGATTTATTGGGCTTTTAATTTAAAGAAGGATTCAGCTAAAATGTGTGACACGTGTTGAAGGTGTTGGAAAAAACCAGCGGGATTTCTGGCTTTGGAATTATGTTGTTGTTAGGAGGGCTGAAGTGGAAGTTGTTCTCTTTTGCCTCATCTCTCTGGAATCTGGAGACTATATTATTCCTTGTTTTATTTTGAGGGGACCTGCTGCAGTGTCAGACAGCTCGCAGGCTGATTAGAATTTAACTGAGTCATGGCACTATAAATGTTCAGAGATACCGTAAAGCTTTATTTAACAAAGAGTGCGAATCCAGTCTGTGAAGACCTATGGGAAGGAAGCAGTCACTTGTGGAGAGGGGGTGTTGTATTCCTGAGCGGGTAGGAAACATTTTCTTTAATACACAAATGCGATTTACTGCTTCTGGGGCTGACTGAACACATGAGAGAGTGACACATTAAGATGCCAGATGACAAAAGCTCTCTGAGCTGAGGATATCTTGTGGTTGGGATCAGATTTAATGGCCTCTGAGTAATTCTGCTCTATGGGCATCAGTAGCTAACATCTTGGAAGGCAAAAGTTCTCATCGAGAACAGTGTTCAGGCAGTGTTTGGGGTTTTTGCTGTCTGAGGCAGCTGTCTTCCCAAACTTGTGGTCGAGAAGTTTGATTTGTTGTTCTATCAGTGGTCTCCTGAAACAGAGTTGACATGGACGCCAAAGCAAGACAGCCAGTTAGTCATGAGTGAAATCTGAGGGTGTTTGTGTTCTGTGGGTGCCATGGAAGAGGTAAGGAGTAGTATGGCACTAGTAAGGACTGCGTGTTTTGGGCAGGGGTGAAATCTGACCTGCTGCTAGACTGGCCTGTGCTTCTGGGTTATCTAATGAGTGGGAGCTATCAACGGCTTTCAGGTTTTTATAGGCCATGCATGCACAGAATACAACATGCAGGCAAATGCCAAACCATGCTGGATTGAGGTTTTTGGTTTTTTTTCGCTTTAGTCTTTTGGCAGAAAATTGCAGATGAAAACGTGCTCTTCTTCTCTGCTCCCCATACTTGTTTATTTTTCTAAAGTGAAAGATGTACTAACCAAAATTTATTATAGTCATAAAAACTATGTTGATAAAGAAGTAAAAGTAAATAATGTTTTTATGTTGTAAACTTAAAAGGGTGCTCTAATCACTGGCTGTATCACCTGCAGCACTTGATAGTTGTGTTTGGGGTAAATTTGTTCTATAAAAGACATCAAGAAAAATTTTTTTAAGCGATTCAGTAAAGGTTGTAGAACTCAAACATGAATTAACTTTATGGTGCTCGTATTTGCCAGTACTTTTGCTTATTGCAGAATTTGCTTAAAAGAATTGACAAAGTGTTGCTTGCTTAAAGCTTATTTTGTCTCTTCAGAGCTAACTTTATTTTTCAGGCTTTGAACATTGGCAAAAAGTTTATATAATGCCAGCTTTATTATCGTTAGCAGTGAGAGCACTGTTGATTTTACCGGTGACAGTGCAGGACATGACTGTAATAAAAGATAAACCCTGTTTAGCTTTATGCAGGGCACATGTATAAACTTGTCCCAGGCAAAGCCAGGGAATTGCATTTCCCCCAGTCATGGAGGGCTGTGGTTGACACCTCCTGGCAGAGCTGTCAGAGAAGACATGAAGACCATAAGATTTTTGTGAATTATCATTTTAGAATAGCTCTTCAGAGCTTGCCTATACCTCACACCCCACAAGTCTTGTGGTTGTGTTTCTTTTTCCTGTGTGTGAATGTACAGGGAGTGGAGGGGATCCAGAGGAGCTGGGGTTCCCAGCTGGATGCCTGGTTTGGGGGCACAAGTCCCTTTTCCAGGGGAGGCTTTGGTGGCTGCCCTCCCATGCACGGGGCCTGCAAGCAGGGCAGGGTTCATCTCCCACGTGCAGAGCGATGGGCTGGGTGATGAGCAGGAGGCAGAGTTAGTAGCTATCCTAAGGATTAAAAAGGATAAATACCCTTTTGGGACAAGAAGTGCAAATTTTAAAGTGTCAATCATTGGTGCTCAGGAGGGCAGGCAATGACAAACAAGCAGAAAGGTACATAACGTAGGGAATGAAGCCTGAACACGTGGAGAAGGTGTGAAAGAATATGCATAAATGTACAAAAAAGATAGAAAGCATAAATGTGACAGTCTGTCTAAATAGTCTTGAACTAAAGACAAAAAGGTTAATGGTAACAGCGTTTGTGGTTTGCTCTTTCTTCCTGCCAACAGGCCAAAACAATAAGAACAGTAACTCTGAGCTGTGCTGCCTGCCTGCAGCAAAGAGAGGGAGTGTTAGGGGGAAAGTGCTTAACGGGGTTGTGGCATTGCTTTTGGACATTTCAGTGTTAGGGATTCACTGGTTGCATTACTAGAAAACAGTGTACAAGGGTTGGCAGCCAGTACTTCTGGGTGAACATCTGGGATCATGTGAAAACTCATGTGTTTCCCAGTGGGAAGATATTCCTCGGGAGAAGTGGGCAGAGGGACTCTTTTGGTAAAGATGAATGCCTGCTCTTTAGGGTTTCTGGATTATTTATTTCAAATACTTGGAAATGCTAGCAGACCTATTTAGCACTTGAAAGAATTAATTTGGTAATTTATTTGGCTGTCTGTTGCAGGTCACTTGGCTTGATGGTTGAAGAAGGAGAATAGAAACTAAAACTCATGTAAATAAATATTCATGTGTAGAAAGGGGAAGAAGCAGTTGCTAGACATCTTAGCTTGGGTCAAACCCCTCCTGGCATAATCTTCTCATACTTAAATTGTTATTGGAGCTCAGTGCTCTTGTTTAATTGCCTGTCTTGAGTGAAATTTTTGTTTTCATACCACTTACTTCTAAATACCATTGCCTTCAGCAGAGGAAAACCAATTTTGCCTGTTGACAAAATCAGATTAAAAGCAGAAGCTACAAATCTTCTGTTTTAGTCACTGGTTTCTAAGACAGTGAGTTTAATGTAGGAAAGAAACTCAGTGTTGTGAAAGACTTCTGAGGGAATGATTGTCCTCCTCTCAAGAAAGGAAGTTGTGAGGGAGTCCTTGTGAAGAGATCAGGTGCTAGATGTAAAATGTATTCCAATCTTGGATGAAACTATTATTTGAAAACAAATAAGGGAGTAGTTATTTTGCTCCAAAAATAATCCGTGAAGTTCTGTGTTGAAACTTATCTGAGCAGTAAGTCTTGCTCACAGATGAACAGTATTTTTGTTCTCTTTGGCCCTAGAGTTGGTAGCATTGTTCTGATTTTTTTTTTTTTCCATAGCAAACTTTAACATTCATAGCTACCTGCTTTCTGCTTCTTCTCTGTGCCGCACCCCACTGTGAAAAGAGAGAGGGAAAGTGAACTGAAAAGGCCTTTTCAGTGATGTCAAAAGCAGGGCTTGCCTCAGATGTAGAAAGAAATTGTGGTTCTTGCCCCAGGAGATGGCCTTGGTGGTGGTGTTTGTGTTACCACCTATCACCTGCATTTGGTAGTCCATAAAACAACACAAATCAACATTCCAAAAACTATAAGGTGTGTAAAGCAAGCGGTTCAGATGTGAATTGTTTGGGAATTAAATATTACTCTAGCAAAGTTATTTTTTTTTCTCCTCAATTTTTAAAACATTTTGAAGGAATATGGAACTTTTCCCAGAAATAACAAATTCTGTTGTTATTTTTTCACTGGACTCTCTCATAAACCTTTTTTAGTCACTTGGAACAATACAAAAAAGACTGCTGAATGCTGACCTAAAGGAAATTCCATCTATACATTGAACCTTGATGGCAATACTGTATGAAGTGGGTTTTTGTACCTTGTTTTGTGTTTTTCCCTACTATGTAGCAATCTCTTTTCTCTTGGACGTAGGAATGATTAAATTCACCCACTTGTCAGTGGTGAAAAACATTTTGTCTACATCTATAGCATAGAGCAGGAATAGTGAAATTAACTATTTTTCTCAAATTCAGGTGGCTTGAAAAGATGAATATGTTCTCTTAATGCTTTCTTCTGCTCTTTGGGACCCCTTGTCTTGTTTCTTATTGTCCACAAAAGATTCCACATCCAGCTTATTTACCCTTTCAGTAAAATGGAGTTGAGGAGGCTTTGAGCTATGTTTATTAGCACCTTTGTCACTGTACCTGTCATTTCTCTGGTAATTTTTACTGTGATGGTAGATCTCCCTAAATGAACACAAATTTTGAGGATTGTGCCCCTTCTGTGGTGCAACTTACCTTTTCATTTTGTGATGTACATGGAAGAAGGATTTAAAATACCATCTGCATGCAGTATTCCAGGGTATTTACTTATTTTTCAGTTTAATTGGTTCTATTGTTGGGCATCTTTTGTTGGGTCTTGGTGCTGGCAGTAGTCCAGCATGCTGCTGCTATTTCATGTACCTGAAAGCTTTGAATAGGTATTTTCTTTGAATGATGACCCATTGATCAACACTTGTAGTTTTTTTTTTTCCCAGTTAGCAAGCACATGCAGTGGTCAGAATTAGGTGTTTTCTGAAGTCTGGCTTGGACCCAAGTGGTTTTGTGGAGGGAGAAATGCTCGGGTGTGACCCCAGCACACGACTTCCCACTCTTCCCCCTCTGTCCTACCCACCTGTGGGATCCTTGGTGCTAGAGGAATTCTGTGTTTAAAAAGCTTTTGTATACATTTTTTTAGAAACAGAGGCTAAAGGTGTTGAAATAAGGAGAGGAACTCTCCCATTGCCAAGCAGAAGGAGGGAGAGAAAAGTTCAGCTAAGTGGTGGAGAAAGTCTATTCTTTTTAATTTTTTAAAGTGTATTTAATTGTATTTGAAGTTGACTCTATGCATAATAAGCTTGCTGCTTGGGTGGTAACTCAAAGACCTTTAATAGTGGGGCTTGTCACAACAACAAGACTGAAATAGTAGAAATAAGAATGATCTGGGCTAGCTGTAAGTTCGCAACCTTTAGCAAAATTTCACTTAAGAATATAAACAAGTGCTGAGAAGAACTTCTAAGGTTGTGATTGTAAATGGATAATATTCTCTAACTAAAATAAAATAGTGTTTATATACTTTTCTTAAATCTCTCAAAAGCAAACACTAGAATTTCTACTGGTTTTTTTCTAACTAATTTTGTTGCATTTAGCATTGCATTCACCTGTTATACCATACTCTTGTCATTTCCTTATGTATATGTAAATTAATAGAGGCTCTTTAAAAACTGATTTTGATGTTCCTGGATTCAAGTTTGAAGTGTTAAGTAGCAACCACTACATAGGAAGGAGGGCTTTCATGTCACAGCTGGTTTTTGAATGAAAAGAAGAAGAGGATTCTGGCTTAGAGTTGAATGTGGATTTTGTTCTTGCAGAATAATGTCCCTTAGTACAAGTTTAGACAACATGAGTTGTTTCTACTAGTTTTACTCATGGTTCTGTCTGGAAGATTTTGATTTCTGTAGTTTGGAACTACATTTTTCTTCTGATATAAAAATGTTACTTGCGGTTTGAGCTAACCAAAATAAAGCATTGCTTTCTGTTACACCAACAGTAAGAAAGTAGATCAAGGCATATTAGGTAGGAAAGAATGTTTTGCAGCATTTCATAGGGGGATTTCTGCTGTTCTTTTCAGATTGAGCATGACATTTTTGAGGAAGAAAATTAATGCATCCTTGGACTCTTGAAGGAAGAGCTTTCCTAATGGAACCACAGTCAAGGTAAATAATTTGTTTGGTTTACTTTGTCTCTTTGGTTTGGGGTTTGTTCTTTGTCTTGCCAAAGCTGTCAGACAACTGTGTGCCATGTATAAGCCTTTTAGGATTATAATACGTTTTGAAGTGATAAGTGTTGAAGTTAATCCCTCTCATCTACTCTTAGAGTTGGGGTTTTTTTGATATGTGCTGATTAAAGAAAAATAAGTATTTTTGTAACATCTGAACTTTTTAATGTGTATAATTTGCTGTTAAGTTCTGAAGATCTAGCTCATTTGTTTGGGAGGTAGCTAAATAGTGAAGAACTTGGTTTACATGTAATTAGAGTGAAAGAGAAGATTAAGTAACACTTATTGTGTTGCCATCTCTCTTATTTTTTAAATGAAACAGATCCAAGTTGAGCTTGTGTGGCAAGGGACCATCACAGTAAAATCATTATTAGATATTACCTTACAGTGGCTTGTAGACATTTAGCATCACTGTCATTTTGTTTGGATCTGCTCCCTTGGTTCCCATTTCCTAAATCCTATTTTTCTTTGCTACCAGGGAATAATTCCCTGAGTGTTGTCCAGTGATTGCTTATGTATATGCCCTTTGGTTTGTGAGTCATTTTATTCACTTGAGTAGCCCCACTGTCCTCAGTGGGCCTACATGCATGCCTAAGAACTTGAGAATGCTGATGAGCATAAAGAATACAATTTGGGCATGTAATGGTTGACAAGCAGTTGTTGTTTTGTTTCTGGTCTCTCTTAGGACTCATTTGCATTGCCTCCAGTGGCAACTTTTGTGAGCATTAGTAGGGAAGGTCTAGAAGCTGGAGGCAGTCATACCAAATCCCAGCCTGCAGAGCTTCTCATATTCATTGTAATGACACAGATTGCAGATGCAAGGGTGTCTTTTTCTCTTTTTTTAAATTTTAATAAATCCATGCGTTGCTTGGCTTTACTTGAATGCAGCATTGGTCTGTGTAATATTGTTTGAGCATCTCCAACACAACAGAATATAGCCAAGTGAAATCATTAGAAAATATGGGCACTTTTTGAATTGTAGGGATTTGGATTTAACCAGAATCAGTGCTTTGGAAATAACCAGAAATTGAGATTCAAGATCCATTTTTCCCCACAAGGTTTTTCAAAAAGAAGTTGAATGTTGCTGCAGTGCATCTTATAGTAGTCAAAGCAATTGTGTTTACAGAAAAGTTAATGGTATTACTTGCTGGTCTCAGAATAAGTAAGACAGGCACTTTGGAATTAAAACATAATTAATCAATTAGCAATTTAAAACTGGAGAATTGTTGAGATCAGCAGCAGATGGTCTCTTATACATCTTTAATTGAACTTAGTAGACAGTGGCTTTTGTGGCAACAAGCCTTTTGAAATTTTTCGCATCTTTAAAAACAGTTAAAGTAATTCAAAACTTTGGTTTGAGATTGTTTCCTCTTTTTAAAAGGAGTTCTATTTAGTCAGAGCTGCAGAAGCATAAGCTGTAAAGAGGGATGTTGTGCCAAGTGTTCAACTTGTCAGTAAGGTGGTTAAACTAAAGATTTGAGAACATGTTTGTCAGTGTATACGTGGCTGGTAATCCCCACACGGTTTGCATTCTGTTTTCTGTTTGTAACCTGTGTTATAAAGCAGTTATGGGCAGTCATCATTGTTTTTTTGTAGTAGGGAATAGGTTTGTTTACTAGTTTTGAGCTCTAATTGTGGAATACCTCTGTTGATATACCAAGCTTGCTTGCATACATGAATAGCTTTATTGTGGAGTGCAGTAGTGTCTTGATCAGGGGTTTGTTGTTGTCACTGGAATTAGAGTTCTTGTTTAAGTCACAGTTCTGGACCCCTAGGGTAGACTTTCTCCAGAAGACTAGTGCTTTAGAAACATATCTGCTGGTCTTGTTGATGCTGTGTAACCTTCATGAATTAAGAGATAGTGGAACAGAAGGCAGCCATGCTTTAGTTGAGCTCGCATAAAAGGAAAAGTGTGTAGCTAGAATGAATAAATTATGTCTTTGTTAAAGTCTGAGTAAGTCTGAGAAACTTCAAAGGATGCAGCTCACCTGGAGACGCAGATGAGAATTACAGACTAATAGTAAGTGTAACCATCTTGTCAAAAGAACAAGATGGTGACTCAGTGTGAGGAGGGTTGGCAGAGGCAGCCTTTAATTGAGGAGAAATTGGTCACTGTAAACCAATTATGTCTTATTTTTAATGATGGGTTTCAGAGAACAGCAAATGAGTGCAGTATGATCTTGGCTGATATCATGTGCTTTTCTTGTTGGATAAAAACCTAAAAGCCTGAGGATATGAAGTTGCTAGCAGAAGTTTCACATCTTTTTTTTTTCCTCATCCTCCTCTCTCTTCTGAAGAGGAAAAAGTAGGCTATACTAGTGGATGAAACTCTACTTTTTTTTGTTGTTAAACTGATGAGCGTTTGATATATTTTGTCTTTGGGGACTAAGACAGGAGCTGGTAACTTGCAGGGTAGAGAAGCATCCCTCACTCTTTCTGTAGCTTGGCATTTAATATTAAAAACAAACTTTTAGGTTTAACATATTTGAACTTGTGCTAGATAGGGTTAATAGGCTAGAACAAAAGGTCAAAGCATAAGGCATTAGGCTTAATTAAGGGAGAGCAAGAGTGGCGGGAGTATGTGACAGTTAAATGGGTTTCCCACAGACTAATGTCTGTTACAGTGCAACCATGCCTCAACTTAAGTGGGTTATTTTGTGCAAAGGGCACCCGTGATTAGCAGTTTGACATGCCAGACGTTTCTGGCCAATCCCATCTGTTTTGGAGGTTAAAAAGCATACCTTTATGAGCTGATAGATTGATTTGTGTGCCCGTCTGGTAAAGATTAGGAGTCCAAGGCCGATGCTGTAAATGCCAGTTGTAGAATATTGTACTTTCTTAGCCGCTCTTTGTTTAAACTGGGGCCAGCAGCTCTAAAAGTGACTGCGCAGCAGGGGTGCCACGGGGAGTGTTGGGAACCAGAAACCCTCTGGGAGGAACATTTCCTCCTTGCTCAGGTTTGTTTTGAGCGTGAGCCTGTAGGCTTTGGGCGTTCTGCAGCGCTGTGCTTGGAAGGGGAACGTGGCTTAGCGCGTTCCCACGTAAGGCTCACACCTCTCCCTCGCTCCTGTGCCGTCCAAGGGTTACCTGTCCCAGCAGGAACACCTCTCCAGTTCCCAGCACAGTTGGCTGCAGGACAGCTTTGGTGCTTGAAAGGTTTCAGCATTCGTCTGAACTCATTATGCTGTCTGTGTCCTGCCTGCTCTGCTGTTGAACTGGGACGATACATGCGTATTCTGTTGTTTTTCCTTTGTAGCTCTTACTTTCAGGATAGTTTTTCTGATTGTGTCATGAGGTTGCCTTAGAAGCCTAAAATAAAATAGGTAGCACAATAAGTCTCGACTGTGTTTCTCATCATCTTTATGACTTTGTAAAGTCAAAGTTACATTACTATTAATATAAGACTATTAATAAATCGTTGATGCAATAAAACTGTTTTTGATAATGTTCAAGGTTCATACACAGTTGAAGGTGATTATCCTATTTTAAAATCAAGTAGAGGTCAGACTGTATTGTAAGATAACTGACTGTGGCTCAAATGGTATGTGGTAGCTTCAAGTCAAATGACAGTCTTCCTTACTTTAAATATATACATGATTTAGAAATAAATTGTTAACTTAAATTGCATTTTGTGTGATATGCTGATTAACTTCCGGTGCATTTTGTGAAAAGCAGGGACATACATGCATTCACCTAAAAGTCATGCTTAAAGTTCTCATTTTTGAGGCACTGTTTAAGTTTCCCCTATTCTTTCTCTTTTTCCATTCAAGCAGTGACACTTGTAGCTAAATATAACTGAGACATATTAGAGACAAATTAGCATTTGGCACCTTGCATTTAGCATTTCTACATTAACTTTTAGAATTAGTCACCTGTCTAAAATTTCTTGGTTTTCTCCTTCCAAACATGATTCTTTCCCTTCTCCATTTAAAAGAAAATTAAATTGGATGATGGCAATGATTTGTTATTCATACTGTAAAGATTCCTTGTACCTGAACTGTATTTTTTCTGTGGCAGCTGTGACCTGTTCCTAAAGAGATTTCCTAATTTGCTGGTAACTTGTCTTCACTTTAGGAAGCTCTGTAAGAGCCATGCTAGTTTTTCTTTTTTCTTCTGAAAATCTCTTCCTCTTACTTCTGTGTGAAATGCCTAGAAATATTTTCAGTGTCCTTTAGGATGAGCAAGGCAACATCATTATCTTGCAGTTTATTTAGTAACATGGAGCTGAAATGGGCATATGCAGCATCATGTTCTCTATGGAATAATATCTATTTAAATGATTTGGATCTAATACATATTTACATGAAAAAACGTCTTGCCCTTCTCTGTGGGGAGAGAAGGTGAACAAGCATAAATTTTATAATACTCATTGCTTCTCTTGCACTAAATCATACTTAAATTGCAGAAGGTTGTTGGCTTGAGAGTTGTATAAAAAGTGCTTGGCTAGTAAAGTAGGGTGCAGGGAGATTTATCTAATTTAACACTAAGAAAATGTTGTCAGCTGCAGTGTATTGATATGGGACTGCCTAAATGCAAAATCTGTACTTTAGATTTTTGTATATGTATATTTGTGCTAATTTCATGGTTGTAATACACAAAATGTAATCCTGAAATGATCCATCAGTGCAGCATGCATGTGTGCTCAATTTTGGCTAATTTGATTGCTATTGATCATATCTGAGCCATTATCTAATATCTTAGGAATGGATGGACTGTGTCTACTTTTCTGCTGTTTCAGGGCATGTCATATTTTCTGAAGTCTCTTGCAGCAGTCATTGTTAAAAGTTTTTTGTAATTAGTGTTTGAGCATTATTAGCATTTCCTGCTCTAAGTGTAGCATGGCTGAAGCAATGAAGTTTTCATGTAGCATTCTGAAAGCTGTAACCTTGTCAGTTTAGCATCCCGAGTATAAAGGCACTTTACCAAATATCCTCTAGTTCTCAGTGGTATGTTTTCTTTCTTTTTAAAGTAAATTTCATATTGTGGCTTTCATTTAGAATATTCTAAAACATTTGCATAAGGTACTCATACAGCTTGATTGGCCATTAGGCATTGAAGACAATTCTGAAATGTCTGTTGCTTTCAACTTTGAATAGTCTTCAAAAAAAAAAAAAAGGGATGGACTTGGTCTTTGGTGTTTTAGAGGATTTGCTTTTTTAATCTAATTGATGAAAAGTGAGTACTTGGTTGGTATCCCTGACCCTTTGCAGACTGGGTTAGAAAGGATGCTGCACAGTCCTTGTGAACTGACCGACTATGGATTTCTCCTTGTTTTAGATTTCTATACTCTTTGACCTTGTAGTTGTTGACTTTGGTCTGGAACAATTTCAAAGTCATGTAAATGAATGTAATTAAGGTATTGCTTATCATCTCTGAGAGTTCACAATGATGCTTATTGGCTAGAAAGGTTTGTTTACTTAATATGGAAGGTTAATAGAAGGTTAAATTTTACTGTGTAAAATGGCTTCATAATGTTTTTTATTTAGCAGCTGAAGAAAATAGTGTTTGAAAAGGCAAATAATAGTTTTATTTGACCTCCATGTGTTCCCTGTAGCTTGCATTATTGGGAAAATTTATCTTCATTGCATAGTCTTATTACAGTTTTCCTTTCTCCTCGTTTTACAAAGGGAACCTCTCAGAACTATTTGGAGGCTTTTGTGTACAAAAGGAGCTACATTAAGGAAGGAAGTGCAGAAATGTTTGACAATAATTGCTATAAGTAGTCCATCCACTTCCAGTCTGTCTTTTGTTCCCCCTCCCTGTTTTTGCCAAAATGAGATTCAGGCTTTGTTCTTTGGTGCTTCTTTTGTCTTTATTCCCACTGCTGCAGGAATACAGTGAGAAAGCAGTGTGAAACAGCAGGGAAGAACATCAAGATACTGGTTTCTGCCTTCATTTCTCAGGCAATAGAAAGAACTGGGCCTAGACCTCTTATTTTCTTGCCGGTAGCCTTCAACTTTGTTTGACTGTGGTTTTTTTGCTTATCATTTATGGAAAAAATTGTTTGCCTGAGTGGTTTTTTTTGTTGTTTTTTTTTTTCCCCTCCACTCAAGAGTTTTTGTAGTTGGCAAAGAAATTAGTACGTGACAAGTGTCATACTAAACAGAAAAAAAAGACCCCCAAAGAACTTTTTTCCACACTTTTTTTGTCTCATGGTGTTTTTCTAGGATTGCAGCTTCCAGATGGAGAAGCAGACATCCCTGCTGGATTGGGGGATCCAAGCAAGGGTGTCCTGCCAGTCCTACACATGACTGAGTTTGGTGAGGAAAGACAAAGCTCTGCGAAATGTGGACACAGCTTTCTGCACAGATTTCTGGATCCATCTGGGCAGCAAGGACTGCTGGCTGTGTTTACCTTGTTTTGCAGGGTACTTGGTTTTTGTAATTTCTCTCATCTGAGAAGGGAAGCATGTGGGCTAGCTGCTGTTGAGGTAGCTAACTTTCTTCTGGTTACTTGAATTTTATGTGCTGAAGTAATTACACAACAATGAGAATATCCTTCAAACGCTCATTAATTCAATGCATAGTTTTATTTGACTGTTTTGAGATTGTGGAGATATTCTGTAACTTAAACCCAAGAGCACCCCTTGCCCCTCCCATTTTTGCAAGAGCTGAAGGTTTCAGGTTCTAGTCCCTTCTTCCTAAATGTGAATATAGGACAATAGCTTGTTTTTTTCCTTGAATTTATAATAACAACCATAAATTGAAATGATGTAAAGGTGCTTTCAGAAGGTGGATAGCAAAATCTGTTTGGATGAGGTGTGAGAAGGATAAGAAGCTAAAGTTCAAAACCGTAATATGATGATCCAAAAGGTTTGGGGGGCTTGGGGAGGTGGAACACCACAGATAAGTGTGAAATCCTTCAGTTTTGGAATCAAGAGTGGTGCTGTTGAGTTCTCTAAGTTGAAAATTTCACCTGAATTCCAAGATTGTATGTTGAAGTCCTAGAACTCCCGGAATAATGGATCTCTAAGAGGTATATGGCCATGGGCAGGAAAGCCAAACCCTGTAGAAAAATCCCCATAATCTGTTACTTTGTGTCCTATTTATGGAAAATAAGGGAAGAATGTGTGCACCTTCAGTATTTGCTTTTGCTTAGCTAACATACTAGAAGCAAAACTGCTTCAGTCTGGTAAATGGTGGCCACATAAGAGTGCAGAATTTCTTGAAGAAAAATTTCCTCTTGTCTCTGGTGGTCCAGAGGATTTTTCAAGAATCCGTCCCGTTCCTCTGACTCACTGGTGTTTTAGTCTCTGCTACCTTAAATTTTATCCTACTACAAAATAAATGCAAAAAGACCATTTAATAAACTGTGCTGATAGTATTTTGTAACCTCTTTGCACTCCCTCACATAGCTTTAACTGTTGAGATGAAAAGATAACAAGGCTGGGCAGAATCACATTTAGTGTTTAGTGAACTCTGGCTCATCTTTAGATTACAATATCAAACATGGAAGTTTGAGCATGTCTGGTGGATATAGCTCTTGAGCACAGCTGTCTGGAGTGCTTGCTCACAAACTTTTTTTTTTTAAGCTTGTTTGTCATATGCTGCAGGCTATCAGAGCATGCATATGACCCAACTGGTTTTTGGTCTGAAATGCATAAAAGGTCACTTTGCTGAACTTTATCTTCTGGACCTCAACTTTTACCATTAGTGATATTCTACTGTGAATTTCCTAAGTGGAAAAAAAGGATCTGTTCCGTGTGCCCTTCAGGCTTTCCAGGCAATTTCACTTTTGCCTTACCCTGCTCTGGTTTTGTTTTCAGAGTATTCTAACACTTGACAGAAGAAGTGAACAGTATTTGGACACTATTTTTCGGGTAATGCTGACTACTTTGGATTGCAGTGCTGTATGGTTCTTTGAGCTCTGATGTCTTGTCCAGGCAAATGTCAGCTGTATCCTGTCTCTGCAAAACTGAACTTGAGCATTATGGCAACTCTTAAAATACCCTCTTTGTGCTGATGATCACACTACTTCTGTGTCTTCTACCTTATGACTTTGTTGTTACTTTTTGAGAAAAATTGTGCGTGCTTCACAAGATACCAGGAGCACAGAAACAATCGAATTTCCTCTGTTCTGGCCTTCTGGGGATATCATAGGGCACTGCTGTTCTGCTTCTTAAGTAGATTTGGAGCCTCTGATACAAGTTACTCTTTTGGATAATGAATTGTATAAATTTAACATATAAGCGTGCTCGCCTCCTTTTCCTGTCCTCTATAAAGGTCACTGTACAGGAGGGAAAGTTGAGTCATGGGCTATAAACACTTGGAGGTCTGCTATCTGATCTAGTTTTTGTTAGCTTATTGCTCGGTGCTGTGGCAGGTGGACTTTGTCAGCTTTATCCGTGGCGGTGCTGCTGACCCTGGTGACCTGCTCCATTCCTGTGCAGGTCTCTTCCCTGCAGGGGGATGGCACAAGTCAGGCTGTGGTGTCTCCTCACTTGCTTCTTTGCTGAGCAAAGAGGGTTGCTTGGAGATGCAGCTATCCCACGTGGGGTTTTTCTTCATTTTTTGTTTTTAATCTAAAAATTTGCCCGTGTCCTGTGGACATCATCTTCAGGATTCAGGAAGCTCTGGCAGGATGTCCTGCGTTGTAGAAATAGCAATGGTGGTTTAAATAATTTGGGAAAGTAATGTGAGATATTGCAATAATTCTGAATATTGCAGATAACACATAGGTAGTAGGAAGACTGTGTGAAAGGGCATGTAACAACAGGTATAGTCGAGCTGGTGATACTGGGAACAGCAAATACTTCTAAGAGGGAGAGGGAAGTGATGGATGGGAACCATTTTTACAGTTCCTGAACCCCTTCTATCTGTCTGGGATGAAGCACCTACTATGATCAGCTTTTTAGGTGGTGTTGGTTGGTTTTCAGTCCCAGCTTAGATTCTGTAGTTAAGATATCAATCAAATGACCTTATACATTCTTGTTTGGAAGAATTAGGGCAAAAATCCACTTTATGACATAATTAAACTTGTAGTGATGAGATTTAATTGTAGAAATTTTTTGGAGGAAACATGTATTGACAGGTGTTTAGGAAGGGAATTGTGCTTATTTTGCATACTTTTGAATCTTTCTGGTAAGTGAGAGCCTTATTATTTCTGAGTGAAATAGGTCTTGCTTGGCTGGATCAAATGTGAAATTTTTAAGTATCATTTCTGCAAAAATTGTTTGGCAGCTTCTTATGATTTCAAGAGTTCAAATAATGCAATGCTCTTCAGTTGTAATACATAAAAATGAGATGGAGAAACAAACACATGCTTACCTTTCAGCCTGCATAAACAGCCTTGCTAATTAAGATAAGGGCAAATATCCTTACTATTTTCCTTTTTGATTTAATCATTAGACTATATTAAAAACATGTAAACATAATTGGTAAACTCACTTTCCTGAGTTCTGATTCCCTGGTACGTGTGCTGGTGTGTTCCAGCAGTGTGTTCCTGTATTTGATATTTACAAGTGGGTCTCTTAAGATATGTAGAAATAACTGGTAATTACTAAAATGAGATCACAGAAGAGAAGAAAAAGGTGTAATATCTGTGCTTTTATTAGCTCTCCTTGGTTACCTCGTGCGTGCCCTTTCGTCTTTCCAGATTGCTCATGTGTAATGTGGAAAACATGTTTTTGTCTGGAAATGAAAAAGTGGTTTATTTGAGGAGTTCAGTGGCCATGGTACGGCTGGGAGTCTTGTCTGCTGCTGAATTTGACCAGCACTGGGTATTTTGATACACTGTGCTCCGAGGGCACAGCTTCCTCTCAGTTTACAAGTGCTGTTTGCAGCTCCTTGGGACTACACACGTAAATAACAGAAGTCTGAACTAATGTCAGATTAAATTTTAGTCCACAGAAATTGCTCACTGAGCATCTTATGTCAAGTAGCTGGTTAAGTCCCTCCCCCCCACCCTACCTTTTAATCACCATTACCTTGTTTTTCCCAGCTGTTTGTAAGTGGAATGGGAAGAACTGGCTTAGTCTAAAGCAACTTATTACTCCTTTAATAGTTCACACTGACATCAGTGGTTATCTGAAATCTGTTTCCTTTCAAAAGGTTTGTGATGTATACAGACTTTCTGATACAAGACCCTTCTAAATAAAAGCATATAAATAGGCTTGGGTTAAAACTGTCACATTTGTGAGCTAACACAGCTAAAGCTGTGGAATTATATCTGGTAAAGAGAACTGCCAGAAGGTTTAGTTATGTATTTATGCTGTACAGTCTGTAGTGGGTTTATTTTCATAGAGAGATATTGTGAAGCCTAAGTCTGGGCTGGTTACTTTTTGGATGAAGGCAGGTATGCTTATTTATACTCTTTTCTTTGGAAGTTGGGGAACAGCTGGTTTTTTTCCTTCTTTTTAAGCCTTGCAGCATTTAATGAGATGGCTTTAAGTCATCATCTACTGTGACAGAAAGTACATGTAATAGCATGCCTACTGTAGGAAGTTATGGCTCTTGCCCTGTAAGTGCTGTGTCCTGTTCCTCTCTACAGGCCCTCTATCCCTGAGGTTTTTTTCTGCTTTTATTGGGAAAGGGTGGGTTGCCAACCTGTGGCAGGCTGACTTCCATGTCCTTGCAGCCTTCAGTAGTGGAACAGACTCAACAGGGATATCTGGGCAGAGAGAGGGTGAAAAGTGTCCAGACTCAAGTTTAAAAATTAATCTAGGAAGGACATTCTAAAAATAGATTAGAGCACGTGAACATATAGCTGTGAGAAAGGGAACGTAAAATATTTTGGTCCTAAAAGAGGCTTTTTTTAAAGAGATAGCTGTTTGCATCTCTTTCAACATGCCAAATTGAATGTTTCTGATGCTTAAAAATATTTATTCGGTTTTTAAGGGAAATCTGTCCTGATTTGCTTTCAGTGCCTGCTGCTCTCCTAAGCTTTGACACTGAGTGTGAGAGAACATCAGGTTTAAATGGAACACACCTAAATTCAGGGGAAATAGCCCTACTGCCTGCACAAAGTGAGCTCTTCTTTAGAGGTAAAGGTTGGGTTTGTGACCAGTTAACACCATTTCTTATATGGTAACATTTGTTTTAATTGTTCCTTTTAATAGCTACATTGCAGTAAATATGCCTTTTCCAAGGAGGAGTCAATCTCTTAACCCCATACCAGGTACTGATTTCAGAGGAGTTGGTAGTTTGAGTATTGTTTCCTTTTGCTGGAAGGACCTAGGGAACAAGTGATTCCACCCCCCAAGTCTGACTGTGGTTTTCATTTCCTATGCTAACGATTGTTTTGTAGGAGCACAGAAATGGTGCCTGGAAATAGCACCCTACTGTGTTTTGGAGCTGAAAACCACATGCACACACTAAAACAGGGTAAGAATGGGACTGTTAAAATTTGACAGGCTAAAATGTGTGGGATGTTAAGTTGGCCAGAGCATCCAGAAGGGAAGTCTGTAGCAAGAGAGCCATCCCAGGGTCCCACCGGTTTATGCCAGCATTACTTCAGTTTAGCACTGACAAACACCTGGTTGTAGGTGCATGGAGGCATTATTTAACAATAGAATACTGGAAAAAGATGCTTGCATAGAATTAGCAGGAAGGGCAAGATCTTCCTGGCAATGCATTGCATGAGATGAGCCTGTGGAAGAGACAGGGACAAAAGTAAGGCCAGGTATGACAACAGGTAACCCTCTCACCAGAGAGTCTATATTCAGAAACAAGTAGAGCAAATGTCTCCTATTTTGATTTTTATGTTGTCTCTTCTTGCTAGACTTGGAGATTAGAAGGCACCTGTGCTTTAGTCTGAGAAATTAAAGTACTTCTCTTACTTGAGCTCATCATATGGAGGCAGAAGCTCTGCATTCTGTGTGAATGAACGATGCAGTCAGGATTCGGTGTTACCAGTGGCAGTTGTCTAGCCCCCACTAAAGTTTTCCTTTTAAACTGCTGTCAAATAATGAGAGATTTTGCTTGCACAAAGGCTGTCATTGCACGTGTGAGAGAAAGCTTGGGCATATTCACTTAATTAGATATGGAAATACAAGAGAATAGGAAGAGTGACTCCTTACGCATAAAGACGAAGTACACAGTTATTACAGCTCAGTTTCAGTCCTGCCACTTCACTGGTACAGCCATGGACTGTGGTATTGCCCTCATGGGAGCAGTTTTAAAAAGGTGTAGTTATTTGTCATATTAAAAGCATAAATGTTTGTAGCACCTTCATTTCATGAGCCTGCTGCAGGATGAGAAAATAGTGATGTTACTGATCAGAGCTGGGAGAGTTGGAGGATGTCTAAGGAAAGCTTTGCACGAGAGCACAAGTGGAAGTAAAGGAAAGCAGGAGACTGGAAGTGATGATTTTTACATATTTTATTGCTGCCTCCCTCCTCAGTAGGCTCACCTGAGCCTCCTTGCAGGTAATCAAGAACAGCAGCAAGAGTTGGATTAAATAAAAGTTAATAAATAAAATGAGTAACATATGTTAGGTGATTCTCTGAGCAAAAAGATGACCGTTTCCTTCTGAGAGACTGTGTCATTTTTGGAAGCTTTCTGGGGGTTTTCCCCCCTCCTCTTTATTTTGTCTTCCGTTTCTAGTTTTATTTATTTTTAGCACTTCTCAAAAGTAAAGAAAACACATAATCAGATATTTAAGTAGAGAATGTTTCTGAATCAGATTTGTGAGATCCTCTGCTCCAGTTTTGCTAAAGGAAATTTTATTGAAACAGCAAGCCCTGACTCATCTGTTTCGCATTCTTTCATTGTAAAATACAACTCTACCATGGTTAATTAGTGACAATTCTAGCCTAGTATTGGATGAAAAAGCAAATATTGCTACAGTAACTTGTGAATTCATTTGGTAATCAAAACTAATTTAAACAAACAAAACCAACTCGCAAAAAAAACAGACAAAAAAGAATTTATGAAGACCATTCATTTCAATCTTTAATCTGTGCAGCTGATCAGCTGTCTACATTAGGAATTTCTGTAGGTAACCCCTGTTCAAAAAATGGTGTTCAAGAGTTTTGCTCTGAAGACTGCAGGAGATCTGTCACAAAGTATTGGTGTCCTTCTGTGAATGAAGGAGTAGAAAAAGCACGATTGGATATTTCCAAATCAGAAAAGCCTTTTGAAAAGTCTTAATATGTTATCAACATTTTGATGACTAAAAATATGTGTATAGAGTCATAGAATATCTTGATTTGGAACGGGTCCATGAAGCTTGTTGAGTCCGAGTCCCTGCTCCTCGCAGGACTACCTAACACTGACATGACAGAGTGTCATCCAGAGGCTCCTTGGACTCTGGCAGGCTTGGTGCCATGACTGCTTCCCTGGGGAGCCTGTTCCACTGACTGACTGTCCTCTCAGTGAACAGCCTTTTCCTGATGTCCAAATGGGCATGGGAAAGAGCTGCTCTAGTCCGTAATTGCTGGGAGAGTCACCAGACTTTCTCCCAGTAGTACAAGCAGACTGTGGTGCTTCCTGTATGGAGAAATGCCATGCACTTCTTCCTACAAGTACTTTTACACTTCATTTCGCTTGTCATACTATTTGAACATTTTATGCTCTATCTGGATCTGGTCTGTAAAGTAGAAAAACCACCCCTACTTCTCCAGTAAATAGGGTTTAGACTGTATGTTTTATGTTGGGGTTCTGTTGTTGTTGATTTGATTTAGATTATTTATTTTTAAATGGCACTGGCTAGGTTTTTAAAAAATTATCCTTGACACAGCTTTATATTTGGCCCCAGACTGTTATTTGTAAAATTTGGACAAAGTGCTAATTATCTTTGCTGGCTAAAGAGCTTGTACATGGGGGAAAGAAAGCCTTTTTATGTTGTCATTGGACTAAATGAACTGTCAGTGCTCCATAGTACTGCACGTGCTCTAATTGTTGAATAGTTCAATTGACTGATAAGTTATTTTTTCCAAATATTATTCCTGCTTTGAGGAATTATTTGGACACCTATATTTTTAGACTTTTGAATAAAATAATACAAATATTGTTGAACTTGCTGTAGACTTTAGGTTTTCCAGCTGTGTTTGGGTCTATATGAGGTTATCAGGTTGTATGCTAAATATTAGCTGAGAGTCTGCTGCTTGAGTATTGTATTACAGTACTGTAAAGAAGTTTCATAACAATACAAATGGGCACTTAACCCATATTGGCTTTGCAGAGAACTTCAAAAACTACAGTCAGACTCTAATCACATACGGTTATCTACAATAAAATTATTGTTTCTGGCACTTGGACATCTAAAAAGCATTAAGATTCAGCAGTTCTTAAATGCAAAAGAAAATATTGATTACAATTTGGAAACCTGCTATGAGTTATGGAGTACAGCTATATATTTTCATCTTTTGCTCTTTAAAAATTAATTTGTTCCTTTTATGTCTGTTGTATAAAAGGCTGTGTTGTTCAAGGTGTGTGGATAAGTAAGGTGAGCCCATAGGTTTTTTTCTGTTTCAGCTGTAGCTATATTAATTAAAAAGGCTCATGGAGTTGTTTCTTCTTGTCATGAACTCATTATGTACCAGAAAATTGTCTTCATCTACTTTAAGACATTTTCAAAAATAGTTGAAAGCATATGTGGAAGGACATACCCTTCACAGGGCAGCAGAATCTGACCTCCTTGGCACTGGATTTTCTGGGTAACTGAGAGTCTCGTGGTCTTGTGCTCTGGTCAATCTAAAGATGACCTGCTTTTCCAGGTAATCTTTCCTTTCCAGCTGGACATGGCACATGCTTTACCTTCAGAGTACGTAGAGATAAAAGAAGCAGCAAACGGAGATAAAGCAGTAAAGGCAGGTTCTGCTGTAGTTTACCAGCCTCTGGAGCATTTCGCCTGTCCTTTTATCCAAGTGTTTTGTAATTTGCTGGGTTTCTGAGGTAGGTACAGCCAGCAGGCCCCCCAGCCTTCTGCATGAGGACACAGACGTGCACTCGGGAGGTGGCGTGTCCCAGGGCTAGCTGTGCCTCTGTGACCTCTGGGCGAGGCTGCAGAAGCGCCAGTGCTCGGTCCTTGCTCCCCAGCTTCGGCCGGCAGGAGCGGTAAGAACATGCTCGGGCAGTTCTTCAACAGCTGCTTGGCTTCCTTTTGGCTTCTGGGTACAATTCAAGGTTTTGGCCTCGGTTACTTTTAAGCCTAATGTGACTTGAGCTCCGGCTGAGAGGCTGCCTGCCTTTTTTTTTTTTTTTTTTTTTTTTGATCCAACATAGCAATTAATGTCAACTGGGATACTTGACCTAGATCATTCTAGTTTTTAATGTCAAGTAGCCATTGGCAGGAAGTTCTTCGAGAAGTCCTTCTGCCTGTGGAATGTGCTCCCAACCTGGGCTGGTGGAGTCGGCTCGCTGGGCGGGCTCTGCGCCAGGCCTATCTTATTTCTTTGCCTATGGAGATGAGGAATGGCTCAGTGCTTCTCCCGTTCTCCTTTGCCCCTGAAGAAAGGCAGGTTAATGTGAGTCTGTAATCACTGCACCAAGATTTTTTCCACTTGAGCCATGTGGGAAGATAAGTGAAATACATGGGGAAGAAAAACAGCCTGCATGCCTTAGTATGGAAGGGCTTTTTTCCTGAGAGAATTTAATTGAATGCTTTGCATGAAATGAAAGCAAAAGAGGTTTCCTCACACAAACCAGTTTAAAAGTATGGCAAGTTAAATTTAGATAAGTGCTGTTTTCTTTCAGCTTTGTGAAAGACTCTACAGCCAGGCATGGAAAGTTTCCTTCCTGCTGGGAGAGATTTGTCAAACCATTAAAACCATCACCAAGTGCTTTAAGCTTAAAGCACCATTTCCAGGTTTCACAGCTGAACAGGCTGTAATAGGACCCGCTTTGCCCTAGGGGAAGGTGTTGGTGCTTTTTTCTTAGCTGTGCCATTCTTTGATCAGTTGTTAAAGCAAAATGTTCAGGATCAAAAGTAGTTTTGAGGAGGAGGGATTTTGTCTGGAGTGCTACATGGCAACTGCATGCCAAAGCTGGAGCAACGAACTGTTGGAGTATAAATACAGTCATAACTTTGGCCTGGAAAGGCTCTGTTCTACAACTGCTGCGAGATGTCTGAAGGTTTGTTGGCAATTGCCCAACAGCCAGCCAAGACGACTCTGGTTATAGAAGGATACGAGGAGGGAAGAGGGGAGATAAATTTCATCTTAAGCAACTGAGACTTGTTAGTTCAGGGTGGAACCAATTTCTAACAGTACATCAATATTGTGTCTCTTTTTGCTCTATGTGAGACACTGCCTGGCCCTGCAGGATGAGGGAGTTCAGCTTGCCTTATCTGCTTTGGACAGGATAGAAAAAAAATTGCCTACCTCCCTTTCCTGAACACGTTTTAACCCTTATCCTGTCAGTCTGGATTCTGGAGAGCTTTGGGAATATGGTTTAGGAGAAGAAAGACGACGAATTAGCAGTTAGAAGTAAGGAAAAAAAGCTCCTTGTTTCTGGGAAAGATGAGGATATAAATCAGAAGTAGAATTACGGAACTTGAGAATATTCATTGCTTTAATTCTTGTCTATGTAATAAAAATGAGGACTCTACAAGCAAAAATAAGAGATAATGGAGGTGATAAACCTGAGCAGGTGGCTTGTTTCTAAGTCAAATGAAGATTCACTGGTTTCAGCAGATGCTGGATAGCATTTTGAAGTGTAGAACAAAAGAAAAAGGGTTTAGGAAATCGAGAACTCAAGGAAATAAAGTAGAAGAAAATATACAGTCACACCTAAAGAGAAATATTTTGGTAAGTCCTTTTTGAAGACTGGCAACAAAAAGAGGAAGTTTCTGTGCTAATGAGAAGAGTTACTACCCAGAGTCAGGCAGTTCTTGTGACATCCGAGAGGAAAAGTACTGAAGGAGTAAGTGCAAGCTGAAAAATAATGTTGAATTAAAGGCACTAATTGGAGACTTGTAACTAAAAGCAGTTGTGTGAGGAGCTGGTGTTACCTGGCAGCAGGCACCCACTGTACTGAGTGGGAAATGCTGGGAACTTGGACAAGCAGTGCTTTGTTACTCATTTTTAAACTGGGAGGATTAAGCTGATGTTAGGACAGTGTGGGTTTTGTCTCACCTGTGTTAAGATCTAAGTCGTGAGTGGAAGTGGAGGGAAAACCCTAAATGTATCCAGCAAAGAGAAACAGGAATCCTGGAGAACTCCTGTCAGGCAGGGAGCAGAAGCAGGCACTTATAGGATGTGATTCATTTGACCTCCTTTTGACATGTTGTGTAGGAGGAGTTCAGTCAAAGAGCTGAGTTCTTCCCGTGGGCTGTAAAGGGCGACCAACATGACCTGCTCAGATACAGACAGCCACACTGTAAACATCTTCATTTGGTCAAGTGAATCCTGGCTTGGCATCCACATCTGAGAGTGGGAAGAGAAGGTTGCTCTGTTATTACGGCTTGTGGTTAAGTGTCAGATGCCCTCCATCCTTCTTGAGTAAAGACTCAACACCTTTCCAAAATGGAAGCTGGCATTCCAGGGCCTCCAGAGGTCTGCCCAGGTAGATTCATGCTGAGGCATTGCGAGGGCATCGCCCTCGTGCCACCTGCACGGGCAGCAGGAGCCAGCCTGCGGTGACTCCTTGCTCCTCTGGTGTTGGTGGCCCTGGAGACCAGGGGTGGATCCCAGCTCTGGAGGCACGGTCCTGGCGAGACGGGGGAGCACATGGGCGGTTCCTCCAGCTCTGGAGCAGGGGGAGCATTCCAGGAGCTGGAAGCAGTGGCTCACGGCGTGTCCCCGTGGCAGTGACTGATTTACAGGTGAGCGCGCGTGGCTGTGACAGGCGGGCACGGGGTGAGCTCCACGGGGACGCTGTTAGAGAGCAGGGGGTCTGTGCCCATGACAGCCCCGCTGCTTACCTGTAAATCACCCGCTGCGGGCTTGGTGGGCCATGAGCAGCAAGTGATTTATTGAGCCTGGTTCCTGGGTGAAATGGGAGTGTTACCCCCTGGTGTTAAATAGGGTCACCTAAAGCGCAGGAGCTCGGGCTTTGTTGTTACTAAGTCGGTAGTTTTGGACTGTAAGTAATATGCAGATGTTACCATTGTGTTGTTTCTGTTATATCCATACAAATGTGTTTTTGTTGCTTCATGGCTTTGAGATTTTTGTTTATGCTGCAAAACTCCCAAATAAATATACACATGTATCTGTATTTCGTTTGAAAACTCTTATGATTTTATTCAAGTATATTTTAAAAAGTAGCCTTGTTGAGAATGTCTTCATTTTTATTGCAGANTTTATTTGGAATACCAGCATATTATATGGTGTCTGCAGTATTCCTTCCCTGGGTTTGCAGTATACTTGATGTTTCTGGAACAGTTTTTTTTAATTGTTATTTTTTTTTTAAGAACAAAAGAGAAAAGCTATAATATTCCATCATTGTGAAATGTGTTCAAGTTAAATTTTTGTGGAAGTTTTTGACAAACAAGTTAATAAAACACTTATTTTAATTTGATTTGAAGTTATATTAAAATTTAAGGCACTAGACTAAACCTTTTTTAGAAAAAGAGGAGCATCACATTTAGTGTTATGACTATTATGAATTATTTTATTCAAGTATATTTTAAAAAGTAGCCTTGTTGAGAATGTCTTCATTTTTATTGCAGAAAAATGTAAACATATCATTCTCATTATTACACCTATTTTCTTAAAGTGCTCATTGTCTCTGTGCAGGCTCATTTTATAATGTATGCATCTGGTAATGAAAATAATAATTAAATTCTTTCACAATGAAACAGTGATTTGGGGGAGGGTGGGGGCGGAGAAAGCTCAGGAAATAGTAGCAGCTGAATTCATACCCAGCAAACCTATAGCTAATTGACTAGTAAGGCTGACTCTTCACCTTTAATGTATTTTAAAGCCTAAAGTTACATTTTTAAAGAGATGGTTCTTACTACTTTTTTTTTTCTCTAATTGGCACTTCATATTTGGAAATGCCACTTTCTTTTTTTCCTTCCTTTTATTCTTCCAGTATTTTTTTTCCCTGTTTCCTGTTCCTCAGCCCTCCACTCCCTATCCTCACGTGCGATTTCTGACCTCCAGCCACTGAGGAATTGCTCTTGTACTGGGGCTGTGAGTGACCCAGGCACTGACTTTGAAGAGTTTGAAGAAGATGCTGCTGGGAAGCTTGGAGAGGTCTGAGAGAAGGTGCCTCTGTTGATCCAAAAACTGCACAGGGTGGTGAGCCAGGCTGTAAAACCAAACTCTGACAAAGTCAATTCTGAGAAGGACAAGGACATCATCTGGAGCTGAGTAGCAAAACCAAGCTGATGTGGATTAAGATGCAGCTATCTGGGGGAGTGCGTGTGTGCTGATTGAAATGCAGGAAATAATGTAACATGGCTGACCAAAAGTAGCTGGCTTAAATCTGATATACTTTTTTACTTCTTAATCTCTTTGCTTTTCATTTTATTATTGCTTATTTTATTTGTTTGGGATGATGTGCTCTCTTAATGTTTTTTGTCTGGATTGGTTTTTTTAGGTTTTTTAGGGGGTTTTTGTGAATCCTTGAGTTTTTTACCTTTAAAATCTGGGTTGAGTGCTTTTTTTGTTTCTTTTTGAATTTATTTTTCTTTATTTATGCCTTATCCCTAAGCAGTGTTTACTTTGCTGTATATCCTCAGCATCTCTTTCATGGCATATTCAAAGAGATTTACTCTTCAGTCAGGTCTTGAAAATGATAGAAGCAACATCAAATGTTTTGAGAGTTTAGGACAAACTTCTGACAGTGCCCAAGCTCAGTGTAGCCCTGGATGTCTGTCTTCATGTTGTCTTGCAGGCACAGATTAATGCTGAAATAGTTTCACAGCCTTGGACTCTGTAATGATTCCTCTTGTGTAAAAGAGAGGGAAATTGAGGTGGGAAACACGTCAGACGTGGCTGGTATGTGGGATTCAGTTTGGGAGAGCTATAGTAGCAGGACTTATCCTTTTCTGAATGCCTTTCACTCATATCTGAGGTCTGGGGTGGTCTGAATCCATATAAAATACGATTTTTGGCCAGTCTGATCCATGTATGAATGGTGCACATTTGGTATGGTGTCAGTGTTTCCTACTTGAGATTAATCACTGTTACATCTTAATGAAATGGATGTACAACCTACTTTATTTAAAAAAAGCAAGTGGTGTACAATATTAAAGACCTAGAAGGAGCACTAAAATGATGGCGTGTAATAATAAGATTTACCTTGTGTGGACAAAAAGCAGAGTGATTGTATTTGAAGCTGCTGCTCCATCATTAACTTGGAAACTAATTTTGGTTTTTCTTGAACTTGTATAAACGTTCTGTTTCAGCCACCACTTGCAGTAATTCATTCTGCCACCCTTAGCATCTGGTACTTCTGCAGGACTGATCTATTTAATGTGTTTTCAGTCAGTGCTTTGGAAATCTGTTATTTCAGAATGTCTTCTTTCTTGGTGAAAAATCAATCTGAATGCTTTACCACTTCATTACAAATGCCTGAGGTCACTGTTACCTTCTTTCTGTTTTGTTGATGTTTCATCCTTCTTTAGATGATAAAGGAGAACCAGTAGTTTTTCCTGTTTGCCCTCAACAACTGTATCCATACTTTTTAAAAAATTTATTTATTTAATGTGAATTATTTAGAATCTACTGCCCCTATTACCTTCTCCTAGAGTAAGTTTTTTTCCATAAACCTGTTTGGGGGGGGGGGGGGGGGNGAATTTGGTAATGAAAAGGCCAGTTTGGCATGGCAAAAGTCTTGAGTTTCTTCAGGAGTTTTGCAACTATGTATGCCTATTGCAGAAGTTTTGTTTTGCAAGACAAAAGCTTGATGGAGAGCTGTAACTCTGCAGCTTGGTTTCTGCCGTTCTCTTTGGCTGTTGTGAGAGAAGGGAGTAGCCCAGTTGTACTGGTGGCTGCTCTGGAGGGGGGACCAGCAGATCCCAGGGCTCACCTCTTAGCTGCCAGCCTCCATGGGAAGCAGCTTCATCATCTGGCATAGCTTCCCTCTCAAGGGAGCAGCTGCCAAGAACACTTTCTTTCTTAAATGAATCCCATTTTCAGAGTAGAAGACTTGTCTACTCAGTGTTTTTGTTTACATCCACAGAACTCGAGTTCAGATGTCTTTTATCTGACTAAAGGGGTAGAATCTCTTACAGGGATATTATTGAGTTCAGCAAGTTGTTATCATTGCTTGTTAAACCTCTATTTTTTTTTAAAAGATATTGTGGGGATGTTTTGTGCTATACATTTTTTGGCAACAAACTGGGCGTGGGGAGAGCTGGAATAGAGAAGGTTCTTTATCATTATGAAAAACTAGCAAATCCTGTTTTCATGTGGGTTGGTAAATTTTTATGAATAATTGGTCAAGTTAATTGAAGTATGCGTTTCAACTCTGGTGGTTTTGTTTGTTTTCTTTTTCCACACCACTAATTCTCAGGTTTCTAGAACAGGTCATGTTTTTGCAGGACAGGCCATGTTTTTGCAGGACATTTCATATAATTCATCTTCAAAATAAAACCATATTGGCAAAGAGTTTCACTACTTTAAAATAATATATTCTAGTCCAGTACCTTTGTTCCAATAAGCACATATCAATGAGTCTGCATTGCTGTTTAACTTAAGCTATTTCTCATTTGCCTTCCTTGATCTCACTGTGTACCTAAGGAATGGGAAGAGCTTCATATTTCTGAGGATGGTAGGTTGGTGTCTCTAAGATCTACTTATTCTTCTGTCAGTCATGGTCATTGATCTGCCTTTGAATTTGTGGACTCAATTTTGCAGGTTTTGTGTTTGTCCCGTCACCCATCTGTCATCCCTGCTGCCCATGACTGACTAGTGTTGAGGCTGATAGGTTGATTAATGTGATTATCCTGCTCTTTCTGTATTTTCAGTGTTTAAACTTCCTGCTGATAAATGGAAAAAACTGTGGCTAGAGGCTTACCTGATCATTATTGAAGAATTCTAGCCCTTACAATCCAGAAGACTTTGTTAATAAGGCAAAAAGAACTTGGTGCTCCCACTTGTATGTGGTGACAAAGAAACATCTGCTTGAAGAGCTTGCAGTGACCCAGTTTAAATGGTCTGAACAGTACTAAAACCATTTCTACAGTATCAGGTGGTTTTTTTTCTTTCTCATTTTGAAAGAATCAAAGATAAATGTCTTGCACATTAAGGAGATGAGCTGTAATAAAGCATATATGGATGGTATGGCAGCAGTCCAAGAGCATTAGTATGCATGCCTTGATGGAGTTGTGGTGGCAGCTAGCAGTCACTCTCAACTTAGAGCTAAATGTTACTCAGGGAGCATGGAGAGCCTTCCTCTGTGAGCTGGGCCTGTTTTGGAAGATGCTCACCCCAGTTCAAGACTTTGCTTGCCTGGGTTGGTGTAAATAAAACCTGTTGGTTGGAAGAACTAGTGTCCAGCTTTTCCAGGGAGCTGCACTGGTGGTAGAGGGTCTAGAGTGCAGATGACAGTGTGTGTAGAGGTGTGGGTAACTGGGGTAGGGTGTGTACAACGTGTGTTGTAACAGAAACCTGTGAGCAACACACAGTCGTGCTGACACAGGGCTGGGAGTGCTAGCAGATAGGGAGCAAAATTCCTATTTATTGGCAGGCATATGGAGTTAGATGAGCACCATCACTGCACGTGGTAATTTCCGCCCTGTTTTTTGACAGAGCAGAGGCTGCAGGCCCTTATGAAACATAGCGGTGGGAAATCAGATGTGAGGGTAATTCCCCGAGCCCTTGCCTGCTTCCTGCCTATATCTAATTAGCCATTGGGGAGGACAGCAAGGAGTGGGCAGCTGGCCAGAGGAATTGTTGCAGTGGATTGGATCTGGCCAGCGGGCTGCAGCTCGGGCATTCCAGTTTGGATGACAAAAAAAAAGGTTTATATGAATTTATATGACTAAAAAGACGTACGTTAGGTGTTGGTGGTTGTTACGCTGAAAGACCAGGTTCTTCCTTTGTTCTTAAGCAGCAGGCTTTTGGAAGATCTTAGTAGGGTTTTTTCCACTATTATCTATTTATTCCCTTTGCTTAGGGCAGAAGTAATCTTTGCTGCTTCTCTGCATTATTACATGCTTCTTGCAAGTGTTCAGGCTTTTACTTTATTATCCTTTGGAGACTCTTTCACAGAGAAATGAACCTTGATGTCAGGTGGTAGTGAGCATGAATATTCCACAGCCAAATCGTTCCTGCTGTGGACTTCATACATAAGAGAATTAAGGGAAAGAAATTTTCCGTGAAGTCCTTCCCATATACATTTCTGTTCTTTAGGTGCCAGTTGTCAGTGTGACAGAGGAGGGGAGAAGTCTGCCTCGTGAGCGTGGGAGATCCCTTGGGTGATGTGGGGGTGCACAACATAGAGCCATCTGTGTAGGTGAACCCTGTGTACAGTTGTTTTTGTTGGTCATCTTAACGCTTTTGGAGAGTACTATAATGTTTATTTTGCTCTTGTGAGCAAATAAACAGGGTCTTTTTATTTTTTCTTTAGGTGGTACTTTGTTGTTGATGCTTTGTTTGATGTTTGTTAGTGCCAACACATAAACATAGCAAGGAGGAAAGGTTTGGAGTTTTTTCAATTCTCTCCCTATTATGGCTGATCCGTTAATCGCAGAAAGTTAGGGCAGCCTGCAGGAGGACATCTGATATTTATCTATACAACTATTTTATAAATTATGTAAGTTATATTTAGAGGAGTAACGTTCCATCTTCATCTTTTTCAAATTAGTACTCAGTTTGTCTTCTGCCAGTGCTGCATTTCTACTTATCCGTGGTTTCTCAACAGTGGTTCACTTGTACAGCAGGAAAGATGAAACAATGGAATAATGCTGGTTTTTATGATTTTTTACATTATGTATGTTTCTAATAACTCAAACCATTTTTGTGATGTTCATGAGAGTTTGGAAAGCTGACAAACTAAGTTTCTTTTTGTTTGAGGTAAATAGTTGTTCTCCCAGTATTATAATTTGGCAAATCTGTGCTTTTATGTAGATTCATGCCTCTTGAAGAATGCATTTTATGTCTGTGCTTGGCACAGACGTACTGTTAGTCATCGGTAAATGAAAATAATTGAAAAGTGACGGGAGTTCTGTAAATGTTTTGAAATCTTTGGGTGCATTTAAAAAAGTTGTGAAAGCTTCATATTTCTGATCCTTTAAATCAGCCAGCCTGGGGGTGTGGTGGTAACAATTGTACTATGGGCAAAATACTAAGAATTAGACAAACTTGAATGGACTGTTGCACACCTTGAGAAACAGGACTTATATTTTGTGGTATGCACTAAATAGAAATCCAGTGTGTCTTGTTAAAAAGCAGAACAATTTTAGCGTGTTGTTTTCGTAAGCCAGCAGTTTGGCAAGACCTGCTGTAGTTAGAAAAAGTGCTGAGAGTATGGAGCTGTTGTGTATTCGTTTTATAGAGCCATTGTGTTTGGGCTGGGGAGTTATGTTTGCTACAAGACATCAGAGGCTCTGGTTCTAAAAGGATCCATCTAGTGTTTCTGAGAAAGGGAGGAGAGCAGGATAATTGCCTAGGAATTTCATTTCAGTTACTTTTTGCTATTTCTGCTGTTAACTTATTTTAAAACTATTGGTTCTTAAGTAAATGAAGAAGCTCCTTACTTAAGCTTATGGCCTAACTAGGAACAGGATAAATCTCACTTTCCTCTACTTAAGTTTCTGTTAACTTTAATGTGAGATTTGATACTACTGTTGAGTTCTATGCTAAGAGGTAGTCAAAAGGTCTGAAACTTACAAAGGTATGAGAGATTCATAACCAGTTGGATTTCTAAGGCTAAAAAACCAGAGAGCTAATACATGGCAAATTTAGATGTGTGCAGAAAAGTGGGAATCTCTGGCTCTAGCATAATACAAAACACCTGCAATTCTAAATTGAGGCTGTTGTGAAGTGAATTAACAGAATAGCAAGGGAACACTTGTGGTGGGCGTGTCTCTGACACCCTTGCTAGCTGGGGAGCCAGGGAGTCTGAGCCACTGCATGACCTAGGAGTTAATGAAGCCTGTTTTGGAGAAGGAAGTGCTGCTGGCAGCTGGGTACGCAAATGCACTTCACCAGGAACTGCTGCTGGTGGCTTCAGCTCTTTTGCTGGACACAGGGAAACAGTATTACAGTTTGATCATTGCTGGAACCCTACAAGTGTAATTCATTCTTCTGTCAGACTTACCTGCTTGTCAGCTTCTTACTGCCTTCTCGGTGGCCTGGGGTACCAGGATGAAGTGCACATAACACAGATGCACACATGTGGAAGTACAGTGTGTACAAAACATGCCTGCCTGCCTGCCAGACACTTCCATCTTTTCAATTTTCGTGGCTAGCTGTATTTTCTGTAATCAGTATGCTGCTTCTTGCTTTGTACTGAAATTTGCAGAGACAAAACAAAGAGCGTTTTAACAAGAGTATTTGAAGGTGAATATTGGCAATGTAATGTCTCAGTGATGATGCTGAGACTGATATATTTGTTTAAAAAAAAAAAATCACAAAGACCCCCAAAACATACTGTTGTCTTGTCTCCTAGGTTTGTGATATTTCTTTATCAGTCAGGTGCTGATAAAATATTAATATTTAATACAGCACAATCAGAAGTGTAAATAAAATATGTGCTTCCTTATATTACCCCCTTGTATCTCATATCCTTATTTATAAGAAGGAGGAAGTGATACAGAAGCTTAAGGAGTTTAATTGGGGTGATGAAAAAAGATGTCTGAGGAATAGGGAGTTGTGTTTATAAAACATAATATAAACAAACTTCTGAATTTTTTTTAATATTGCAAATTATTGTTGGATGTAGGTAGCTCCCCACCCTTACGCCCCTTTTAAGTGCAAATTTAGAAGATGTTGTGTCTGGCGGAACAGGGGAAGGAGCTCAAGGACCTGAGTGTGTACTGGATGCCTTCAAAGGCTAAGAGTGGGAGGTGTAGCTTAGACTTTGAGATTGCAGGAGTTGAAACTGATTTTATATCATGTTTATACCTTCCAGATATGGGTGGGTGCAGAGATGGAGACAAAATTAGAGCCTATGATATTAAAGGTAGCCAAGTAGAATTATTAACAGGAAACTGATTAAGGCAACTTTAAAGGGTGTTTTTCACTATTTAAAGATGTTTCCAGACATCACTTTGCTCTGAAATCCACTTTAAAAAAATTCTGTGCTCTGCAGACAGCCAAAAAGCTGTGCTTGTGAATGTTAAAAATGACCTTGAGCAGAAGAACTCAAAGGTTGTTGGTGGCTTTGTGCTGAATAAAATAAACTGGCACAGCAATGAGAAAAACCTGCATCAAGGTTCAGGTTCCTGATTCAGCAAGATACAGTCTTAAACACTGATACAGTCCTTATTCTTCTGCAAATGCTCATGTAATTCATGATCAGGACACAAGTTCAATATTAGAATAAAACATATTTGTGAGTGTATGTAGTATGAAGTGTTGATAATGTCCTTAGGTTAGTATCTGAGATGATTGAAGCAGGAAATGAAGCCCCCAAAAATGAATGGTGCTATCTCTGTGGGCCATCAGCCTTGTTTTTTTTGAGATCCACTTTTTGAAAAGGTATGCCAGGTTTGGGAGTTAGTGTTTTTGACGAAACATCTACAGAAGATTGCTGTGGTGAGAAATTGAGAGTCAGTGGGAGACTGACTGGCCATCCACCTGGCCTTGAACAATCTAGAGGTGTGGTATCCACAGCTTCTCAGGGAAATCTGTTCCAGTGTCTCACCACCCTCAACAGTAAAGACTTTCTTCTTAATATTCTGTCTAAATGTATTTTCTGTCAGTTTGAAGCTGTTCCCCCTTGTCCTGTCACTCTAGGTGCTTGTAAATACACTCTCTCCATCTTTCTTGTTAGACTCCCTTCAGGTGCTTTAAGGCCACAGTTAGGTCACCCCAAAGCCTTCTCTTCTTCAAGTTGAACAATCCCAGTTCTCTCAGCCTTTCCTCCCAGCAGAGCTGCTCCACCCCTCTGATCCTCTTGGTGCCTCCTCTGGGCTGGCTCCAGCAGGTGCCTGTCCTTGCTGTGCTGGGAGCCCAGAGCTGGGTGCAGCTCTGTTTGTACCTGAGAGTGTTTTCCAACAGCTTCTTGAGCTCTGGCAGGCTTGTGGTAGGAAGTGGTGCCAGGAAGGGGTGCTGTGACCACTTCCCTGGGGAGCCTGCTCCGGTGCCCAGCCACCCTCTGGGTGAAAAACCTTTTCCTGATATCCAGCCTAAACCTCCTCTGACACAGCTTGAAGCCATTCCCTCAGATCCCGTCACTGCTCACCAGAGAGCAGAAATCAGTTTCAGCCTCTCCTCTCCACCTCCCCTCGTGAGGATGGTGAAGACCAAAATGAGGTGTCCCCTCAGTCTCCTCTTCTCCAGGTGGAACAGAACAAGTGCCCTCAGCCAGTCCCCATATGGCTTCCCCTCCAGAGCCTTCACCATCCTTGTGGCCCTCCTGTAGATGGAGAATATGGAAAGGATCACAGTATTTGATCACTTTATTATACATTATTCATTACTTCTTGCCCTTACCTGTTACTCTCAGCCAGTAATTACAATATTAATTTATTTTATAGTAGTATAAGTCAGTTATTGCATACTAGTACAAGGCCAGCTATATCGAGCATGCTTAAAACTAATACACCACTGATAAAGCTTCTTACAAAACAGATATACCTAATGTTTTGTAGTAGTATTAATTTTCATTTTTCTGGTAGACCAAGGGTTCCTTGGGTGCTGCTGGGAAGTTAGGCCAGAAATGGTGGGAGACGTGGTCAGTCACAGCATAATTTTTCAACTGTTTCTGCAAATGCCAATGGGATGTCTGGTTCTAAGAGAGTGGTTTTGTCATTAGCATCCTTAGCAGATATTTTTTGTTTAATAATGGCATCCAAGTGGAAAGAGAATACATTATATTCTGCCATCTTTATCCCTTCTTTTTTTCCTGCTGCACTGAGGTACACTGTGTACAAAATAAGTCTTAGACGTGAAGAATATGAATATTGTGCATTCAGAATCAACAGTTAGAAAATGGCAGAATTAAGATTGAGCAGGCAGCCTGTATTTGGGTGGTCTGTAAAATGCTCGTCACATCATTTATAGATAGAGCCTGTGTGTACTGCTGTGAGCATCCCTCTGGTAGGAGTGGGCAGGGAGCAGCCTTACCCTCTGCAGCTTGCTGTCCATGAGACATTGTAGTCACAAAGACCACTTTCATGGGATGAGTAGCAGTGAGTGACTGTCCCACTCCACAGATGTGACATTGTCACGGGGGCTGTTGTGTGCTGGGAGCTGCTTGGAGTGGTGCTGTGTAACTGCACTCACTGCTTCTGTCTGAACCTCCTAGGGACAGCCTGATTTGGAAAGTTTTTACTGAATTGTTGTGGCCCTGGAAGAAAGCTGCTGATTGGTATTTTTGGCTTTTGGCTTCTAGTTTTGGCAGGGCCACACAACATGTCCCATACTTGGCAGCAACGACTGTGTGGCTTGAAAGATTTTGTTGCATCTTTGAGTCACCCTGCTCAGCTGGAACGTTGTAATAGGAGTTCTTTGTTTTTGTTTTGGGGGTTTTCACAACACTTGGTGTTTGGAAAAACCGTAATATATTTTTGTCTTGTTACATGTTGGAAAAACTTAAGAAATCATAGATATTGCGTGGCCATACCATGAAAATTCATTTCAGTGTTTTCTGCTAGGCTAGCATGTAAAATGGGAGCTACTTCTACTGGTCTTTTCTAATCCCTCTTCCTGGTAATTGGGGTAAACTGGGAAGTTTTCTAGGAAGCACAGCATAGGATGCAATACTGCAATAATTGTGTAATAGACTAAGTGGCTAAACTTTTTTTTTTTTTAACCCCCCCCCCGCAGTTGGCTGCCTGTATGGCATCCTGGCGCTGAGAGGCTGCAAAAAACCCCACCTTTGTACAGGAAGATCAGTGGATCCCCATGAGTGGGTCTGGTCAGTCTCCATTTGCCAGGGTCTGTGATGTGTTGGAGGAGGCACGTGAGGTGTGTGCCATCCCCAGCCTCCTGCCTCCCTGGGGCTGCAGAGCAGAGATGTGGGGCCTCGGGGGCAGAACGGTCCCTGAGACTGCTCTGAGTAATCAGGGGCGTTCTTCTGACAACCATCTGCTGTGGGAACACCGTGGTCTTCTGTCCAGGTGTAACAAACGCCTTGGACACCTAAGCCTGTGGAAAAGCATCTGTATGGTGCAAGTTTCTCCTCTGCTGATGCAGAAGGCACCATCACTGATGTTACTGAAAACTAAAGCTTAAAATTGTTAAAGCCTTCTAACAAGGAGAAGAGCTGCCGTTCTTGGGAGTGAGGGAGCAAATCTATTTTAGTGGTAGGTGAAGGGTAGTGTTATAGCAGTTGTGACATAACTGCCAAAGCTGTGTCCCTCTTCAGTAAACTCAGATGTGTTTTGTTACCGTGTAACAGACTATAGTGCCTAGAAAATGACTGTATGAAACCAGACTAAAGGAAGCCTTCCGTGCTCAAGCTGAGAAGAATCACAACACCCTCTGCTGGTACATAAAATTCCTTCCTTTTCACTTCAAGGACTGTAGAAGGTAGTTCTGAAGTGTGATGCTGGCTCCTTTTGATCAGGCTGAGGTTATTTTAACCCATTTGTATTTATTTTTTTTCCCTTGTAGAAATTGACAATTTAATCTGACCGATAATGTAATCTCCACTCAAACAGATGGGGCGGACGTGGTGATGCCTTTTTCTCCACATTCAGATGTGGAGATCCATGTTGCTTTCTAACTAAACATGCTGCTTGGCAAAATTTCTGCTGGAGGTGCAGTTGGCGATTCTGTGTGCACATATACTTCTGAAGGAAGCACCCATCCCTTCCATGTGGCCGTAGTTGTATTTGAATAAAGCTGCTAAATCCATTGGGTAAACTTGTGGTTTCATAGAGTAACCATGCGTTCCCAGAGCCTTTCCTAGAGGTTATCTCTGCCTCTCTGTCACTCGTGGGATGATGAGCAGTCACAGGCAGGCCGGGCAGTTGGTTTATTTGGTTTTGCTTCCCCTGTATGTACAGTCATGCTCTCCACCGCTTCATAGGCCCATCGCTCTGCTTCCTGCTTGGCTCGGGATGACTGAGGAGGAAATCACAGGTTGGGATGAGAAGTGGTCACTTTTTAATTTCTTCTCATAAAACGTGTCTGATGCCTGCCACAGCAACCTTCTGCATGTTCCTGAGCCTCATCCTCGTCCTCCTCCTTACCTGCCTGGCTTTAGCATGCCTAACATGCATGGGTGCTACTGCTTCAACCTGGAAAAAGCATCTTCACCTGGGATATCTGTGGAGGGAGTGGAGGCATCGAGCACCTCTGTGCATCGGGCGAGCCGGCTCTGTCCCCGCGGAGTGCCGGGGCAGTGCCAGAGCCAGAGCCGGCTCTGTCCCCGCGGAGTGCCAGTGACAGTGGGAGTGCCAGCAGCGGGAAAGGCGAGGGCTGGGCTGGCGGTGCCGGGGAGCCGCCGGGGTGCTCGGCGGGAGGAAGGGCCCCGCTCCGCTCCGCTCCGAGTAGATGGTGCCTTACATAATTTGGTTATGAAAGGATTGCTGCGGGTTGAGCCTCGCTCGGTGCGTTCCGGAGCGTCCCTCCAGCACGGCCGAGATGCTGCCGCCTGCACAGCAAGGGTTAAGAGGAGACAACATCCTGTCAAAGACCTTGTTTTTAATTTTGCCTCTCACACTGGCACAGATCCGGCTAAGAGCAGCCCAGATTAGTTCGGGAAAACCTTTGAAGAGATTTAAGATGTCCTTCAGCCAGTTTGAAGGTTTTTGTCTTGCAAATCCAGTACAAGGGCGCCTGCAGGCATCTCGACCCTTGCTGTGCTGCTGATGCAGCTCAAGGTCACACTAACCCGCCCTGTGACATTCAACAACACACACACACACAGAAATTATGCGGTGAAACTGCTTCAGCATTCAGCCAACCAACAACTTCCTCAGTTCCTCACTAAAGGAAGAAGTATATATTTTTTTTCTTTTTGTCTTTTTCTTTTTTTTTTTTGGCTTCGTAGATTTTTGCTGCAGGAAATAATCCAGGATTTCTGGTGTGTGTGATGACAAGGTCATTTCTTAATTAGAACACATGTAAAGAACAAAGCTAAATGGCTTCAAAACAGCTTTGTAGTTGATGGAGAGGATTTAAATTATTTAAAGAGATAGTCACCCAAGTATGATGGAAACTGAATTCTAAACGCATTAACTCTTTCAGTACTCTACGGTTTCCATATGCTACTCAAAAGGAAATGTCAAACTTGGTGAGCAATATTGTAACTGCTGTTAAATGAGCATTCTTTACATCTCTTTATAGTTAGTGTTTTATTATCCTGTCTCTTATCAGAGTTACGACAGCAAGATTTTTCTTTATTAAACAGTGGAATACTCACTGGCTAGAGATCAAGAGGTAGCTATAGGAAATTGCTTGTTGGAAATCAGTTGGAGGCCAGGCTTAATTTCTGCTCTGTCATATATTTTGATGAATGCATTAGCATAAATATATGTATGCATGTGTGAGTACATGTATGAAATATAGTTCGAGTGTACAGGTATTATTCAGAGCTGCCTCTGGGAGGATTCTGGACTCGTGTCCTCAGTGTGGTTGCAAGGCATAAGAACATATTAAAGGTGGGTTTGGGATTAGGGAATGAGAAATGAAAGGAGAGAATTGACAAGAAATGGCAATTTCACTTAGTTTGAAATGACTGTGAGCTGGCTGGGAAGAGGAGATAGCATCTTGGAATTTGAATTTTGTTCTTCAGATTTGCCTGTCACTTTGAGTCAAAGCACCTAAATGACAAAGGTGTCTCAACCGTGGTTTGATGTGGCCATATGTTAATTATTCATACTTTTAATCCTGTCCTCCTATTTTTCTTTTCTTTATTCTGTTTTCTAAGCTTCTTACTCTGTAAATGCCCGGGGCTGGTAAGCTGACCACCCTTCTGTGGTTGCTTTGGGCATGCAGAGCCTTGGGTATCCACCAATAGCACTTTCCTGTTAAAAGGATTGACCTGATGCACCAGAGGAGAAGCTGGACTTACTGTGGTCTGTGGGACCTGCTTTTTGGTGCCAGCACACAGTAACTTTACAGCTTGTCTGCTTAATAAATAGTGAGGGCAAAAAAACCCCACTTGTGAGTTGTTCACTAAGGGGAAAAAGGCAAAAAAAACCATGAAGTAGAAGCTTCTCTTGCAAAGCTTGGGCTCTGTATATGCTCAGAGATGCCACTGCAAGATTTGTCTGAGAACTGAAATGGGGAGAAATTAGTCTTCCCTGTCATCAAAAGTCTAGCACTTAAATCAGATTTAAGTATTTCAAGAGTAACTGACATAAAATTTACTGGGGGATTTCTTTTTTTCTGGTTATTTTTATTCTTGGTTTGCCTTTTTTTTTTTTCCCTGGGATAAACCTTGTTCAGCTGGAACTGGCAGTGCAGTAAATGTCAAATGGAGTGTGCTTACTAGAAAGAGATTTTGCTGGCTCTGAGGACCTCCTGAGAAAGGAGGAAACTGCATTTGCTGGGATAAAGAGGGAAGATCGGGTGCTACAACTTCTTTCTTCTTTGGGTTGCTTTTTTTTCCCCTTTTCCTGCACCATCTGGCTCAGGCGAGGCTCGTGAGAAGAAAACGACAGAGGGAAACAGGCTCCACACAAGGAAGGCACTGATGAGACAAAACTGATGTGCTCTGTGAAATCTGTATATTCCTGCCCTTGCCTGGGGTGTGCTGTGCCCTTAATATTATGGGAGACCTAAGCTCACCTGCTAGTAATTTCTAATTTACTGTCCTAATTCATCGATTTGTTATCACTAATTGTACTTCATTTACTTCTGTGTAGTTTCCAGTACCTAAAGGGTTGAAAGGTTGCTGTAATTGGCACCCGCAGCTGCTCTTTCTTTTGACAGGGGATAATTTTGCAGCCTATGCTTTGTGTGACAGCTGCCTAATTGGGCATTCTCCCCTTGTAGCAAGCCTGCCTCCTCCAGCCTCCCTGCTGACAAATGGTGGTGGATTATAGATGAGGACACGCTGACCCGTTCGACCTTGCTGAGGCAGCGGGGAGGGGCCTCCTGCTACTTGAGGGAAGCTTTGGGTCATTTAAAGGACAAGGTCATGAGCCAGGTGGGGAAATGACATGATATCACATGACAATAGCCCGATGACACGGTCAGTATGTCAAGGACAAACTCATCAGTATTGATTAACGCTGCTTTTTTGCTGGTGTCTCTGCAAAGCCACTGATGTTTCAAAAATGTTTTGCTAATTTGTCTTAGGTAAAGTGCCAGGCATTATTTTGGGGGTTATTCTGGGGAGCATTTGTGCAGTATTTTCTTCTCAATTCAGATCATGTGCAAAAGCAGTGTTGTTAAAACCCTGCCAGTGATAATTTATAGGGTTCATCTTGATGTTTTTGGTAAAATGTTCATCTGGTTGTATTGAAAGGAGAATGCCAGGAAGGGTGTATGACAGGGCAGAACTTAAGGAGAGGGGGGAAAAAAAAAAAAAAATCCCTGTTTTGAAATGTCAGTGTTTCACTTTTTACTCCTTGAAAGGCATATATGAACCTCTGTGAAAACACGTGTATCCACATATGTACAGCTGACTGGGATGTGGGAAAAGTTTTTATTTGAAGAGAACCAAAGCGAAAAGTTAAATATAAATTGGGTGTTTAAAGAAAGAGTCTTATTTGTATCAGCTCAAGGGCGATACAGTTAAGATAATGCCCTGCCTATTTTAAGAACTAAAACAGTATCCAACTAACTATGCCAGGCAATAAAAACCTGCGAAGTGGGTTTTCGAAAATATTGTGAATACAAGTGACAATGTTTTGAGAGCATCTTCATGTTGCATTTCTATGCTAATAAACTTCAAGGTAAATGAACAGCTTGTTTGACATTTGCTATGTTAGACAATAATAAAATGCTTTCTTCTGGAGTAATTAGACTTGATAGATTGATTGTGTTAAGAGGTAAAGATAAATACAATCGGAAGGAGAACTCTCTCGAAGGGAGTTAGTGCCTGTTTCTGAACTTTGCCGCTGTGGTTCTGGTTTAGCCAGTGCCTGGTGGTGTGTGTCACACACGTGTGTGCTCACCTGCACACACGGACACACGCACAGACACACAGACAGCGTGGTGTGCACGGACTTTCTGAGAAGGTGGGAGGGGAGAGCGTTCACCTCTGAGCGCCGTTCCCTTCTCCGAGAGATCTGATTTGTTGTGGGAAATTGTTGTGTCTGAACCTCGTCAGTTCACCAGGATGTAATTTTACTCCCCCGAGGTAAAAAGCCGTCAGTGGTAAAGTGTGATAAATTAGTTCACTCAAGTAGATGCGCGTGCGTGTGTGTGTGTGTGTGTGTGTTTAATTCTGACCTTGCTGTGCCTGTGCTGAGCTGCTCTCGGTGCCCGAGTCAAGCCCGGTGGAGGTTTAATCCTGTGCCCTTGTACACGTATACTTGATTAGTAGTTGTGGTTATCTCAGCAGAAGACATTCTGCCCTCCTCCTTGTATTGGTCGGGACCCAGGCATTGGGGAGTCAAGTCGAAGGAGAAAGAAAAGAGATTTTGCATTAGTATTCTGTGAAAGCCTTACTGTCTGCAGAACAAATTGATTGCTACAGTGTACCTGTGCTTGGCACCACTGCTGTGAAAGAAAGGTATGGTTGTAATCTGTTTTATTGTATTACATATTGTGACACTCCAGGAATGTTTAACATTCGGCTCTTCTGTGGCACATGCTAGAAGTCTAAGGAAAGAAAAATACGTGAATGAATGAAAAGTGTGCGAGGCTGTCGTATCGGCAGCTTTGTTTACTACAGCCAACTAAGTAGCCCCTGCTAATGAGACAAATTTATGTGCCAATGGCAACGTAAGGAGATGATTAACTGAATTCTCTGTGTTCTGTTCAGTTACTCACATCAGTGTCAGTAGTTGCTACGGACCTAGACAGATAAAATCCTAATTAATGTTTGAAGGGGGTTTGGGTTTAGCTTTTTGCAGGATGAATAATGTGACATATACTTGAACATGGATGTGTTTGTCTCTTTAAATGAAAGTGTGGTGGTTTTTTTTTCCTAGTTATTAGTCTGCTGTGATGGTCCTACATGTGTGTGTGGGGGGGGTATATGAGGGGGTTAGGGGAGGTATAAAAACTTGCAAATCATAGATGTGCTGCTACGATAAACAGCGCAAGAACAAAGCTGAGGAGAAGTCTTACAGGATTGAGTCTTCACAGACACACATCCCCCCCCCTTTAATAATGTGTAAATATGCACTCCTATTTTAATGGGAAATCTAGGGCTCTTTGTTTCCTTAACCCAGTTGTAAACTTTGCATAGTTGATTCTCTGGTTTTACAGATGCTCAGCTGATGTCAGTTGTGTGGGAAGTATGAAGCACTCCATTAATAAAATTCAGGCTGTTTCACAGAGGGCTGTGCTTAGTGCTTCACTCTTCGAATCACTGAAATTGTGTTGTTGATTATTTGGATGTTTGCTTGTGGTCACTCCAAAACATCTGAAGTATTTGCTCTTGTCATGCAGACATTCCTGACTAATTAAGTTTAGGACAGGTGGCAGACTACTCCTGGGCATTTGAATCTGCGTGTAAACCTAATCTAATAACTTGATGAGAAAATGAAAATCCATCTTTCCTGGTGTGTTATCACCGTGCACAAGCCACAGAGGTATTTGTGAAGTCCTCTCTCTACTCTTTGTCCTGGCAGGTGACAAGTAAATGAGTTGCTTTAAGGAGGTGAGAGACTTGGAAAGTGCTGTGTGCTGAGCAGCAGTCGTGCACTGTAATAGTTACTTCTGTCATATGGCCTTGCTGACTTAAGATTAACACTTTATGGATGGGGGGTATATTTATATGGGTGTACCCTCCAGCTTCTGTTTTACACCTTGCAAAGAGTGTGAATACAGCCTTATACATACAAGTTGTTGATCTTCAAGATCACTTGACAGTTAAGAAAATTTTTGAAGAGCCCCAATTTGGGAGGCTCTGTGATGAGACTGTTTGGACTCAAATATGATGACTTTAGCTGTAACTAATTAGTTAAAACTTATTTATTCCAACCAAATACTTTGTGAATAAGCTATTCTTCCCCTGGATTACTTTTTTTTTTTTTTAAACAGAGACATATTGTAACAAAAACAAAAGTTGGTAAAAACAGTTGCACAATTTACAGAGCAGATGGGAGGATCCAGGGACTTCACTATATTGTACCATGTTTTGGAAGAGAATTTCAGTAATGCTATAAAAATGGTTAATTCTTATCTCAAATTCTGCATTCATTTTTTGTAGATTTTAACCAGTTAGTGACAGGGGGTTGAGTTCTGAAGAAGGTGTTAGATAAATAGAGGGCAGTACTGCATTTCAGTGCAATTAACTTTTGTTCATAAATAATTCAGCCTATGACTTTAAATAAATGATCAGAGGAAAAGAAAATGACATGTGATTAAATCCAAGTCCTTGAAAACATTTTTACCCGTCAAGATTGCTGTGACTGCTTTGGGACTTCTTTTAATTTCTCTGTTGAGAAGAGCCACTTCTGAGAGTTGTGGGAATTTTGTTTAGTTTTGTTTTTTGTCAATTCCAGTGTATCATTAGAGATAGGAGGGAGACTCTTCAGATCATGGTTAAAAGAGGAGTGATGATGTGCTGTTTTTCATTTTGTCTTGATTTTCTTAGTGCCATGGAATATATCAACTTGGGTAGCCTGTGATTTTCCTAGGTGGTTTGGTTTTGTTTTGGTTGGTTGGTTGGATTTTTGTTTGTTTCTTTTTGTTTGTTTTTGTGGGGTTTTTGTAATGGAAAATAGAAGGATGTTTGAATTAAAACTTCTACTTCCAACTTCACTGATTGCGCATGACTGACATTAGAATCTTAATGAGAATTTTGGAATACAGTTTGGCCTGGGCTGCACTGCTGTATCGTGGATGGGGTGATGGAGAAGATGCCAAATGAGGAAGAAAACCCAAAACCAAACACAACCCCAGCCAAATAAATCAGATTTTAAAACCAATTATTGCTTATATTGGAAGTACGCAGTTGATTCCTGCATTGGTTACCTGTACTACACAACTTTTCCTCTGGAAATACTTAATCTAAGTTTTAAGTAAGACTTGGTGCTTGAGTGCTGTTATCAATTTAGGCAGATTTTAGAGGTGAATTCCAGATTAGATGTTTTTGAAAGGTGGCTGCGCCCTGCTTGAGATTGTGAAACGCTTGTTCCCCATCTCCACCCCTTTTCTTTCTGTTACCATGCTCTACCATAATAAAGAAGAGAGGAAGAGGAAGTGTTGCATAACTTGAAGTAAATAGATTTTCGGTGCAGATACTGAAGGCAGCTTTAACTCAACCAGTGCTGTCACTACCAGAATCCTGCTAATGCTAAAGGCAGTTGTGTAATTAATGGCCTTGTGTGCTGAACTGAGACTGCTGCGAAACCTCTGGAGGGAATTATTGTGTCTCTTGTGTTGGTTAACTTTCCCTGAAAATAATAGTCTGTTGCTGATAGCCTGTTGGGGTGGTGGGGGAGGATTTGGTAAGGCCTGATGAAATACTCTCTGGCATCTTTTTCCTGACCACTGGACAATGCATCTGCAGCAACAGAGCCAGGTTGAATGGTTGAAGTGGAGCTGTTAATAAAAATGAGATGGATTTTACTTGAGGAGCCAAGCATGGTAAGAAAAGGAAATAGAAAGCTGCACTTCAAACTTTCAGTGTGTTTTAAAGATATTTTTGTTGTAAAATCATGTAAAGAATTTGGACCTTGTAGCATCTTACCTAGTGCAGCAGTGGTAAATGATCTAGAATAGATGAAAATTATCAGTAGTTTTTTGTCTAATCTGTTCTCCTGAAGCCATTTATAAAACCTTGTTAAAAGTTCCAAGCACCTTTTTTTTAATCTTTGCTTGGATCTTTGTTTCTGCAACATCAACCATAGGTGGCACTGACTGTTAGCAATTAGAAGGTTTGGGATGCCTCCCCTCTGCCCAGACTTAGATGTTTAAGCCACTGGCAACTGCTTGATCCATTTTCTCTCACTCTGGCAAAGAGAACAGAGTGTAGCAGGTATCTGTGAGTTGTGCAAATGAATAGGTATAGGAGCAAAGTTACTGACTGAGTTTGGTCAGTTTGGAAACTTCCAGCCTTTGAAGCTAGAACTTGAGCTTGTAAAAACTCATTGGGAAAAATGCTGATATTGATTACTGAGAGGTAGCAAACTAATTTGTGCAGGCTTAGTTCTAGTTACTCAGGAGGCTTGCAGAGGCAACTCAGTTGGGCTTGGAGTAATTCAGGATTCCAGAGGCTGGGCACCACTGTGCAGTTCAGCACATGCAAAACAAGCTGTCTCTGGATTCACTTTGCTGCAGCATCAGTTCCTTCACTGCCCTGCTGCTGGCACGGGATGCTGCAGTTCTGCCTTTTCACTGGTGGAACCAGGGGTGAATGCACACCTTGTCTTCTGGTCCCTCTGAGCTGTGAGTGTATTGCAGCTGAATTAGACTGGTGAAAGCCAGGTTAACAGCTTTCTAAAGCAAGGAATTAAAATGGACCTGTTTGAGCAGGAAGTGCTTAGATACACAGACATACTTGGCTATGAGAGACCCTTGCTTCAGGATAGAAAGGACTTAATTTTAGGAAAGAAAGTGGTCAGAGGATCAGAAGAGCTTCTGCTGTGCAGTGGTCTTTGCAGCTCCAGTCCAGCTAGTTCTTGCCCAGCTCATTAGGACTACTTCATCATGTTAGATCCCTGAGAAATAGGGACGGTTGGTGGAATTATATTTTTGATCATAATGCCATCATTTAGTTTAGTTTAGTTCAGTACTGATTCTTTAGTTCACTACTGACATCAGGTTTTGTTGGAGAGAGCATTGTTTCAGCAGGTATAGTGGAACACCCATATTTGCTGCGTTTGACTGACATACCTCTTCACCTGAGGGTGATGGGAGTGCCAGTAATTTGTCTTTATTTTGGAAGAGAAAGGCATTTACTGTAGTGTGCAATTCCTAGTCCTTTAGTAGTAAGCACCATTGTTTCCTCAAGTTTAAGGTACCCAATTATTGTTTGGTTTCACTAATAGGGGAAAAAACCCCAAAAACCAAAACACCCACAAACTGTAGAGAGAATATCTTGTAATTCAGCTGAAATTCAGAAAACCCTTCTTCATTTGCTATGGATATGGATTTAATGTGTTACTGAGCAAGCTGCTTAATTTTCTCCTGTCCTCGCTGTTCCTTAGGTGTAGAGTAGCAATATTCCAAAGCACTGCTGTGATATGTTCATGGATGTTCCTGAAATGTTCTGTTCCAAGATGGAATCTTTTTTTTCTTGCAATTTTGACAGTACCCAGTAGCCTCCAACATGGTTTAGACCCACACAGTGCATGTAATGAGAGGTCCTGGTGAACAACGGAGGAGTGAAATTACTATGATCAGTCTGTAAATAGCAGCAGCCATCTAACATCAGATATTTAGATGTCAGATTGAAACAGGTCTTTGCTAACTGAAATGCCTGTTACTTGTTAGTTTGCTTGTGAGTGGGGTTTTTTAATGACCTCAGTTTATGTATAAGCAATATGTAATTTAATTCTGTAGTTCATGTAAATCCAAAATAGTTTGGGATTTTATTTCCAGATTTAGGTAGTGAATGGATAAGTCTGTGAAAGTCCTTTCTGTACTTAGGATGTTGCTTATACTCTGCTTGTTAGTGGTGAAGTACATCATGATTTTTTTTTTTATTTGTATTATTATTAAGTTTTTAAATTATGATTGTGTATTTCATCAAAAAAGCCCCTGGTCCTTGGTCAACTTCAAACATTTTCTTCTTCTCAGCTTTTCTACCTGTGACTTTCATTTTACCAGAGAAAATAATTTCATGGAAGGGTAGTTCAGATGCATGTTTTGTATAATTTGCAAGTGTGGACACTTGCATATAGTTACAGCTGACAGAGTACAGCCAGGGGTGGAAGAAGTATCTTACCAACAGTTCCTTGCTCCTAGGAGAATTTCTTGTGTCCTCCAAGATTTATGAGGTCATGATGTCAAAGATTTTTGTAGCATTCAGCTAGTCATGATGGAGTGCAAGCCAGTTTGAAATTAAACATGGCTGGATGAGCTTTATTCTGCAAAAATTAAGCTCATAATCAAATTTGCCAATTATACAAAAAAGAAATGTTAAACAAGGGAGGTTTTAATACCTGAAGTAGCAAAGATTGTGCATACATATCCCTATCAAGTAGTCTGAGTTTTCTGGATGTGCATTAGAAAGACTTTATAGATACTATTAGCTTTCTTGTGATTATTATTTGTGAGGAACATGGATCATGCTTCCTCTTGGAAAATATGCCCTTGCTTTAAGTAAAGTAACTGAAGTGAAATGCAAGAATTTGTGGGACACAAGAAAGATGTTTTCAGATATATTAGCAAAAAGGAACTGGTTGTTATCTGTGTTCTGGAATCATTCATGTCTTACCAAGCAGCTGGCAAAAGTTGCATTCAGTGCACATCTTACATGTGGAAGTGAATTGCAAGAGTGGTTTAAAGTCTGTTAATTTTTGTTTTGTAATCTTGCCCCCCTGTGCCCCCATATAAGTGGAGCTTTTGGTCTGGAATGGTGATGGATACTCAGTAATTTACTGGTTTTTCTCCTTTCCTTCCCACCTGTTCTTCAGCAACAGATTAGAGTCAAGTTGTTTTAGAGCTTCCAATCCTTCCTCTTGTTCCTTTGGTCAAAATCAGTAAAAGTAGTGTAAACCCCTGAAAATTTTTGACTTCCCATCCATATGCATTGTGACAAAGTTTATGGCAGTTCAGTGGAAAGGCTTCCTACAGCATGGTAGAGAAATACACCTGGTATTTTAGGGACTATGCTACCTAGAATTTCACCTCTGGGTTTATATTTTAGTGAAGCAAATTGATTATAATGTTTTACAATTTGCAGTGTCCTACATTATCCTGTTTCTGCTCATCATTTTTTTGCAGTTCAGGACTCCATGCTGGTCAGGCAGCTTGAACAATCTTTCCTGGCATTGATGCTTTCCTCCTCTTTATACCTACTTTTATCCTACATCTTTCCTTCCTGCTTCATTATCTCTGCATCTCATCTCAGCTTTTAGGCACTTTGGGGTCGTAGTCTGAATTTACAGGAATATAAAATGTTTTACCATAGTAATTATGCCAAATGTCAAGCACAGACAGACTTGCTCTCATAAACCTGGCAGCATATAAAGAAAGCAAGTGGAATTTGCATCCTGGTAGGTTATTCTTGGTCAGCCAAACTGTTCACCTTGCAAAGTGCTACAGGCAAGCTCTGGTGTACATGATTTAGGAGAGAGATACTGAGGCAACTTTGGAAGCAAGGGTTATGTTTTATTTGCAGTAGAATAGAATTCAGATGTAGACCCTGTAGACATCAAACCACTGTGGTTTGGGGTGGAGAAATTATGTTCAAAAAAAAAGGAAACTTGCAGTATTAAGTCTGCTGTTTGGGCTCAGAAGGCATTAAGGCAGCTGGGACACAGCTTCTTGTGTTTCATTGGAATAGTTGTGGGTTTATGCTTTGCCAGTCCCTGGGACAGGTGCTCCCTCAGCCTTCACCTTGCTCCTCAGAAGTTTCCTCATCCATGTCATTTTGTTGTCATGATTAAAAGTAAGCAGATAGTTATGGTCTCTCTGAAAAGAAATACCTGCTTTCTTGCCCAGGAGCAGTATTTTTTCACTCTCTGGTCTTTCTTGCTTCTGTGCCCTGTGAAGTGAAAGCAGATTGCATCAGGGTAGGGATATTGTCATTGTACCAGCTGGAGAAGTGAAAGAGCTTTCACTTAGACTTTTAAAAGTAGCAGCTCAAGAGAAGGGGAGCTCTTTGGTGTTATATTTTAGCCCTTCTACATTATATTTTAGGCCTTTTGTACCCTTTTCTTCCTATCATTAGTCTTTGTGTTCTGTTGATCTTTTAGGTGACAGCATTCTTTCCTTCCCTTCCAATCATATGTAGTAAAAGAAAGGTATTGGGTGAAAGCTGTTATTACAGCAGCACGTATTGTTGTACTGCAAAACCAATAAATGCATTTTTTTCTTCTGTAAGAGGAAGAGAAAACATACTTATTTTGGAGGACAGTGTTGCTCTAGGGCTTCATTTAATTGCTGTCCAGCTGAACTTGTCAGCATCTCACAGGTGCAGATGTATATATTTTAAACTTCATATAGACTGTGATGAGGAAAAGGGAACAAACAAGTCTGTGAGGAAAGGCAAGCAACATATATCATTTGTGTTTTGGCTTGTGGTCTTGCAGGATATATTTTGGTGGATTTGGATTAATTTCTGCTCTGGTAATTTACTGCTGGAGGGGAGAGGAAGAAGGAGCCTCCAGAGTGTAGATGATCTTCACCTGGGGAGCAGTGCAGACGTGTAATGGAATTTCCTGTGTGAGAGGTGCCTGAGTATTACAGCAAAAATGAGTGTTTGTGGAAACAAAAAGATAAGGAAAGAAGACACACAAAGTGGTTAGGTTATGTGGATAGAAATGAAAGTTATTAATGTCCATAGAAATCAGATGAGAAATTCTAAACTTAATCTAGAGCAAGAGAAAATAAATTGAAAAGTTGAAGTAAAGGATTATATGAACACTGTGTTCAGGGGAAAGATTACAATAGCAGCTGTGTTTTGTGTAGTGTGGAATGGTCTTTGGATGTCGTTAATGCTACACAAGTGTGGGTTGTGGAAGTGGGGAGCTGAGGGAAGATTGAATGAGAATAATGATGATAATAATAGGAGAAAATGAGTAAGATTTTAGAGAAGCAGAATGCAGCGCCATGCATGTGTTGTGTGTTCCTGGTTTCTTTTTGGTTGTTTGTTTGGGGCTTTTTTTTTAGTCGTGGTGGGTAAACAGGTAGTGGGAGTGTTAGAATAAATATAATCTCCTGATGACAACTTCTTTTCAAAAAGTGGGTAGTATTAACCAGGCAAGGAGAGCTATCCCCTCTCTCCTGGTAGGTTACCTTTACCAGCTTGCTCAGCTCAGTTTCCTTTGTCAAGCTCTGATACGCTCACAAATTGACCACAAGTATAACCAGCTTTGGGGGAAAATGTTATATTAATCTGTTGATGCCTTGTAAAGAAGTAAGACAGGCTCCCTTTTGTGAGCTGATACTGAATTAACATAATGACTTTCCTGTTACTGTAGAAATATAATTATTTTCCACCATAAGTTTCTGCATCCTGATTATAATGTATTTATTTTTGGCAGGGAGGAGTGAAAACCAGATTCACAAAGATCCTGCATTGACATTTGAAAGGTATGAGTTTCTGCCCTGAACTTGAAAAGTTTATTAACCTGTATTTTTTCTCACCCCAGACATGGAGTGGTGGCTTTGTGTCATTCACACTAGCTTTGGTCCTTATCCCTCCTAGGAATTCCCAGTCAGAAGATGGTTCCTTTCACAACCCCACTTAGTCGTGATCTCGTTCTCCTGAGATTGGTAACTAGGGTGCTGAGGTAACAATCTGCTCAGTTTCCTCGGAGGCTGAAGACATGCTCACCTGCCCACCAGAACTTCTGGCTTTTTCTCAACAAATGCATTTTAAATTGTATGCTTTTAAGAGCATGAAGTCCCTTTGAGAAGATGTTCCGAGTTTCTTTATGGGCTTTTTTCCCCTCTGCTATTCCTTTGTTGCCCTCTTCAGCTTGTACCTCCCTTTCCAATATGATTTGCTTCAGCATTTATTTGGTATTGGGGAGTTGTTTGTGGTCCTGTAAGATTCTGCAGGTACTCACAAGTCTTAACTGCTGTTGAATGAAATCACATTGATGTGTTCATTTGAGTTCTGGGCTCACTCACTGATGAAATTGAGCAACAGAATTTGAACAAAGCTGTCCTTCTTTAGCAAAATTATGTATATAGACTGAAGAAGAGAAGAAACCAAAAAATGTGGTTTAGTAATAATGCAGGCAGTCAGTGAAACTTACCTTCAGGTTATTGACAAGGCCTTACTATATATTGATTTAGAAAACACTGGAGTTACTTATTGATGTTACATTGAGCTGGGAAATGACTCTTCCAGTTACATGAAGGAAAGATGGCTTTATATAACACAAAGAACATGGATTGTGACCTGTCAACCAAGTCCAAGTCTCTGTTATGGCAGGATAAGCTGGAAATAATACATAGCCTGATCAGCTGAATCGAGAATTGTGGTTATGGATAATAAGTATCAGATAATGACTTTAGACATCACACATGGCTTGAGCTACTTTGGTGTAGTTTTACCTGTTTATTTGCTAGATTCTTGACTTTTAGTTCATTTGTTATGACAACTTCCCCCACTCCCAGCACATTCTTTCAGTAGTCATTAAGTGAATGGATTAAAACTTTAATTCTGAGATATTTCCCCCAAAGCTGAGACAAGATATCCAGAGAGAAATTCGCCACCTACCTCCCACTGCCTTTCATTGTTACCAATTTTATTTGATGATGAGTCGGTATCAGACTTCCAGCATGTGGGAAACCAAATCACCTGCAATGGCTGCTGTGTGTTGAACAGCTTGAGGAATAATAACACTGGAATAACTGATGTTGCACATCTCTGAAATCCTCTGCTGCATCCTGAATGATAGAAGAACATTGAAACTTTAAACTAGTTTGCTTTTAGCAGTCATGAGGCTTAAACTGGTGATGTTACTGGGTTTAGCATGGTACATACTCCTCTGTCCTATGCATATGTCTGTAACTTGAATATGTGTTGCATCATTTAGATGCCTCTCTCGTGCACAGATATGCATGTGTGCATAACCTTGCCATTATTTATTGTCCCATTAAAATTCATATGTGTACTTACGTCAGGGAAAAAAGTAAGTAAAAAGGAAGTACAGAGTTCAAGAACTTACTACTACATTGTTCCTCATTATGGTATTTTAAGATTTTTAGAAACTTATTTTGACATGTAAATATAACCACGGACAATATTTTTTTTCTAAAAAATAAGTAAAAATCGTACCTTTATAGAAATGGGCATTGACAGCCATCCAGTCTTTCAACATAATCCATTGCTGTGGACTGTTGTTGACTACTAAATTGACCAGAAGTACTTTGTGCTAGCTGTCATATTTATTGTCATTGCTCTATTGGCTGGTTGTTTACTCCTGTTTGTCATTACCCCTTTTTAAAAGACAGCACCCTTGAAGTGCTTTACATTTGGATCACTGTGTGGAATGATGCCTGTTCCAGCTCTCCAAGGAGGAATGGATGAGAAATGGATTTCAGATATTTTCTACGTGGTATCGCAACCAAAACCACCACTGGCTGATGATGGCAGCCTGCACATCCCTGCTGCTCAAAAAGTGGGGGATTTGATCCAAAGTTCAGAGCAAGCAGAAACCTCTTACTTCTGCAGGTGATGTGTTTAAAGAGTGTGAGCTTGTATTTAACAGGAAAAAAACCCAAACCCACAACTGCTGCTGACTTGTTTTTTCAAAGGTTTGGTTGTGAAGATTAAAGAGGGTTTTTATAGTATAAGCTTGAGAGAAGACTTGGCATGAGGCTGAATGAAAAGTTACTTGCTGTAATACAGCTCAGTTAAAGCAAAGGCTTTTTCATGCATTTGAGTTTTTATGTGTTTGTAAACTTTAAAAAGCTATATGACTCCAAATACACTTGCTTTAGGGTTTCACATGTTGGGCAGCCGTACTGCTAATAAGCTGATGTGTTTCCTAGAACATTTTTAGTTGTGAAATGTCCTATATACACATTTTCATGTGTGCTTGGTTCTGAGTAAGCTGCTGATTTGTGGATGTTGAAGGAACTTTTGCTAGTTTGTTGTAATCATTGTCTGATGTAGGTTCTTATTATTTTTCCCTTTCTAACTCTTCAATGCAGTAGAGAAGCTTTATCAGCTTTTCACAAAGTAGGAAGGATAGAAATTCCACTTGGGGAAAAAAAAGTTGACCAACCTCCCCTTTTCTCCCATTTTGCTGAAAAGGCTTGCAGAAAGGGGACTGAGGAAGAGCAGAATTGTATTGCCCTTAGGTCTACAATTTAAATCAATTTGATGTTAAACCAGTGACTGTTTTAAGATCTGACGAATCACTACCAGAGTTAAAAGCCCCTATACCACAGTGCTTGGAAGCTGGCATCCCAGGCTTCAGGAGTGATTTGTATCTGGCCCTAGTACCTCATGCAGTACTATAGCTTAAAAGGGTGACAAGCTAATTCTTGTGAAGGGTTTTTTCAAAAAAAAGAGACAAGGTCTTAAACGTTTTTTTTTTTTTTCTGTCTTTTTTTTCATTTGAGACCTTTTCATTAGTAGCTGAGACAGCCCAGTCATACAGGTAGAGAGCTGCAAATGTACCACCTTTACAAAGACGGAGGAAAATCAGGAAACAAATGTTAAATAGCTGAAACAAGGTGCAGGAGGGTCTGTGGTGGCATGAAGGTTTTACTGGCAGTGTCCAAGATGCCCACATACTAGTGAGCTAGGCAGGTCACCCCAAATGGGCTCCAGTAAAAGCTTTAATATTAACACAACCAGTCCCATTTATAGACATATCTCTCTGTCTAAATATAAATTGCTCCCACTCAAGTCTAGACCAACATCAGAGCAGTGCTGGTGTTGAAAGTGGGGGTTAAGAATTAAGAGTACAAGACACGCTATTCTTTAAATTACTGCCTATTACGATGAGCATCTAAACTTTGTGGCAGCAGTGCAGCTTTGAATGCCATTGTGTCACCCAAGACACCTCTTCCTCATGTTTAGGCAGCAGAAGGGTACACGTGGTAGATGTGACCTGTAAGCTAAATGCTCTCCTGCATGCGTTTAAAGCTTTGAGAGTGTTTCAGTGCGTGGATGGATGGATAGATCAGTAAATGACTTTCATTGCTGACTGTTTTCAGCAGCTCAGTTTTAAATGAGTCCTTCAACTGTTGCTACTTTGTTTAATCTGCTCACTTACTCGGAGCTCAGCATTAGAGAAGCTTTCTAGGAGGTAAATGTTGTCCTGATTACAGAAGAGGTTAGTTTGATTGTGTTCTGCACAGACCTTGAGTTCTTTTTTTTTTTTTTTTTTTTGGTTAATTGAGAAATATATGCTGTGCACACAGACAATTAGGATAAATAAGCAAGTGTCGTGCTTGGAAGTGCACATCCAAATATACAATTGTTATGTTAAGATGAGTGTCTTGGAGTGTTTCAAATTAAAACCTGATGTCCTGACTCTTTAGCACTGGTCTTGCTATGTGTTTGAGTGGGTTTTCCTTTTAGATTTGTAATTTAATGTATGTTAGTAATAGCTGAATGGAGTGAAAAGGATCTCAAAAAGTGTCTTTCACTTCCTTTTCATTTAACATAAGAGCTTTTCTTTAGTTTATTTGCTGTGCTGCCTAATAGCTCTTATCAAAATAAATAAGGGCAGAGCAGCTGCTCGTAAATGTAGGGAATACTTAAAACATGTAATGTACCAGTGTGAAGAAAATGAAGTATAGTGGTATTTCTGGTAAGTGTACTAAAAAAGATACATCCAGGAGCTTTGATCAAATGCCAGCTCTTACATCAGTCCTCTTTGTAATCTTTCTTGCTGATCTGTGACCTTGACCTTGTGTTTGTGTTTGTATGTCAAATCTATTTTAGGGATGGACAAACTAAGTTCAGTTCAATAGGGTTTACACTCCAGCTTCATGGGCTACCTCAGTAAAATACAAAAATTAAAATATTTGGATCAGTTAAATTTTCAGTCATTTTTTAAGGTTTCAGTTGGTTTGAAGACATTGATTTTGTTGTTATTGTTGTTCTTTTAGTTTTGTTTTAAGAGATGGTTCTTACAAAGACATCTTTAGCTCACCGGTAAACTCTTCTAAATTCAGCATGGGCTTTCTGCCTGGAGGTGGGGTTTTCTCTTCAAGCATCTCACCAGTGGCTGTGCTTTTGTTTGGCATTGAGTGAGGTTCAGCAGTGAAAGTAGTCCCTGCTCTTTGTCCTTCCTCATGCCACTCGTAACCCCGTGTTCCCAGAGGGAGAAGTGCAGAACAGACACTTGGCAGGATCTTTGGGGTTTCTTTGGACTGTGACGAGGCCCTTAGTCTGGCTTGCCAGACTTAGGAGCTTTGTGCCATGTGCACTCAGCAGGTTCTTGAGCAGAGCCCTTATTTTGAACATGTGCAAACAGGGCAGCAGGCTTGGTTGGTCTAACTTAGGGCATATGGGTTCCTAAAGCCTTAGTGAGGTTGTTGGTTTCACAGGCATTGTGAAATAGGGTCCCAAATTAGCTAATATGTATGTGCAAGTATGGAGTAATAGATTTATTTTTGACAGTCTTTTATTTCTGGGGTAATGTCATTTTATGTAGAAAATCACATGCTTTCTTCAAAAATCAGTCACATATCTATCTTGCTTTGTTTTATGCTTTTGAATTTGGCATAACCACGTGTTTTGACTGTCTTGACAGTAATGGAACAAGCAATAATAATAAGTAGCTTCATTTTTTTGCTATTGCAATTGTTTTCTCCATAAAGAACCCATTAAAAACAGATATAAAATGTTTCCTTTCCACAAATTTGTGATGGCATATTATCTTCTTAAAATGCATGGCACCATTGTCAGCATAAATTTTGAGAAATTGTTTCAAAGTATATGTCCTTAGAGTGAGGGGTAGTTAAACACTTCCCCTTACCAGCTATCCATTGTTTTTGCTTTGCCTTTGTGGCAGTAAATACTATTTTCACTAGTTTTGAGTCAAATTGGTATTTCAGTTGTTCTGATTTGACTCATGGCTAGGGGTGAGGTGCAGTCCTGTTCTTTGTGTGAGGGTCAGATGATCATCTCTCTATACATCTATATGACTTCAAGTCCTTTTAATATTTTACTTAGGGATTTATGTTGTGAACGTTTTTAGATTAACTCTGGCATTGTGATAAGGACTCTTTGTCCTTTTGTCTTTACAGGATGTTACGAGCCTCTTCTCCCAAGGTTTCGCTAAAGCTGGTTCTTACGTTTTATCTTGAATTTCGCTTTATTGCTGTTTTGGAGAGGGAAAAGAAATCATCTTTTTTTTTTTTACTTCAATTGAGCTAGTAGAGACCATCTCGCTAATGTAGATTTTTCCTTTCCTACTTAAATGTAGATATACTAACCTTTTCTGTGTCCACAACAGTCTATGTAAACACCATCCACAATAAGCTGAAATCTCCTATTACAACAGAAGCTGTAGTGTCCCCTCCGCTCACTTAAAAAAACCCCCAACGAACCCAAACCACAAATCATCTGGGTCTCTAACATGGATTTATGGGGGTTTTACATATAGTTGAATACTATGTGACTGTGGTCCTGTATTTCAGCTTGCCTGGAATTCCTGTGTATTTGTGTTCAGTTAGCTGAGACCTCTTCTGTTGAGAAGTCTACAAAGTGACTTTCATTCATAACCGTGAGATGCTTGGTCCCAAGTGAAACACAGCTATTACTGTCAATAAAATACTGTGCATTACTTTTTAGTCCTTTGTTGCTCTTCGACATCTGAAACCAATTCTTGGTTAAAATAACATAAAGTGACTTAACATATGCCAAACCCCCTTATTCCAAGAAATACACCGTTTTAGTTTTAGTGCACTGCTATCAATAAATGCCTGTATCTTTAGATCCATCCAGCAAGCAGAAGGTCAGAGTTGTGTGGAAATGCATTATCTGCATGCATTGATCATAACTCAAAAGCATGATTGCCCAGGAGAGGACATTGATTTCTTCACTGTATATTAATCACACTTCATTCTTGGGGAGTTGATGCAGAGTTAAATGCATAATAAGTGATTTGGTTTTGTAGGTGTCAAAGGGAATGGAAGTCTGGTTGAGTTTCCTTTTAATTGCTTATTTATAGGCAAGTGGTTTACCAAACACGGGAAAGGTGCATCCTCTGTCCATTCTGTTGTATATTGTCTTGGTCTGTTCTGAAAACAAGTCTTTGTATAGATTTTTGTATGTTTTTTCCTCTTGGTCTCTTGAATAAGAAGATTCAATTAACCAAAAGCCTTTCTGCTCACTGTATTTCTGAGCTTGGATCAACACCCTTTCCCACATTAGCTGAGATTCAGTAATACATGCTATTTCTGGATCCCTGCCCTAAATGGATGTGTGGTGGGGGTGTAACTTCTCTGCATTATCTTTTCGTTTCTGCCCTTTTTGTCTGCAGCAGCAGCAGATCATTGAGCAGTGACTGATGGGACAGGTTTAGGTGTCAAATACTTGCTTCCTTCACAGGTGGTGTTTGTAAGTTGAATGTCTGTTCTTCCTCATTCCTTATGATTAGCAAAGACTTGGCAGAGAGTGTGTTTCTAAGTTCATGCCTAGAGTGTTAGCAGGCCATAATCAACCAAGTGAACTCGAAGATGTCCTTTACAGTACCATTAAAGAACAAAATACAAATATTCCTTCAGTAGTATTTGTAAGAACAAATGTATGTGTGTGAGTCTGGGTAGGGAATTGATAGAAATGTCTGTGAAACACCGGGTGAATTGTAAGTTATACGAATGGCACGGAGTATTCTGCATGTAGGAGTGATTATTTCTGTGATGCTCTGTTCTTGTACTTGTTAGAATAAGAAATACTTACTCTTAAGGTAGGCTGAGCTATTGTTTGAAGCGTGTCACAGCATGAAAAATGGCCACACGTGTTCCGCCTCTGAACTTTGCACAACTTTCCAGCAGGAGGTTTTGACGTGCAGGCCAGATTTGGATTAAGCTGCGTATGGTGCTTAAGTGTACTTGTAAATCTTGGAGAGCTGCTACTGAGGCTTTCACAAACTCAGCTTTCACGGCAGTTGTCTGCTCGGCGTGCCCTCCTTCCCATGCACTTCATCTGTTTCGGAGGTTTCATTGGGTTTGGGGTGATGTTGGATGAGGGATTTTTTTTTTTTTATTTGTCAGGTAGGGTTTTGGTTGGTTGGTTTGGCGTTTGACTTTTTGTTAGGGCGATTTTTGGTTTGTTTTTATTTTTTTTTCCTTATTTTCAGTTTCTTTCCCACTCCTTACTGATAGCTTTATGAAGTAAGATACAAAAGCACAAATCGCATGTAACTTAGGGAAAAATGTCTGCCTGCAGCCTTCTGCAAGCTGTGCACGGCAGTCTGGAAGATGGGGCTGGGATGGGTTGAGCACCAGCATTGGATGAGTCTCAGTGTAGGCAACAGTGCTCTGAATTTGGGTTTTCCACATGGCAATGCTTTGCCACAGAGTTTGAGGCATTCCCACTTGCGTGTCTCTCCTGGCAGGGTGCGCAGCCTCCCCAAGCAGCCCTGTATGGGTATGGAAACCTCCCTGACATTTCCACACCTCAGTTCTGCACACGCTGGAAATGTTGTGTTCCCCCTTGGTATATATATTACGTGCCATCCCAAAGCTCCTCGTTGTTGTCGTGGGGTGGAATTCCATGGTCTGAGTGAGTCACAGATTCCCGGACTGGAGAATCCCATGTGAAATCTGAGGAGTGGAGGGACACTTGAGATGAGGTGACTGAATCCCCCTTTCCACACTCCAGATGGAATGTTTAGGAACAGCCTTCCCTTTCTTATGTGCCTCTGGCACCACTATTAACAACAGCAGTAATCAGCATTTATATTTTAGTGGTCTCTTAAAGTCTGAAGTAGATCTAAATAGTCTCTACCAGGAGAACAGTTGGGGTTTTTTCTTCCCCGCTCCGTTGCTGGTTAGCTAACATTTCAGTCCAGTGGTCTGTCAGGTCTTTATTCTCAGAGGCAAAACTGTCGTGTGCCTGCCGTGCTCTTGGTTCTGTGTTTCTGTCAATTCTGTGTGGCCTAAAGGCTTCTCAGTTACTCAGGGTTTGTGCGCTTTCATAAAACGGTAGATTTTGCATCATTTTGAGCTGTTTCATCGTTGTTATGGAATTGGTTTGTTGTAGTATTTTTCAAAATCCTATTACTGAAACTGCTAAAATAATCAGAAGGTTTTGTTCAGGCTGGTTTGGGTCTCATCCCTTCTACACACCCCATCCCCACCGTGAAGAAAACACCTCTTTCTGTTGTCTAAAACGCAAAGTCGGGTCGGGGCTGGGTTTGGCAGCACACGGTTAACAAAGCACAGGGGAGAGGCCTTTCCATTCCTAGGCTCGTGCAGAATTTGGCCGTGAAGCCGTGGCTGTTGCTAATCCCGCGTTATCCAAGGGGTGTTGCACAGAGGGAGCCATGCTGCCGTGTGCTCCGTGCCAGCCTGGAGGGAACAGCCCCGGCTCAGGATGGGGAATGCCAGCTCTGGTGGGGTTGGAGGCTCGGGAGCCTCTTCAGAATTCCTGGCAGCAGCCGGAGCTCCTGCTGCAACACGATTCCTCATGTGCCCTCTCCTGACTGAGCTGTCTGAAAGGGATAGGCTGTCCTTCCCATGTTTAAAATGTCTTTTGGAGTCAGTCAGCAGGCCTAGGAGGAGTGAATAATGTGCCAAGCTCCTGGGAAGAAGCTTATTTTTGCTTTCTCAGACTGATACCCTACAGTTGTAGGAGACGGGCCTGATTTATTTTATTTAAATGAATTAGTTGTAAAAAAAAAAACCTTCTGGATTCCCAAGTTCTTTTGAGTGCAGCTGTGGGAGAATTCACCCACTTATTGCTGAGTTTTGCTCCCCCATCTGATCATTTCTGCTTTTTTCTCTTTTTTTTTTTTGTCCTTTTTTTTTGTCTTTTTTTGTCTTTTTCTGAATTACATTTGCAAAGGGAACCTTCAGAATGTCTTGGCTGCCTGGATCAAAACTGTGAAGAGGTCTCAGCTGCTCCATTCATCTGAACAGATTTCTGACACAAATAAAGCATGGATTTCAGAAAGCAAAGCACTTAAATACTTGATTCTCTTAAAGCCTGTGCTTCAAGTACCATTGAAGTACCTGCTGGTTTGTGCAGCTTTGTGCGTTTGGTGCCGGGATTGTTGATCAGGGCTGTTTGGCTGCTCAGAACCTTTGCAAAAAGAGACAGCTAAAGACTGAAGTGCTTTTAGCAGCACTCTGAAAACATCCTTCCTACTGAAATCAAAGGTGTGCGCATTGAGCTTAATAACAAAATAATTCTGAGACAGCAAGTCTGGTTTCCCCCACTCATTCTTAGTTCACTGCAAGACTCTGCTGCAATTCCTGGTGCATCTAGGAGGTTTTTTTTTTTTTTGAGATCCTAATTTCATTGTGCTCTTCAACATTTCACTGCAGGCAGCCATAAGGATGGGGAATCCCTTAAAGTCCTGTGTTATAGGTACTTACTCAGTGCTGGTACTGGAGCTGCTGAGTAACACACAGCCTTTAATATATTTATCCTCAATTATCTTTTTGAAGTTTCCATCTATTATTACTCCATCTGGGAAAACAGGGTACAGAGAAGTAAAACCAGAAGTCAGCCAGCCTGTCTGCAGCACAGTGAGTAATTGGACCCCTGGATCCCAAGCTGCCGCTGTAATCACTGTACTGCATTCCTCAAATCTGTAATAATTAAAATGACAGTCTGAGCCATTGGCTGATGTGGTGGGCTGGAGCCTTTACACTTGGGAATATGAGAATGGGAAGTCAATGAAGCTAGTAAGAGACTTTTTCTGACTCTTCCAGTAGTAGCTAAGCATTAGAACACCAAATTTATTAAATAACTGAAGATTTTTATTTCACAGACCAGTTTGACTTGAGCTTTACAAATGCATGTTTTGATTTATCTCAACTTAAAAATAGAACGTAAAATTGCTACAGGAGTTTAGTCATCATGAAAGAACTCTGAAATGTAGTTAAAAAAATGTTTTATCTATGTGAACATATACTAATCTCAACCTCTATTAATCATTCTAACAATGTGCATGAGTTTGGGTAATGTGTCTTCTAATAAATGTTCATGTGGGCAATCTGCTAGCCATTGCCAGTTTCCTAAATGAATACCTTAATGGTTTCTGTAAGATTTTTTTTCCTATGATCTTGAATTGAGACTGCAGAAGACAACACCTTGATAATACCAAGGTTTTGAATTATCCAATAGATTATGTAACCCTCGTACTCAGATAATGCTAGTCTAGTGTTGCTAATTTACTGTGGCACTCTGTTCCATTTAGCAAAAGGATTTAACTGGAACTGCTAGTCTGGGGTATTGGAAAAATGTCTTGTGAGTGTGATTTTGCTAGTTAAATTGTGAACTGTCTAAAATTTCTTAAATATCAGGAACTGCATATCTATTGGGTGAACTAAAAGTCTCTTGTTTGTTTAGAGTCTCCAGTCAGGTTTTGCAGTTGAGGCTTTCGTTCATTCAAAGAATTCCTTAAAAATCAAAAACAAATATTCAGGAGCAAAAAGCAAATGGCTCTGTTGTGCTTTAACATATTAGAAGCTGTGTTCTCCTATTTCATTATCTTTTTCAGCAGTAATATTTTATGATGAGCAAAGGATCTTAAAGTTTGTTGTTACTATTCCTTTAAAATCTTTGTGGTGGATAAAAGTATTTGTAGTTTGCAAACAAAGAAAAACTTCAGCAACTGCAAAAGTGCAGTTAATATTCTGGACATATGCGGTTCAGTGAACGTTTTAATATTCCCTTATTTTCCATATACTGCCTACAGTTTCTCCTTAGGCACATTCTGAAAGGCTGAAGAACTGATTTCTCCTGGTGTGTTTCACTTGGGGAGTGTCTCACCAGGTTACAGCATCTGTGCTGTGGATTCTGCTGCTGCTATAGTTTTGTCTCCGTAAACGTGGCTTAATGAGCTGTAATCAGTGGGTGCTCCTGGAGGTTCTGCAGAACAGTTGGGTTTATTTCTCACAGTACAGAAGTCTGGGAGAAGAGTGTAGAAGTGACAAAATCCAGTGCATTTAGAGTAGTTGGGGTCAGGAAAGCACGTTAACTTATTGATTTATTTTGTCATAGTAATTAAATATAATTTTTAAGTCTAGAGATTTGTAGATCTTAGCAGTTGCTTCAGCCCTTACTGGGAAATAAGAAATCTGTTGCTATATGACTTCTCCTTTCTCTTTCTTCTGCCTTTTCTTTTAACTTTCTTTTCTTTTTCCTTACCACTGCTCTGGTAATTTCTTAAATATTTAATTTCAAGAAAAAATATTAATATTTCAGTGGGTCCGGGGAAGTTCTTTTGTACAGTCTGTACCTATTTAGAAGGTAGCTAAATGGCTGCATTAGTGTCCTGCTGAACTTTTAATTTCCAAAGCTGGTTTGGATTTGGCATGAATCTACACCTCTGATGGACATTGTCATGTGAGATTTTAACACTGTGTACCTGTTACAGCACTAGATCAAAAGAGGCTTTGTGAAAGGATTGCTGATGTCCTGTTGTGATGTGTTAAGTGCTTTCCAGATTTCATCCACTTTTGAGAAGCTTCTTTTTAGCAACCTGATTTCATTAAATTTATCAGTATTTCCTTAGCACTGGGTAATTAAAATAAAGTAAAAAATGAAAAAAGTGGCACAACACTTCTTAGAATAGTTATTGTATATAAACTGTAGTGGCTACAGGTGTTATCTCCTGCCAGAGACTTTCGGAGTACCTGAGGGATTTGCATAGATGCATTGTCTTTTTTGAATTACCCAAAGGTGTAGTGAGTAAAGTTGTACTGAATATTGGCTTAATGGTGCATTTGTTTGGGACTCTATCTTAAAGGTGACCTGCAAGCCTTGCTTTTACCAGATAGTCAGAAATCCTGACAGAATTTCAGTTTTATTGTCTTAAATGCAATACAGAGGGTATCAAGTGCTACTTGTTCCATTTCAATAACAGCACACTGTCAGCTTCATTGCTGTTTGAAACATGAAAATCTGGTTGGAGATGAACAGTTCACTTCTGGAAGCTGGAAAAATGTCTTCTGCAGATAAAATGCATTCCCAAATGTTTGAGGAAATTAGTCTAATTGTATTGCTGTTACTGTTGCTGGATATTTGATGTTTTCATTGGAGATCTTGTTTTGTTTATTTTTCTAGGGATTTATTATTTGTGATTTATTCTGGTTTTGGGTTGAAACTCTGCAAAAGCCCACCCAGATGTACAGAGTTTTTTGAATGAACAGTAAGATGATCAGTAATTTTCCATTAGCTGAATCCACATTTGTTTCATGTTTGAAGGAACATTGTGTCTTTTACAGGTAATTATGTAAATGCTGGTTAGTGTGGACATGTATTTCTGAGAGAAGTACTGAGACCTCAGTAATAGCTAACAGCTTTGCATTTGATACTTAAATGCATGGATATAACATTTACACTACAATGCATTGCTGGTTAGATTTTTTGTTTGGGTTTGTTTTGGGTGGTTTTTTCCTTTTTAAGATAGCTCCAATTTTAGAGTTTTTCTAGATGACTGAAAACCAATTCAGGGAATATTTGCCCTGGGAGATTAAGGATGGTTAACATTACAGTTATTTAGTAGTTCTTATTCTTTACTTTTTAAAGATCTGATTATTTTCTGACTTCTAGTTGCCTGTAGGTTTTGAATTAAAAACTTGCCTCTGGGAAATCAATCATAAAATATTCATTCCCTTTAAGGAGGCAAGGATTTCATCTGTGTACATCCCTTTTAATCTTGTAAATACAAGTTTTCAATGGAGTTTTAGCCCATGAAAGCAAACTGCAGAGTTCAATATGCAGAAGGACACTTACCTTTGCTCATGCTGAATATTTATGCCAGTTTGGTACTGAATGAGTGAAGGAGGATGCGTGTGTGGGGTAATGATCTCATTATTGAGCTGTGGTGACTGAAATGTTCTTGCTGCCATTGACCAGCCCTGTAAGTGAAACTGAAGAGCTGCCTCCAGCACAGCGCCATTGCTGTGCATTTTAAAACAGCTTTTTATTCCAATATTATTATTTTTTGCCCCATCCAAGGAAGTATTCAGTAGAGATATCGTACACTCTCGAAGAATAACAAGACTTCAGGGAAGAACTGGTTTGGTTTGGTTTTGCCATCATGTTTCATGTCCAGAAAGAACGTAAAGGTGAAAATCCTCCAGGGGAAGGGAGGATTTTGATTCCAGGATTTATGTTGCATCAGGAGCATAAGCAACCTTTTCCCCACTCTTATCACATGATTGCTCAAATAACTTGTGATGTCTGGGTGTTGTAAGAACAACAGATTTCACCCTTGTTGTGTTACCATACTGGCTTTTGCATTGGTGCTTAGTCCTGGGCAGCATTAACAACTTTGTTTCTACTTTCAGAAAACCATCCACCTGCCAAACAAAAATGTACTCATATATATGATGCTGTCTATTCTGTTATTTGAAAACATATGCAACGTGAAACTAAACACTGCCTTTTCCTATTAGATTGATTTAAGAGTGATAGACTGTGTGTCCTGTGTATTTACATTTACAGAAGAAAAGTTCATGCAACTGTGAAGTAAAATTCAATGGATTTTTAAAAAAAGTGGTGTTTAGAGTGATTCAAGATTTTCCTTTCAGGTTTGCTGTTCCTTATTTTTAGCTGCAGAATAGTGAAATTCAGGGAAGGCTTGTGGTAGCTGTGCTTATGATAAGTAAGCTTGATTTTTGTGTAAAACTCTGTCTGAGAGCTGTTTTGATGAAGTTCTTTAAATTAGATACCATGTATTTTGTCCTTTATTTGATTTTTAGTTTCTTCTGGAATATGTGTATTGTTTATGTATTCTGAATCTCTGCCCAAGACAATGAGTGGGGGGTTGATTTTGGATTTTTTTTTTTTTAAAGGAAAAAATGTCTTATGCAATTATATCTTAATCCTAAATATTTTATTTCTGTTTCTTGTTTTGTGTTTCCGACTTAGGAATTTTATGTGCTTGGTGGAGATGGAAAAGGAAGAAAAGCAAGCTGGCTTCCTGAAGAAAGAAGGCAGCAAGTACCTAATGGAACTTTGCTTCAGTGAAACCATGTTTTGAGTTCCTCCTAGACATCGTCCATAAATATCCTAGATATCAGCTGATTGCTATGATTGGAAACCTGGCTCATCAAACAGTGTACACTGGGAGAAGCCTGCCTAGGATAATACATTTTCTATTGTTTCTGAAAGTCTCTGAGAAAACACTGTAGACATCTACCTGTTGTTAACTCTGCATCTTGACTGAGCAAAACTAGTCTTTGAAGTGAACAGAAACAGAGCCTTTTTGGAAACTTTTATTGAACATGACTCATGGAGAAGAGCTTGGCTCTGAGATGCACCAGGATTCTGTTGTTCTAACTTACCTAGAGGGATTACTAATGCATCAAGCAGCCGGAGGCTCAGGTACTGCCGTTGACAAAAAGTCCACTGGGCATAGTGGAGAGGATCAAAACTTTAAGATTTCAGGAAATATATTCCCCAGCTGTCAGAGTAATGGTCCAGTTCTTAACACAAGTACATATCGGGGATCTGGCATGCTGCACCTCAAAAAAGCAAGACTGTTGCAGTCTTCAGAAGACTGGAATGCAGCAAAGAGAAGGCGGTTGTCTGATTCCATTGTGGATTTAGATGGAAAAAAGGAAGCTTTGTTGGCTGGCATGGTTGAAAATGTGCCTAAAGGGAAACAGGATAGCACATTACTTGCCTCTTTGCTTCAGTCATTCAGCTCTAGGCTGCAGAGTGTTGCTCTGTCACAGCAGATTAGACAGAGTCTTAAGGAGCAGGGCTATTCTCTTAGCCATGATTCTTTACAAGTGGAGAAAGATTTAAGGTGCTATGGTGTTGCATCCAGCCACCTGAAGACTCTGCTGAAGAAGAGCAAAGCAAAAGATCAGAAGCTGGACAACAGCCTGCCTGACATCACTAAGAACCTGCCCAAAGAGAGGTTTATAGAATCTCCTCATGCGGTGCAGAGCGGCCCCAAGGTGATGAATGAGCCTCTGTCGTGTGCTGCAAGATTACAAGCTGTTGCAAGCATGGTGGAGAAGCGATCCAGCCCTGCTGCCTCGCCCAAGCCCAGCGTAGCGTGCAGCCAGCTGGCTTTGCTCCTTTCCAGTGAAGCCCACTTGCAGCAGTACTCCAGGGAACACGCTTTAAAAGCACAAAATGCCAATCAGATCGCAAGCGAGAGACTTGCAGCCATGGCCCGGTTACAGGAAAGTGCTCAAAAGGACATGGGCCAGTTTGGTTTGGCCAAAGGAATGACAAGCCATCTCAATGGTCAGGCAGGATCGTCCCCCAAAACAGTCGCTGGCAAAGGCAATATGGCACCATTTCAGAGTTCGGTGGGAGTCATGCACTCACCTCCCAAAACCATGGGATACAAAAGTACCGTGGAAAGGAGCAACCTGAAAACCTCTCCCAGCAACAGCTTGCTCTTACATCTGCTGAAAAGCCAGAATACCACCAAGCACGTGAAAGGGCGTGAGCAGAGTGAGAGAGCCAGCATTTTTGAAGACAGCAGCACACCAACAACTGTTGATGAGTATTCAGACAACAATCCCAGTTTTACAGAAGACAGCAGTGATGATGAAAGCTCCCATTCTAACTGTCTTCCTATAGACCTATCCTTTAAACAGAGGACAGATAAACCAGATGCAGGTCCACCTGCATCACTGGATAACCTGACTCAGTCCTTGCTTCGTAACTGGGATCCAAAAGTTTCCTGTCCGGAGAGCAAGGAAGAGAAAGACACTCCGAAAGCTTCTAAGCTGAATCCCCACCAGAAAGTAACACTGCTTCAGCTGTTACTTGGGCATAAGAGTGAAGAACAGGCAGACAAGAGTAATGATCCTCAGGGACCACACAGTACAGCTGATGTGGCAAAATTCACTGTACAGACTGGGAAAAGGACTCCTGTTAGTGACAGTCCCAGTGCCAACCGAATGACTCCGTTAAGCACTCCGCCCTTGCTGGCTTCTACAAAAGCAGACTCTCCTATAAATCTCTCGCACCAGCCGCTGGCTGTCAAGCGGAGCTCGCCCCCCTACGCCTGCAGCATCCAGCCAGACAGACTGATGAATTCCGCATCTAAACACTTGATAGACCTGTCCAAAAGCAAAGAAATTCAAGGAGCTAAGCTGAGCAGGACCGATAGTCCCCAGAACTCCTCGGCATTCAGTGCCAGCAAGCTGCTGCAGAACCTGGCTCAGTGCGGCATGCAGAGTTCCATGTCGAGTGAGGAACAAAGAGCTAGCAAACAGCTGCTGGCAGGGAACATGGATAAACCTGTGGGCCTGATTGATAGATTGAACAGCCCTCTGCTTACCAATAAATTGAGTATGCATGAAGAAAATAACAAAATATTCGGTTGTCAGCCCGCACCCCCTGAACAAGGGCTTCCAGGTTCAGAAATAGAAAATCTCCTTGAAAGGCGCACTGTCCTTCAGCTGCTTCTGGGAACTCCCAATAAAGGTAAAAGTGAGAAGAAAGAGAGGATGCTTTTAAGAGATGAAAGTTCTCAAGAACAGACAGACAAAACTTTGAATGAGCAAATATTGACAGTGAAAATAAAAACTGAACCATCTGACGAGCCAAATGTTCCTTATAATTCAAATGCACAACAAGTAAGAGAATGCAAAGGTAACAAATTCCAAGGGTTTGTTCATTCACTGCAGAGAAACACAGCTGCTTCTCCAGCGTCGGAGGAGGTGAAATCCGAGCCTCTTTCACCTCAAGATTTCTCTTTTTCCAAAAATGGCCTGCTAAGTAGGTTGCTGAGACAGAACCAAGACAATTACCCTGCAGATGAGCTGGACAGGAGTCACCGAAACAACGAGCTGACACACCTTGAATCCAAGAGTCTTTGCACAGTACCGAAGAAGAGAAAGCTTCATGCTGAGCCGTTGGAAAGCCCATTAAAAAAGATGAAAAGTAATGTGTCTGATGCTGGAAACAATCATGCTTCTCCTACCGAGGCACTGTATGGGCCTTTGCTTAACCAGCAAGAACTGAAATTCAACAGAAACGATGCTGAATTTAAATATGCTGTAAGTCATGGTTCAAATAGTGAAACTGAAAATAGGAGTTGGTCTAGAGATAGTAAAGGCTTTAATGTGTTGAAACAGCTGCTTCTCTCAGAAAACTGTGAGAGAGATCTGTCACAACATAGGAATAACATACTAACAGAGGGCAAGAAGAAAGGAAACAAAACCAGTGCAACAATCAATAAACCTGAATTCACCATTTCTTCAGTAAGATCATTGGTGGGAAGCCCTGTGCAACAGAACAATTGTGTAGATCACAGAACATTTCAATATCCTGTAGCAGTAAAAAGTCCAGCCAGCTCCCCCTTCCCTGAACATTTGGGGAGTACTGTGTCCAGACTGGAGTCTGACCAGTTTAGCATGTGTTCCATGCCCAGTGAGAAGGGGCCCATCAGATGGGTGATCACGGGCATGGACAAGAATGATTATGAGAAAGACTCTCCAAGACTGACCAAAACCAACCCCATATTATACTATATGTTACAGAAAGGCGGCAGCTCTGTCAGCAGCCACGAAGCACATGACAAAGAAATTTGGAATGAGCCTTCATTTACCGAGAGTTCAACTCGTGTTACAATCAAAGAGGAGTTGACATCTGACACAGAGCTTAAAACTCCTTTTAGTAACTTAAGAAGCCCTTACAACAGCCATATGGGGAGTAACACCTCTCATCAGCATGGTGGTGTGAATGGAGAAGTGCATGGACTTCTGGAAAAAGTGAGAACAATCAAAAAAGAGCCAGAATAAACTGCAGCCTCCTCAGTGAGTTTACAATCAGCGGTTTTGAATCTTTGTTAAAAAAAAAAAAAAAAGAAAAAAGAAAATGAGTATGAACATGACTACTGTATAAATTGAGCATGATTTAAAAAAAAAAAAAAGCATGGTCTAATTGAAACATGTTTTCATTTGATAAACTTTTTATTTTTCTGGTGATGTTATTTAAAATACATGTAGATAAAATTTGCTTTACAGTAGATTGTCACAAGGAAACTAGAAGGGTTGTAATTTGTACAAGATGTTTCTGTATGTATCAGTTTAAGTTATGAGTACTCTTTGATCAGAGTCTTATTTGGATCTGCAAGCTTTTGGTATGACATAAAGTGTAAGCATACAGCCTAGGTGGTGGTAATGCTGCGTTTCCTCCCTCCCTGTAAAATAATCCTTATTTTTTTGAAGCCTGAGCATAGAGACAGTGTACTTTTTTTTTTTTTTGAATGTTTTAAAATGTTTTGTGAAATTTTAAGAATAACTTTTAAGAAATGGAGCAGTCCGTCCAAGGTATTAGCTCGTCACATTGGAAAACCTGCGTCAGTGTTAAGAATTGAAGTGCACTGAAATGTATTTTTTAGTGCTTCCAAAAATTTGTATTGTTATTTTTAAATCTTGTTTGTGGTCCTGCCAGAATAGTGGTGTACAATCTATTTTTCTTCCTTGCCCTGCTCTCAGCAAATGCCTTCCTCAGAATCCTTAGCCATAGTTATGAGTTACTAGTTAGAATTAAGGGTTTTTTCTAGGTTTTTATAAAAAAGGCAGATTTTCATAGGCCCTGCAAGTACTGCATGAGTCCTTTTGTCGGCACATTCCTGTCACTTCCCTGCCGAAACGGGGAAAGCCAAAATGCCTCTTGGAGTAGTGTGATTGAGAAGGCTTAGTACATGTATTCAGTGAGGAAAATGCTGGAAAGCTTGTGAAGGGGATGGGCGGAGTTGTCTGTTCAGCACCATCCTGCTTCCCTGTGGAAGAATACCAACTGCACTACAGCAGCACATCAGACTTTTTCTCAAAGATGGAATAGGATTTTAATGAAAAATGTGTTGGCCTCTTCCTACAGCCAGGGAAAAGAATCTATAATCTGCCAATATTTATTACTCCCTGAACAGCTGATCCATGGTTTAATGCACTAGCCTTTCACTGCAGAAAATCTGGCTTTAGAATGATTTTCCAGGTAGCACTGAGGAGAAAACTGTGGTTTTGTCATGTTCTGTAATGGATAGTGGGATATGTCTGAGAAATCCTTCCCTGCCCTTTTCGGCAATCCCCACCTGTGCTGTGATTTGTAACATCTGGCCATATCGGCCTGAGATGGGAGGAACTGAAAATTGCAGTCAGAGCTGACACACCTTAAAAGAATTGCTGGCAGGGGAAGAGTTGCATGGCTCTGCTTTCCCGTTAGCACTGTCAGTGTTAACTCCATTTGCAGCCCTTATTTCTCTGGGGAGAGGAAGAGGACAAAATCCAATTCTTCTAAATTATATGAGTTATTGGCAAGCAGTTTTGCTGAACTTTTTACTCCCCTGAAAAAAAAAAAAAAAAAAAAACGAAACTACTCTGTGGCTTCTTGATTTCACAGATAGTCCTCTCTGCCATCAGCAAGCAACTAAGCAGTTGGCTTGCACGATTAATGCACGCTACACTCTGGTTTAATTTTGTCTGTTTTCACCATTGCGAGCCGATGACATGACAGAGCTGCTGTTTCTGTCCATCTCATTCTGCATAGCAGGCGTGAGTGATGGGGAATTTTGCTCTTTTCTGTCTGGTTTGGTTTCAGAGATCCTTTTCCCAGACTCCTGGTTTGCTGAGACAGAGCAAGCTGTTGTCCCCTTGTCCCTGTCCCCAGCCCGAGATCAGTTCCTCCTCTTTCCAGTGCAGTTCCTACTGAAAGGGACTTCTCCTGTCTGACAGCTGGAAAATGCACCACTATTCTGTTTTGCCTCCCTCTGGGGTATACCTTCTTTTAGGGAACACAAATATTTGGCAGAATCTGGTATAAAACATTCCCCCCGGTTTTTATGAGAAATAACAGAGCAATTTAAAGATATATTTTTATGTTATTTCGGTGAAGCATAATATATTAATGGGCTGTACAAAGAAAATTTATATTTTAAAACCTTCACACAAATCTAATATCGTTTTAAATGTCATTGTCTGAAGTATAATATAAAAATAAAATTTTGTTTGTCTTTAATATTGCATTTATAGGTGGCCCAGTGACAATTCAGATGTCTCATAGAATAATCATTAATGAGATAAAGTATATTTTGGATTGACAGTGGAACTGAATTCTTTTTTATATGAGTCAACCCAGCAGAAATATTAAAAAGATGGTATTTGTTCCATCCATTAAATGTCTTTTAAAGTCTTAATTGATTATTTTTCTTGAAACAATGTGTATATAAGTAGGAAATATATACAGTATAGAATAATAGATGGTCCCCAGACTAAATACAGGGCTATAATTTGCTTGAAGAGCTCCACTCTGCGGCATGAGAGGATGTGGAATGACCTGGTTGAAAAAACTTCTCCAAAGTTAAATTGAGATGAAGAGAAGGGAAGAGATTCTGACCCTAACAAAAAGTAATACTGGAATCGAACAATGCGCTGACCTTTGTATTTATTCTAGGGTAGTCTATTGTTATAATATATACTTTTGGACATTTAGTTTTGAAAGTTTTATAAAACAGTTAAGTTCAAATGTTAACAGTTTGACCAGTTAAGGATTTAGCTTTCATTTTAGTTGATGTTAATGAAAGGGTATTGCCATTCTCACAGACATCAGTAAACTCTAACATACAAGAATTTAAGTTTGGGACATGGTGTTCATGGAAGAATCTTATCTCTTGTAGGCATTGCAATCTCAAACAGCAGGTAACAAGGCTGAGGCCCTTGAGAAAGGGCAGGACATGCCAAGGGAATCAGCTGCTAAGAGGGCATCTGTCTCCTATACGGATCTCTCCAGTATCACTGGTGTTACCCCCTCCCTAGGAAGGAGAGGTCGTCTTTGAATCTACCCCATCCACATTTACAGCATTGACACCTTAGGACCAAAGGCTCTTTAATTATTTTTATCTTGTAGCGTGGGTGAGTAAAAAGGAGTTGCTATTTTTTTCCTTGGAGACTTTTCTGTCAGAAAAGAGGGCTGTGGGAGCTGGGTTTGTTGCCCCAGAAGAGACTGGTAGGGCTGGCCAGATTTTCCCAAGCAGCTCTAAGATCCCTGGTTTCCACCAGTCCCTGTAGATGAATTGCAGACCAAGGTCATCCCTTGAGTAGCACTCGGTACTCCCAGCAACTCCTGTCTCCCCTAGGCCTTTAGAGTATAGATTTGAAGCAAAATGGGGTCTTGGCAGATCTTGGCAGCAGCAGCAGCTGTACAGGCAGAGCGGTGCAGGATTGTTGGGTGCTGGTGTGTGATCCCGCCATCGAAGGGGCAGGGAGGGAGGGGAGAGCACCTCCCAGTTCCAGTCAGCTGAGACTGCTGGGGGAGAGCTGCCTCCAGCTCTCAGAGCAGCGAGGAGGTGAGTTCGGGAGCTGTCTCTATACCACGCTTAGAGTTGCAGTTGCAGCCCCTTGGAACTGTAACCTGAATTAACTTTGGCCCCACGTGGCCGGGCTGGGGCTGCAGCAGTGGGGTTGTGGAGTGCCCAGTGCCTTGCTCAGGGGGTGTCACCAGCGCCTGGTGGAGCGCCCAAACCCGCTGGATTTGGGGATTGGCTTGGAATTGCCACGCAGATATGCCTTTTCTTTCCAGAGGGAAGTGTCTGGGTCTCAGCTGTCCAGGTTTCTAGTGTCTCCTCTGCCAAAGCTTGATGAAATGATGGTTGGTAAGGCGTGACCGCAGAGTCAGAGGTGGAGAGCTGGAGGGCTTCTCTACTGATACCACACAGCTGGGCAGCTCAGTTTGAGGAGTTTATATGAGATCAAAAGGGAAATCAGCCATAACTTTTACTTTTTGTAGCCATTTACTCCTAGTGACGTTTTTAAATTTTTAATTTACAAGTGTTTTTAAAAGAGAGAAATGAGTGGTTTAAATTTTCCCTGTTAAATGTTGGTGAAAGTATTACAGCTCTCATTGACGTCAGTGACATGATATTACCAGTTTGTTCTCTGCCACATCTTACAGAGGAGTAAACTGGTAAGTATATATTATATATATATTTATATATAATGTAAATATGTTGACTTGTTACACCTATAATATGTTGAAATTGGTTTTTAAAAGGTGATGTAAATAGTGGTTTCCTTAATGAAAAATACATATTTTGTATTGTTCTAAGGCAAAGGAAAAAAAACCTTTTAATCTTTTTTGTTATGTATATTCCATGTATAAGTGTAAATATGATCACATAGGTTTAAAAACTTTTGCATGTATGTATACAGTTGCAAGTCTGGAAGAATGTATAGAAAAATTCTTTTATTTAAAGTTGTGATTACCTGCTGCATGAAAAGTGCATGGGGGACCCTGTGCATCTGTGCGTTGGCAAAAAAAAAAATGTCTTAACAAGTCAGGTCAGTTCAAAACACAACAGTATTCCACTTCTGGACATGACTTCTGCTGTGGTATTTTAGCTTTGTGAAAGAATGTGCTTCAATTCAAAAGGGTCTGGAAAAAAAAAATGCAAACCTACTTTTAAAACATGAAGTGCTCATACAACTATAATAAGTCATGTAAGTTCAGGACTCCATTTTGCATAATTGAAATATTGTACCAGGACTATTCCATCCCTGTAAAACAAAAGAGTATTGATTTTCATTGCCATACATAAGATTTCGGGATTTTACCACAACCAGTTTTATTGTGATGTGTCTTCAGTAATTTAACTGGTCTCATTTTTTTTATTAGAAATTAATTTCCTCATGTGATGTCACAAAACTGTACATACTGCAGTGTGAAGTTTTTTTAAATCTTTCAGTGTTTACTTCCTGCAGAAGATTTGAATAAATGAGAAAAATGGATTGTCTTGATGGTTTTTAAATCTGCTTTATTTCATGTGTATTTTGTATTATTGGAGTGTTAGTGGGCTCTTTGATCAGTGCTGCCAATACAAATTTCTGACAAAAGTACCTCAAGGAACTTAGGTACACACAGCCTTCAGCAAGGCTACTGACTGGAAGCTAAGAGTTGAAATGATGGTGCTGGAAATGAAACAATCTAAATCAGATTAGCAGCTTTACTTCACAAAGCTCTGTATTATGTTTTATTTTAATACCCTTCTGCTTATTAACTTGAGATCAATGACCATAAACTGGAGACCTGTAAATGGGAATTCTCATGTGAAAATAATTTTGAATGTTAAAACATTGTTCAGGTTCCTTGTGCAGGATAAAAAGATCTGTTTTCCCACTAAAATCTACTTTGGTTCATGCCACAAAGAAGACTTCTCAGTTTGTTCTGTTTATGTTCTTAAGCAAACATGTAGAATAAGTGAACACAGTTATTTGCCCATGAAGCCCACACAAAGGTTTAACACTGCACTTCCAACATATTTTGGAGTTTTTAAGACAGTTCATGACATTAGTGCAAATAAAGGATTGCAGCATTAGTGCAAGTGCTTTTTCTCCAGAAAATTTTTGTTCCAGAGCTTCCAGACGTTGTCTGGAGCTGTACAGGTCCAAGTGAGCACATAGGATAGGTCATGGGTAACACTAACAGTTATTTTCATGAATGATCCTGTGCTTCCTGGTCACAGCAATAAATTGTGTGCCTGAGGTTCTTTGGAAGCATTCTGGAAAGCAGAAAATATAGTACATGAAAGTAATTTTAAAACAGTATTTCTGAATCCCTAGATCTCAGCTAGGGCTTCCTGAACTGTATAACTGAGCATTTTAATTGTTCAGTATCCAAAATGGAACAGGATGGGGATGCTGTCTCACTTTGAATACATCACTTTGCAGTACGGATGTGATGCCACCAGTGATGCTCAACTGATGCTTCAGAGGGAAAGGATGCTGACCCAGCCTCTGCACAGAATCTTCTCTCTGAAAGTAGGTTTGATGTGAGGGATCAATGGCTGAGCCAAAATGCAGCCACCTGAAAAAGCAATATCCCTAAGGAGCCAATCTAATCTTCTAATGGCAGTGCAACTTGGAAATAATTTCTTGAAATGCGTGGTTTCATCAATGCTGTGTTTCTTTCAGTTGAGTCTGCCTACCAGGCAAAGCCAACACTGCCTGTTTCTCCAGTGGTGATGCCCTAGGACAGTTCCATGGAGCACCTGAATACCTCTGACTTTTCTGTTATTACTTGGTGGGGGCTTCAGGCTCTTGTAAATTCACTGCAGTTATTCAGCTGTGCTGTAACACCAAGTAAAACTTGCATGGTGTCTACCAGAACAAGCAGGGCTGCGGAGCTGAGCGTATGGTGTGCTAAGCAGCCTGTGGGGTGATGAGGATGTGGAACGGGTGTGATATTCCAAGAACATTCCCCTCTGAGTGAATGTTAGCAGCATTTACTTGGATTCAGAATGAACTCACTCAAAAGTGCTTCACACTGCCAGTGAACTCCAGAGACAGATCTGTGGTCACATGGAGTCTTCTTGGTCCTCAACTTGTTCCTCACAGAATGAAAATTGCGTGTGGTGTTGATGTTTTTGNGGGGGGATAGCAATTTTATGTTGATGGGACTCAGCACCCTAAGTCTTTGCTCCTCAGTGAAATGAGCTGTAGCATTGTGGGTGTCAAGGACAGGTGGGGACTCTGATGGATCATTTGCAGGGATGTGTATTGTGGAAACCTTTATAAGAGTGGAGAAACTCACTGCAGTAGTACAAACATCTTTAGGAAAAGTAAAGCAAATTCTTCTTCACTGACTGTAAACTTGCCAAGAAAAATGTGAGTTTGACAGTAAAGAATACGATGACAATGTTTTGCTGTATGGCACAGCTTGGCACATTAGGGCTATGGAATCCACCCGTGGGAATGTCTGTAGGGACTTGATATGAGCCCAGAGCAGAGGCTAAGGATATGCAGGCAATAATTGCTGATAATATTTTTATTTCCTTTTGATTGTCACAGTGACTCAAAGGGAGCATGGCACAAACTTGGGGCATAAAAATCCTCTCTGCTGGTAGCTATCAGTGCTGCTAATGAAGGAGCATGTGCTGAACCAAGCTCACAGCAGCCCGCTTTGATTTGGCTTTCTGAGGAAGGCTTGCTCTTAATGAATAAAGAGATTTGTCACTATTTCCAGATTACTTTTCTGGTTAAATTACTCAAAACTTAGCTGAATGCAAAACAAACATAATTGACTTGTGAATATGCCAGTTAGATAAACCTGATGCCTGCTTCCACAGTCAGAGTCAGCGTGTGCCTTCCTTCAGTGCATCATGGTGTCTTGGGGAGAGATGGAGAAGTAACTGTCCTCATCCACAGAACAGATGGTCTGGATTCTCTTCATCCAGTCTAGTTTGGGAAGGTGGTGAAAATTTCTCACTAAACAGGAGGCAAAGTGGACTATTCTCTAAGTTAGTGGGTGCTCTCTGGCCCCAGTCTTTACTGAGGCTACTGCTGACTTTTAGAGTCACGCCCTTTGGCATGCTCAAATTCCTTTGAAAATTTCAGTGCAGAGCTCAGAGGTTACTTGTGCAGATGAGCTGTGGGTAGCCACTGAGGCAGATACATCCACTCTGTTGTTACCTCTCTCCATTTGCCTATCTGCACCTCTGTAACTCTAGCAAAATGTTACAGTTTCTCAAGTTCTGCCAGACTAGATTCTATGCCGAATCTCACCACAGGTACTGAGAGAGAGTAAGTGATGAAATTCAAGGATGCTTTGGAGTTGGTGCTCAGTCTCTTGTATATGCTGTGACTTACGAAATGCTATGCTAGAGTTTCTGTGGAAGATGAAAGTTCCTCCAGTAGCTGATATAATTGCACATTTCTTTTTTTTTCCCTGAACTCACATTTTACTCTGAAAGAATTCTGTGCTTTGGTGTTGGGTTTTTTCCAAGAAGCCTCATTGACTCTCACATGCCTCACAAATGGCTCAGTGATTCACCTTTGGACAGCCAGGGAGCCTGTGTCCCTTCAGGTGATTCATGCTGTCTCCACACGAGTGTATCTGTGTGCCTGTCCTCTGTGTGTGCAGTAGTGGACCAGTGGGGGTCTTAGCTTTTGTGCCACAATTATTTTAGGTGGAGAAGGAAGAAAGAGAGTGTAAGAGAATCTTAAGATAGCAAACTATAAGATGTTATTCTCAAGTGTCTTTGATTTTCTAATCCCACTTAATTTTCTACTATTTAACATGGTCATAGTGAAAAAAATTTGCAGCAAGAATTAGATTAAATCCAGGAAAAAAAAAATCTTGTGTAGCTATTCATGTCATAGGTAGTAGACATAGGTAGCTTGGCTTGGGAAGGAGATTAAAGGTAATTTCATTCCAAATCCCTGCCATGGGCATGGACACCTTCCACTCAGTCAGGTTGTTCAGAGCACTGTCCAACCTGGCCTTGAGCACTTCCAGGAATGGGGCAGCCACAGCTTCTCTGGGCAACCTATGCCAGGGCCTCACTACCCTCACGGCAGAAGATTTCTTCCAAATTTCAAATACAAATCTACCTTCCTTCAGCTTAAAGCCATTCCCTCTGTCCTGTCACTACATGTGCTTGTAAAAAGTCCCTCTCCAGCTCTCTTGTAGCCCCTTTAGGCACTGGAAGGTGCTCTAAGGTCTTCCCATAGCCTTCTCTGGACTGAACAACCCCAGCTTCTTGCAGCAGAGCTGCTCCATCCCTCTGATCCCCTTGGTGCCTCCTCTGGGCTGGCTCCAGCAGGTGCCTGTCCTTGCTGTGCTGGGAGCCCAGAGCTGGGTGCAGCCCTGCAGGTGGGGTCTCAGCAGAGCGGGGCAGAGGGGCAGAATCCCCTCCCTGCCCTGCTGCCCACGGGGCTCTGGGTGCAGCCCAGCACACGTTTGCTGAGTTTACAGAGATCAGTACCATCACTTAAATCATGGAGTATTGCTGATGCAGATTTTCTTGCTTCCTAGTCCAAAACCTAAGGAAGCTTTACATTTCATTATGAACAAGTACCAGGAACTGGTTGGTCAGCATGTAAATATGTTAAAAAATCTGAAAAGGATGGTTTAGGTAATCCTTGCATAAAGTGATATCTGTCTCTTTTGTAAGGAACTGTTAACTCTCATGCCATTTTCCCCCTTCCTTCCTCTTACCTATTATTTTGAGTCCTTTCATCTCATCTTTAAACTACACAGGAACCCAGTCATCACCCATGAAGGGCAGAGGAGACAAAGGAAGTATATATTTTTAGACAACTCCTTTGAAATAAGTGTTTGCCTAAGGTACTGTGTTATGCATTGGCTGTATTGAATGCTGTGTCTTGGTGTCTCCTCTGAAAGTATTCACCCAAGGCACTGCATAGTGCCTGCACACTGAGAAGAGAGGTGATGTCATCTAACAGCAACTACCCCCAGCACCCCTTTTATTTTAGAATGCTGCTTACTGTGGCAGAAAGAAGCAAAGTGTGTGACACAAAGCCTTCCCCCCCTCCGCAAAAAAAAAAAAAAAAAAAAATTACTTTTGAAAATGGCACAAAATGAAAACTGCAGGTTCAAGGTCAGAAAAGGAAAATGAGAGAGGATTTTATTTTTTTTTTTCAAAGTGTCCTCAGCATGGTCTAGCTGGCAGCCTGTTGCCTGCTCCCATTCTGTCCCACCACCTGTTTCCCAGAGGAAAGGCACTATGGTGGTGTGGGCAGTGGTTGCTTCCCAGGGGCCAAATTTTGCCATTTGCATGAGATCTGACTCAGAGAGCTGGTGGCAGCCGCTCCCAGCACAGACAAAACCGTGGCAGCTCCTGATAGAGGAAGAAAAGGCACTGAAATCCCCTGCTGAAAATGTTCACAGCCCAAAGAATCGTCGTGTATTTTTGCATGACACAGATTTGCAGTTATTAATTTAGAAGTGGAAGGAATAATTGTCTAGAAACTGACAGCAGCTATTGTATCGAATACATCTCACTCTTTAAAAGGTCTGGGGATAAAGCCAGTTACCTAGAAAAGAACCCCAACTTTTTGTGTATTCAGTGTTTTCAACAGATCTTTTTATTGTCTTCCAGCATCTGTCTAGCACTTGAAAACTTAGTTCTCTTTAGTCAGAAACATACTATTCCTGTTTTCCTGCCATCTTTATCTCTTTTTTTTCATAAACATTTTTGTTGTGCTTCCACTAGAACAATATGGCTTGCTATCACTTGTTTGATTTCAAATTATGCCTGTGACACTGTGCAACACTGCTGCAAGATGTCTCCTGACAGTCCCAGGAACCTCGTGCCATGGACCAGAAGTCTCCTGTGACCCAGGCTAGCTGCTGTGCCTTGCTCCTAGGGCCCCTGGAGCAGTAAATGGTAATGTTGGTCATACGTGATTCTGAGCACTGTATAAATTCCTGCCAAGTTCAGTTTTTCTGTCTCCCAGTTCGGATCAAGGGGATATGGAGATTTTTGGCAGTACATTATGGGCTGCAGAAGTAGCAGCCGGTTTCCAGTCATCTTCTGTGTTCCTGTTAGCCTGCATTAATGGTGCAGCTGTGCCAGTGTCACCCTTTGAGCCTGTGCCCAGTTGGCCTGAAGCGAACACGATTCCACAGGAGCCGAGATGGTGCTGTCCCTTTTGATGTGGAACATGGCTGCCTGTGGCATGGAATGCTATGCCTTGCAGGGAAAGAGAGGGTTCAGCTTAGGAGAGCAACTTCTTGACATCTGTGGAAACATCTGTGGAGCAGGGCACAGCTTCTTGTGTTCTGCATTTTCACTCCAGGTACTTGCTGTCCTCCTCTGCTCAATCCAAGAATTATTCTGGAGTGGGAACCAGGAGGGGAAGGGTCAGATGGATGAGAACAGCATTTGTTGGGCAAAATTCAGTCCCTAGAGCAAATCAGAGGGTGATGAAGCACAGAAACCTCTGTTCAGAAATGCATTAAGACCAGGACACACCTGCAGCAGTATGATGGTCAGAGCAGTGCTTAGAGAGATACTCTTTTTTTATCTGATATTCAAATTCCTGAGACCTGGCAGGGATTTAAAGAGGTACTGTAAGAGGGGCAATGTAATGGAGCCCTGCTGGGCACAGGGGCTCTGCTGCTCAGTGGGGTTGGGGGATACACAGTGGCCAGCTGGGCAGATGGTCCATCCTGAGTCTGGAGGGAAGGATGGCTGGGCTGGGCTTGCTGAGAGTCCAGCATAATAGGGAGATGCAGAAAAGGACCTCAGGAGGAGTGTTGTGGCACAAGGATGCCTTACTTCGGCATCTGAGCAAGCAAAGTCAGGTTGTAAAGCCAAAATGGCAGGACTCCTGTGAAAGCAGGAATTCTGTTTGCTGTATTTTCTTTTTCCACAGCAGAAGTTACAGCTGCTTTTTCATCTCTGCTTACTTGGGCTCTGCAGCAATTGCTGCAGTTTTCCTGCCATGAGCAAGGGTGGCTCTTTCCACAGCATCTGTATGAGACAAATCTGTGTTGCTTTCAGGGGTTGTCTGTAACCTGTCATGGCTGGTTGTATTTCCTACCACTATCCTCACAGAGAGAAGAATAGGGATGGTCCACAAATTATTACTGAGGAACCCCAGATTTGAATTGCAGTTGACTCTGGAGTGGGGCTTATGGTCATACTATATATCAGGATTTCTCTGCTAAATAGGTGAAAAAAGAGTTCTTATTTTAGAAAGACTTCAATGCCAGTGGAGTATCAGCTGCACATATGTGTGACATAGACAAGAGAGTATAATTTGCAGTATCTCAAGTTTGGGCGTGTCAGAATGCATAGAATGTGGGTTGGCCTTAGAATTTAGAGCACCTGAATGTGAGGATTCCTGTCAGATGGCAACATCCCTGACAATGATAGGACTGCCATGATGTGGTCAGAAACATCTTGGCAAGTGACAGATCACAGAGTGGACAGTGAACTGCACAACTCTGAAGCAGCTTCTTGTCTGCATCGATTATTTAAATCACACTCTCTAACCCTGCCCCTGCTTGGGTCATCTCACCTGAGACCTTTGAGTAAAACTAGGTTAAAATGTACTGGCAAGAGAAACATTTTGGAAATGTAACTCACAGTGCATTAAATGAGCAAATTTAAAAGGCAGGGTGAGTGAAGAAAATGTAAGAAAGGTTTCTGAAGCCAGTGAGTAACCAAAGCAGAAACAGGGCACTGGCTCTAATTTGTACCTGAAACCTGTGAAAGCTGACCCCAGGCTTGCAATTGTAGTGCAGGTCTAACCCCTAATAGGCTTGGACAAGTAAATAAGACCTTGCAGCACTGAAAGTGCCTTATTGTGACTGTGTTTGTGGGAACCAGTGTTTTTCTCAGCCAGGCTCCACCTCACTGTGTTCTCCTCAACATAAAGCTCTTTCACATATGCTTAGTTCCAGTATTCAAGATTTCTGTGTATTTTTAGCATGTAGTTTGTTTATCATCTGCCATATATTTCTTATAGCAACAGCAGGGCAAGATAAACACGGGTTCTCGTGTCTAAAATAGCTTTTCTTGGAGAACACAAATAGTGCTTTTATATTCTCTGGTTTGTTTTTTTGGGGGGAGGGAAGGGGAACTTTTATAAAAAAATATAAGAGTAGAATAAAATAAATAAAATAATAAAAAATGGAAAATCTTTGAAGCTGTTTCTCTACAGCTAAATCAAACTGTTTAGGTTTATGTGCAAAGTAAGGAATTTTGGTGCAGAGGGTTACTTTAGCATTTCTTTCTGTGGAGAGAAATGTCAACGTGCATGAATGTGTACGAAAACACAGAAGAGGGGTACAATGACTCATGCAGGCAAAAGAAAAATTAAGAAAGCTGACAATGCAAGGGCTGGTATTTAAAGCAGGAGGGGTGTGTAGCGAGCATTCTTGTAGAGTAGCCATTATTTATTAAGTAGAGGCAGAGTGAGTGAAGCTATACAAAAATATAATGAGACATGCTTCAAGGAATTTGCAGCCTATTACAAACTCAGAAAAAACCACTGCAGGCACATAAAGTACATTAAGTGCTGGTACAAGTTAGCAGTAGTGAAGGAATCTGGCTGAGGTCATTGTTAAGCATTGTGAAAGGAGTAAGTATGGAAGAGCAAGAGAAGGGAAAGTCATCTGAGGTGAAATTCCTCGGAAGACTTAAGTGGACCTGACACCAAGTCCTCTGCGTGGGGTGAATTTTATCCTTGACACTGGAGAAAGATGACTTCCCACTTGAAGAGGCAGCTGGGGGAAGGAGAAGAAAAGTGAGGCAGAGTAGACTTGAAGGAAAGATTTTATGGTGGGCATTGAAGAAGATTTTGAAGATCAAGTTGAGGGGAAGATAAGGAAAGGGGAAATAATTTGGATGTATGGAACTACAAAATGACAACTGAGCTTGATATGGAACTAGTCAAGGAACACTGGTTACAGATGGTACTGAGATGGTTTTTGAGAGCTGAGTCAATCCAGGGCATTCAATACCATAGGAAATATAGAAAATTTGTAAATAAAACAAGAGTAGACAAGGGGAAAGCTTTATTTAATTAATTCCTTACCTGAGCATTGATTATCCTTATTTCAGGAGTGTGTTTTTTCTTAATTTAAAACAAGAATGATTATCTATAGCCCATGTCATGGAGGTGATCAGAAAACAGAAGGAGATCTTTTGTTGTGTGGTTGTCCAATGATATCTTAAAAAAATAAATCTGTGAACCCAATAAGTATCAAGGAAGAAAAGGGAAGATCAAAGGTGGGCTGAAAAAGAAGCTGCTTATTAAATTGCCCAGTGAAGGAAAAAAAAAAAAAAAAAAAAAAGAAAAGGGGCATAAGGAAACCAAAACCTTACATNAAAAAGTTCGTTATTAAATTCCCCCAGCAAAGAAAAAAAAAAAAAAAAAAGAAAAGAAAAGTGTCATCTGGATCTGAAAAATGAGTAGTAGTGAGGTAAAAGCAGGAAAAGCCTTGTGGAGGGAGCTGACTCCGAGTGCCCAGGTGCCTCCCTTTGTTTATCCTTAGTTGGTTTTAACTAACAGAGAAGTATATCCTGGCGTGGGGGTGGTCCCCACACAGAACCCAAGGCTAGGCTTTGCATAGTTAAAGGTTAGTGCTGACAATACCATCTTATCACAGCAAGCTGGAAAAGAATGCAATGGGACTTCCCAGTAGTGAATTTTAGGGAATCTTCCTGGTTTCTGGTTGCAAGGGACAAGAAAATAACAAATTGTGGCTGGTATAGCATGGCTCTTGGGCAGATTTCAAACCAGCCATGGTTTTAAACAGAGTCTGGTGAAGTCTGAAGAAGACCTTACCCACTCTGTAAGTTGTAAAAGAACCTCCTTGCACCTTCTCTTTTTCCATACTATTACTGTGCACTCTCTGGGGCTGCATGCTCACAGAGGAGCCAAGTTGCAGGTAGCAGATGATCCTGTCTGCTCTCTTAGCAAACTAGGGAGAGAAGGGGAAGACAGTCTTTCTTCCAAGTTCATAAATTTCAGGGAGGAATCCTTTATCCTTTTCAAAAATAATGCAAGAACATCTTCTGACCCTGGACCTGTTAAGCTGTGAATGCCCAGCCTTAACTTTTGCACTGTGACAACAGAGCAGCCCTGTTGGTTTTGGGTGTGATCTTTGGCTCTCCTGTGGCGCAACTTAATGAGTGTGGTAACACCTCACCTCTGCAGCCTGACCTTGCTGACCTTTTGTGTGGGGAACATTGAGGCTTGGACTGAGGAACAGTTCATTCAGTTAGAAAATGCAGGTAAACTACGTACTGTTTCCCAGATATCTGACTATGCATTTGGGAGCAAGGAAGGAGAGTTTGCCATTTTCTTCAGTTTCTGCATTCCCCAACTCCTCAATTCAGAGTTAGGGTTCTGGAATTTATAGCCTCCTACATTTATTTCATAACAGTGCAGATGCTTCTAAGTCAGTAAATTCAGCCATCCTGACAACATATTTGCTTTTTCCAGCTGTCTCTTCCAGGGATGTTCAGAGACCCTGTAGCCCCTATTCGAAAAATATCTGTTGTTCAGAAAGAGTCTCTAAAGATTATTAGTGCACCATGAGCAAATACTTGATGGAAGAAATATTTTGAAATATTTACTTTTATACCAGATGTATTTGTCATCCTTTCACCTGTTTACCATGTTAGTCAGTGTGAATATACCTTTTGTGTGTCACCTCAGCAAAATCTGGTTTTGAACATTCCACACAGATCTGGAAAGAGAAACCTGCAGTTTGGGGAAAAAGATGTATCTGTGGACTGCAGCCCCTGCCAGTTTCAGGAGTTTATTACTCCGTGGGGAAAGCTTAATAGTCTGTTAATTGAGAAGACAGAAGATCTTTTACACTTGGCTGCACACTATTATTAGGAGCATAGCAATAAAGGGAACAAACCTTAGCCCACATATTCAAGTAAAAATTTTCAAAATAAGTGTAACAAGGTAGTGATGAATTATCCACACTACAACGTGTAGCAGAGCACAAAAGAGCTAAGAGCAATAAAAGCATTGATTAGTGATAAGGATTCTGCTCATTTTTTATTATTGCCACCGACAAGGTACTTGTTTCTGGTGCCTCTGACTTAATCCACAGATTGTACAATTGCAACTCCATAATGTCATGGCAAGGTGGAGTCCAGCCTAGCTAGCAGAAAATACTAATTTTTCCAAAATCTTGCTACTTTTTAAACTTCAGATCCAGACAACTGGATCAGAGTGAACACTGGGTTCCTGGGAGGTACAGAACAGTTTGTTCTGGGGTTTTGCTTGCTTTGTATGCAGGCAAAACTGCTGCTTTTCAGAGGGTGGTCTGATGGTGCTGTGATTCACACGTAGTAGCAGTGGTACCATGACAACTTCAAACTCAGCCGTGCCTGTGAATTTCATCTCCAGTGCCAGCCCCATCTTTTATAATTCCCACGGAGGCTTTCTTGGTGGTTTGTTTTGGTTTTTTGGTTGTTTTTTTTTTTTTAATGGTACAATGTCACTCTGAACTGTTCCTCAGGTTTTAATCCAAGCTGTTATTGTCCCAGCTTAAAGAAAGAAGAGAACACAGCATTAAATTTGTGAACACTTCTGGGGCTTACGTTTTTATGTCAAAGTAAATTATGGCTCTGTAAACAAGAAATGATTTGATAAAGTCTGTTGTGATTGACCTTTGTCTACTTTAAAGAAGTCCAGCATGTGCCCATGCTGCTGGTAGGTAGTCCCTGAAATTTTGATCTCAGGCATTCTTGTGATTAGCTCCTCGTACTTGCATGTGGCTTTGCCAGGGCAGGGCCTGAGCCTGTGTCTCTGTTCCAGGGAAACCAGAGGTCTCTTGCAAGAAAAACTGTGGGCTTTTGAATCTGCATATTTCACTCCAGTGTGTTCCCAATGAATCTGCATCATTTACCACTTGAGGGAAGATCTTTTTTTAAAGCCAAGTTAGGAGCACCTGCAGTAGGAAATGTAGAGACTATGCCAGCTTTGCAAAGGAGGGGTAATATATCTTTTTATGTTTTGTTTTAATCAGACCATCATCTGTTTTTGTAGACAAACAATTGGTTCCAGGACAGAAGACAGTATTCCAGTGGAAGGCAGAGCACCAGGGTCTGTCTCCAGATCCTGTAGCTGACCAGTCCCATGCCCCATGTAGCCCTTTTGGGAAACCAGGTGCCTGCAGGAGCAGTGGGCAAGTATTCATAAAATGGATATTTTTAAAACTTTATGGTTTACTGAAGAAGCTTCTGTTTATGCTCCTATTTGAAAAGGGAAAAAAAAGAAAAAGAGGACTTTGTGCAGCAAGGATTTGCATCTGGAGCATCTTGCATTTGTCGCATGGTGCAACAGCAACATTGTAGGGAGTGAGGATTTTACCAGGAGGGGGATTTAAAGAAAACTCATTAACTCCTACTGCAATCACACGGGTGTAGCTCGAAGCAGAGGAGCAGGATCTGTTGCTGTACATTGCTTGTTTTGACCATCAGGCTGTGGGCCAGGATGAGTCCTTGCTGTTGCTAAATTTCCAGGATTTTTTTTTGAGAAGTTGTTTGTTTAAAAATGAGTATAACCAGGGCTCTTGTGTGTGGCTAGGCCCTGGCACCATGACAGGCTGTCACTGTGCCTTGCCTCCCTCATGGCAGAGCTGCTGCTGCTCCTGAGCTACCTCTGCTCCCTGTGGAGATGGTGAGACAGGACTGGCCATGAGGCCCCACCATGCCCTGCTGGAGTGGCCCTGTGCCATGATGGGAGTAGGTAAAATAATGTCTGTTGTGCATTCAGATGAGGCAATTCTCCTTGTTCAGGAGGAGCACAGGGTAGGGGCCCAGGCAGGGCATTTGGTGGTGGCATCCCAGAGCCATATATATTCCAAATATCTGGAAAGTATATGGAATTTGCATGTAAGATGTGCACGATCCACTGACATACCTTTGTAAATCCAAAAATGGAGGGAGGTGGCGGGAACAACCCCAAGCTGAAGAAGAGGAACTTTTCAAATGTTTCAAATGCATTTTTAGAAAGCAAATCTACTGTGTCTCCTGACAAGTTCCGTCTAGCCTGAAATCTCCTCATACAAATGGTGTCAGCTCTGCCAAGAGCTGAGATTATTTTGGGCCTGCCTGGATCATGTCAAAGCTGTTTGCACCCTCCTGCCCTGGCACCAAGTGTACCAATGTGCTGCTCTGGGTGGGTCACGCCACAGCCCTGACCCGGTCAGGTATGAGGCACGCACTAAAACCAAACAGGTGCTGGGTGTGGGCACTTCCTCCTGTCCTGGGAGAACAGAAGAACTGTGCCATGTCACAGGAGAGGCTCTGGGGCCAGGACTCTCAGAAGCACTTGGGCATTGCTCAGAAAGGAGGAGATGGGGCGTGAGGAGAGCTCTTCTGCTGATGGCAGCTCTCCTCTGCCAATGACTCAATAAAATCTGGCAGCCAGCTGGATCACCACCAGGACGGTGTCTTGAGGTGCTGCTAGGACAAAGTAAAAATACCGTGTCTGGTGTGGCATCTACACTGTGCCACATCTACAAGCTACTCAGAGTCAAGGTAGTCTAAGGAAATGTGAACCTGCTGGAGCTGGAGCGCAGCTGGTCATCAGTGTCACCCTCTGGGGGGAATCTCAGCCACTCCACAGACCCAGCACGTGGCAGAGACTGAAACGCACCCAGCCAAGGGAGCGGAACTTTCTGAACGCCTGAAACTGCTGTTCTTTTTTCACATTGGTGGAACTGAAGTCTGCACAACTGTGTCTGCATAGAGGCACGAAAATCCCTCACAAGGAGAGGTTGTGATAGCAGTTGGCGTGCGCCGCGGAGCAGAGATGCCGACAGACGGCTCCCGGGAAGTGGATGGGAGCACCACACGGGAATAACAACATCTGCCCACCAGGAACCAAGAGCTGGGGCCACGTTTTCCAACAAATGACCCGAACTGACACGGTTTGAGCAGCTGCCTCTGTGAATGGGGAGCCTTCAAAGGTGTTCATCTCTCTCCTGCAATTTGACAGCCCAGTCATGTGTGACTCCTGGTGGCGGATCTTCCATCAAACACTTGGTTTCCATCCCTGCAAATGGACTTGGTGCTCTGATAGCCTGCCAGCTGTTCAATTTTAAGGCAACAAACACGTTGCAAGTATTATTTTTTACATGTGCTCGTTTCAATATACTCAGATGTGAAAGTACTTAACTGCATAATGCCCCAGATGTCTGAAGGCCTCTCGGGGATGAGAGCACGTGCTGGTGATATTGTATCCTGGAACAGTGTTTTTTGTGTGCTTTAGGAATGACTGCAATCAGCAATGAAAATTTAGGGCAGGAAACCACCTACCCAGAGAAAAGATCGACTATAGACGGAGCCACGCACAATAATTCTGAAAACTGAGCAATATTTGACATCCAGATAAAATGAAGATAAGTCTGAAACTCAGCCACTCAAAAAACAAGTTAAAGTAGGTCAGTGAGTTTAGACCCAGCACTGCAGTTTGAACAACTCACAGAAAGTATCTGCATATTTTTCAAAACATAGGCACTGCCTAAAGCCATTGCTTTGCAGCAGATCCAGAAGTCGCCTGAACATCCAGAAGCCTAATCCAAGATCTTCCAATGCTGCAATAACACTGAAAATGAGACTAAATCATCATCCTTTTTTAAGAAGTGTTCAGTCAGGAGAAAAAATTTAAAAGGGTTAAGCTTCAGCTGACACATGCCCTACTTCTCATGTGAGCTTACTAAGAACTGCAGCAGGAATACATCTCTGTGAGAGCAAGCCAAGCATGAAGCTTGGTTTTTCCCTTGGAGTTATGGCCCATCTTGGGGCTTATGTGGGGCCATAATACTTCCCCCAGCTCAGTCCTACCCACCAGCTGCTTCCTTCAAAGCCAAAGCCTGCCCACAACTAGGGCTACCACAAACCTGTCCTTTGACAAGGCTGATTCACTGTCAGAGTGTGGAGAAGAAAAGGCAGTGAGTGTTCAGCTTCCCCTGGGCAGTGTGGCTTAGCTCCAGGATGATAATGGTTCTCTCAGCAAGGCCCCCAGAAATGCAATGGGACAATCCCATCAGAAACAACTGCACTGGTCACCTTTAGGAAAATGTGCAGTAGGATTCCTGCTTCCTCAGCCTGGTCCAGTGCTAGTAATGAAAATAGTTAATGTTAATTTGCTACTAGGGAAGAGCAGCAGCATTGACCACTTATTGGAGCTGCCACATGACTTCTCACTTTTTGTGTTGGCATTTCCCCTCTCCTGAAAACACAGCAGCTTCTGGTTCTGGCATGCCATTTCTCTGCAGGTTTTCAACATATAATATGAGAATTCATTAAAAAAAAACTAAAAAAGGAAGAAAAATCACCCAAGCCAGAAAAAAGTGACACCAAGTAACCAGCTAGAATCCTTAATCTCTGGATCGCACAGGAAAGCTTGTAGGGACTTTCACAGTGAATGACTCAGATTGGTATTTAAATTTATTTGAGAAGAAATCACCCTAAAAATATAAGTGAAGACTGATGCAGTTTTCTAGGTTAGGTCTGCCTTATTTAGTGAGCCTCATTACATGTTCAATGACATAAAACCAGGTGGCAGTTGACACACTAAACCAGTCTAAACAGGTCACAGTCTGCTCCAATGTCAATCATTTGCCTGGGGTCAGGAAGTAAAAGTAGGCCATGACTTCATTTCTCAAAGCATCAGATTCGGTTTTGTTCCTTGTTAGTTTTGCTCAACTCCTGTGCTCAAGTGCAGTGGTCACATCCATCCTGGGGAAGCAGCTGAACCTGAGGCTGTGTCTTTGTAGGAATGCGCTGCACAGGTTTGCTGCTGCTCCTCACTGGGCAGCGTCCACCCCTGCCTTTTCTGGCTGCTGAAAGGGTGGTTCTTTGTTATCCCTCTTGCCTTGAGCAAAAATCATTACAAATTTCACAGAGCAGCTCTGTCAAGCAGCTCGTTCTATGTGTGCCAAAGGTACAGAGTCATGAAACACAGTCACTGGGATAAAAGTCTCGGCTAATAGGCTGGCATCAGGATCTCTCCTTTGGTTCACGTCGGCTGATTGATACCTCTGGTGTCTCTCTTTTCAGGGAGCAGGGTAATTACAATAACATACCTTTTTGCTAAAATAGAGTTTCTGAAAATACATTGTGTACAGCAGCAAGGAAAAGCTGATGCTGTGGGAAACAACAGCTTTTGTAAAACTGCATTTTCTGTGGAAAAAAGGCATAGACTTATTTCAATGGACAATAGTTAATAGTACAATCCTACCAGGTCATTCCTTGCTTTCCTATTTCCAAGTAGTAGCCCCATAGGAAAAACAAACAAACAAACTTTGAAGTACAGAAAACCAAAATACAGCATTTTACTAGTTTTTTACTTGCTTTACTTGCTCCAATTCAGCTGTAAGGCCACGAGTTAGAGGGCAGGGTCTTCAGTGCCATGTTAAAGTGCAGAGAAAGCAGTGGTAGGTCAGCAGAGAATGGGCCCCAGAGTTCTGCACTGGGGACGTTCCCCAGTCTGAGTTCCCTTTAGTATGCAGCACCACTTGCACTGTGCGATATTTCATCATGTCAGTGGCGCTTTCATCAGGTGTTTTGGAGGCTTTAGTAATAAAAACATGGGCAACTGCTGAATCAAGTGAAAATTCATCACAATCCTTTTAGATAAGATGCTGTAGGACCCTTGACACAAGTCTTTCAGTGATAAATTTCTATTGTGTATGAAATAAAATTACTTGGAATCATATTCCAATTTTTAATTTCAGGCAGCTGTGTGGATCATCAGCATTCCTAAAGGATCTGAGGTAAATTCAATTACTGAGAAATGTTTCACCTGATATAGAAAAGTTGAGTGGTGTGCATTACATTATTAGATGTTTGTTTATTGATTTCTGAGGGGTTATCCTATTATAGTTTTTTAATCCTTCTAAAGAGTGCCTCAGGTTTTTGAGAAGCACCTTGGGTCTGAACAGCCACACTACAGGAGCAATTTATTTGGTCTTAGTAGGAGAGAAAAAAAAAAATCAGCATTTTAAAATTTATCACCAGTTGGAAGCTGAGATTTAAATTTGAGAAGGATCAAATCTGGATTAAGATTTAAGATGTACTTCTCAATAGAAAAGAGTGAACAAGCAGAAAAATTCTGAGAGAGGTCATGGATGGAAAAGAAAATATTGCTGTGCAAATATTAAGAGAGAAATGTGCTGGAAACTAAGATGGAACCTTTCTAAACTGTGATACTTACTGAAGCATAAACTGGACTTCAGTGGTATCTTCCATTAATTGTTGCTTGTATGATAATTCTATGTGGATCAGTAATTTTGGTATAATACCCCTTGTTTAGCCACTTATGTGGTCGCTTTTCTTGTGGCTGGTTCAAAGTACAACTTTACATACTAGAGACCAGACAAAAATAAGTTCTCCAGTTCCGTATGTCTGAATACAAACTTGAGACTGAGTCATAAGCAGTTAAAAGTAAAATCCACGTTCTGAGATCTCAGAAACTTGTGCTTCACAGATTCATAAATACATTCTAGTTTCGCCAAGTAATATAGTACTAGTGCTTGTCATTAGGTGGTAAAGTAAATATGTGATCTGTTTTGTTTGGTTTTGGTTTGGTTATGGTTTATTTATTTGTTTGGGTTTTTTAAGAGTACTTCTTATACTTGTTTGTGAAACTCCAAAGCAGGCTAAATTTGGTTGTGGGAATATTTGGTGGAGACTGCAGACTAAAGTGAGATTGTTTTCCCAGTGGAAATGTTGATTACTCATTTTTCTTGTTTTCCTTCCGAGGAACTCACTCCAAGGTTATGTATTTTAGGATCAGAAGTGTAATTGTATCCTCAGAGCATATCAGCTCAGTTTATGTAGGGAGCATCATGGCATGTGTCATATGAATTCACTGGTCAAATGCTGTCTAATGCTGGTCTGCTTTAGTTCAGATTATCAGTAGTTTGCAAGTACAAGACCATGATCTTTTTTGTCATTCACTAGATATCTAAACCAGAGATCACCAGTCTTTTTTTCTCAGTTATCCTGCTGTGGGCCACATAGGCTCCTTAGTGGCAGAAACAAACAGTACTCCAATTTGTTGAGTTTGCTGTTTTGCAGAAATTAGCAGTGCTGTGTTTTAAGTTACAGAACAACTGGAAAATAACCAGTCATATTCTATTTACAGAAGCACATTTTTTAGGATAAAACTGAGGACTCATCCTTGTAACCACAGCTTAGCATCTAACATTGAGAATTCAGGATAAGTTTTAATAAAGTCTTTAATAAAATTGAAGGTGTATATTAACAGAATGTGACATCTTCTGGAAGTATCATAGCTGTACATATTTTTCAATGTAAAGTATTATTGGCTTAGAATAATATAATTAAAGTATAAGGAGGAAAGATGTTCTACTGAAAAATCTATTTTTATCTTCCAAGAAACTTAAACAGAAGAGGTAGAAAACTTTAGGTCACTGATATTGTTCTCCAGAGCCCTTAGAGTTCAATGGGAACTTCTGGATTGAATGCAGTCAACCACAGCAGATGTGAAAGCTTGGTGTGAAAATGCCTCCATAAGCAAAGAGATATGACATCTGATGGTTGTGCATGCCAAAAAATTACTTTCTGCGGGGATTCTGAAAAACACTACTTTTTCCAAAAATAGGTGTAAAAAACATTGCATGCTATGTTTTATGCCTATTTTTTCAGGGTCCAGGCTTTTAATTGCAGCCCAGTGATTCAATTAGGAGTGAGGAATTCTAATGTGTTCACACATTTCTTTAAAATACCTTCATTCTTTACATAACTCAAAAAATACCTAAGTTTGAATTACTTTTATATATTCAGGCAGTCTCCTGAAATGCATTGTCATTGTGGGCAAGTTCCTGTAACTGTTACTGAACCAGGTTACTCTTTATTTCAGTTCATATTGTGTTAGTATTTCATTTCTAGAACTGGTTCAAACCTACATATTTTGATGTATCTAGTAGTGAAATAATCAATATTTACATTGACAGAGGAATGCAGGAAAGTTTCCTTCTTGTAATACTTGGCTTGTACAAATAGTTGTAGTGAATTTTATTAACCTTTTATTTCCCTGTTTTAGCCAGGTTATTCACTGCACACTCTAAATTAAACAGCAGCTGGTTGGCTCCCACATTATTCTGTATAAGGATTTCAAAACTCATCCTGGTGTATCACTTTCCATATGTTTCACGCTGAATTTTAAGCAGAGGAATGTCTGTCTCAGCCTAGATACTTCCAGTCACACCTTCCTGGTATAGAAAGTCCTGGTTAATAATTCAATCACAAATATACTTTTTCTAGATCTCCACAAGCATTGGCATTTGCTGTTGTTCTCCCCAGTTCTTTGGACACAAAAAAAGGAGGGTTGAAGGAAAAGAAATGTTTGTGTTTGCCCTTATTTAAAAAACTGTCAGAAGCAGGACCATAGCAGCTACATAAAATAGATGAGTGTATACATACAAGGGGAAAATGCATTTTCTCTTTTTTTTTTCCTTAAAAAATGACATTTTTAGTGTTTACAGGTTACTCTTGCCCTGATTAGCCATATATCTTAGTGAACTCATTGAACATACCCAGTAAGATCTCATTTATCAAGCTTACAGATGAAAGCTTGGAAAATGGAGGGTTTTAATAAAGTCAGCATGAAAAGGCCAGAAGTGACCTTGTGCTCCCCAGGCAGAGGGACAGTCAGCCGTGCTGTACAGGTGAGAGGGACAAATACCTCTCCTGTTTGCTGTGCAGTGTGAACACACTCAAACCTGCTCCTAAACCCACAGCTTCAGGTTTTTCCTTTGCAGCAGAATATGTAGTTTAGCTGTGACAGATATTGTCTCATGCTGTCTCATGGTTTTTGTGGGCTTTCAAGGCTATTCAGCATGAGAGAAAGTAAATGATGAAGCTTCTCCTAGAAGGGTGTTCCTTTTTCCCAGGGTTACCTGTGTCAAATAGCAGATTAATTTGAGGAGGCGGTGGAGCCATAGTACCTAATTTGCACAATCATGAGTGAACACTTTGATTGTTTCTTGTTCTTCTGATGAATCATGAAATGATTTAGGTTGGAAAGGACTTTAAAAGATCTCCTGGTTCCAAACTCCTGCCAAGGGCAGGGACACCATTCACTATCCCAGGTTGCTCAGATGTCCATCCAACCTGGCCTTGAACGCTCCCAGGGATGGGGCAGCCACAACTTCTCTGGAAAATCTGTTCCGGTGTCTCACCACCCTCACAGGGAAGAATTTCTTTGTCATATCAAATCTAAATCCATCCTCCTTCAGTTAGAAGCCATTGCCCCTGTCCTGCCCCAACAAGTTCTGTAGAAAGCCCCTCTCCATCTCTCCTGTGGGCTCCCTTCAGGTGCTGGAAGGTGCTTTAAGGTCTCCCCAAAGCCTTGTCTTTATCAGGCTGAACAAGGCGGACTCTCTCAGCCCTTCCTCACAGCAGAGAGGCTCCAGATGCTGAGAGGGCTGTGACTGTGCAGCCCAGCTGAAGAAAAGGTTCAGGGGGATCTTGTCAATGTATTTAAGTATCTGGAGCAAGGTACAAAGATGACAGCATCAGGTTCTTTTCAGTGATGCCCAGTAGCAGGCCAAGAGGACTGAAGCACTAGAGGTTCCCCTTCAACAGAAGTTTTTTATCATGAGGGTGACATAGCAGTGGCACAGGTTGCCCACTGATATTCTGGAATCCCCATTCTTGGACATACTAAAAATTCTTCTGGGCACAGTGCTGGGGGAGTCTGCTCCATATAGACTTACTGTTTACAACCCTTTTATTGTTAAATTTTGGAAGTTTGGTGTTGTTTTCCCATAACAGGTCCCATACAATAAAATAAGATAAATATAGCTTTTTCTTTTTTTCTTTTTTTTCTTCATTCCTAGAATGGACTTTTCTGATTTTAAGTTTTCTCAGTTATTAAATTAAAAATATTACAATTGGTCTCTCTCTCAGTCTATGAAATTTCAGAAATGAAGCTCATTCAGCTGCAGGTCTGTTACATCAGCAGAGACAATGGCAGTACAATAGGATCTCCTCTCAGGCTGTAACATGATTCCTGAGCTTGATCTGTAGCTCACTGAAGATAAATGGAGAATGCCTACTGAGTTTATTCAGACCTGAACGGGAATCTGAATTAAATTAAATGCACAGAAAAAGACAACTTTTTTTTTTTT